>CM031235.1:3180827-3262445 GCA_018340775.1 Taxus wallichiana var. yunnanensis
TAAAAACCTAGCTGATTCGCGGGTAGTATACCTCAAGTAGCTTAACAAATTACCAATACCGTGAAATTTGAACTCGCATACCCTAAGCACCGAGAGATTGGTCATCGCTTACCTCTGTGATTGTTGACGGGTGACAAATGCGGTGTTGACACGCCGACAAGGGCATTGTTGATGCGCGACAATGACTATCGACCCGGCGAGAGGAAGTGTTGAGTCTGGCTGACGCGCGACTTGGGCGAAGAAGTTGACGCTGAACAAGCGGTGTTGACGTGCGGCGACAAGTATATTCGATTTCGGTGGACATGTGATAGGAAAAGGGTTCTTGATGCACGAAAAGTGCGAGTTGACACATGACAAAGACCTCGGGACAGGGGACGTGTGACAAGACCTCAAACACTGGGACAGAGTCGTTACTTGGTTCTTTTCTTTGGTACGACGCAGACTCTTTTCAGAATAATGGAAGGTGCCAACTCAAAGAATACGAATAACCTAAAAGTAAGTAAGAAATCTCAGAAATCACTCTTCAAGTATTTTGGAAACTCTGCGGATACAGATATTGTAAATACCAATCATATAGATGCCACCACAAAGAATCATATACTTGATCGTGGAAGGTATTATTGATGTGGACATGCATTCGTCATGCATTATCAAAGTCAAACAAATGAAATCTACGATAATATGCCGATCTTGAAGATATTGTTCCTATTGGGGTGTAACCAGAAGTGCAAAGCAAGATATCACGATACAAACACTCAAAGAAAATGGAAGATGTAATCAAAATCAAACTCCGGTCCAAGAAAGAGGAAACCGAGTGATTGTGATATTGCTGAAAATTCTACTAAAAAAGTAAATCATTGAAAATGAACAAGAATATGTGGACCATTGGCCGGACATACAAGTTTGATTGGGTAGCTAAATTTCCATTTATCAACTCCGTACAATCATCTAATTCTGAAGAAATCCCATCTAAATGTACATGTACAATATGTAATGTGGAAATTGGGAAAGCAACAAAAAATGCAATGAAGTTTGGACACTATAGAAAAACATTGTGGAAAACAATCTTTAAGCAGAACGGGTGGATGGCCGAAAATCAAAACAAATAGGTGGAAAATCGAAAAGAATGCATGCATGTTGGGAGATCGCAGATGGAATATGAGGTAGAGCAAAAAAACACGGACATCTGTTGGAAAAGGGAGGAACGATCACATCACATATTGGTAATATGAAAGAAACAAATCTACATGCAAAATTCATACAATTCTCTACTCTTTTTCAAATACTAAAAAAAAGGAAGAGCGATTTCGGATTTCCTCGATTTCAAAGTTTTGTATCAATTTAACGGAATGCTTTGAATGTACCTCGGTCTCATTAGTGCGAAAGTAGTGGATGGGAAATGGAAAATGCCTCTCGATGATAGAGAAGGAAGATTTGAAAGAGAATGTAAAAAAGAAAACTTTATCTCTCTTTGAATTGATGAAGTGACAATGAGTCAACAACACCGCATGGGTATGTATCCACATCTATACTTTAGAAAATCATATAAGGACACCTCATCTTTGGGTGTTATGAAAATGGTTGAAAATCGCTACATGCCGAAAACCTATATAAAATAGTTTTTTCTCATTTGAAAGATGTTCTTGGAATGACTGATTATGAAATTGCTACGAAGTTGGTATGCGTTGGAGCAGATGGTGCATCTATCATGCGCAGGTCATCGAATCAGGCTACTGTGTTAGATTACGACAAACAACGGTGGCCCCATATATGCTACCAATTCATTGTATGGATCACATAATGAATTTAGCGTATAAAATGGTAAGCAAACCACGAAAATGTTGCTAAATTAGAAGACCTTATAAGAGAACTTCATGTCTATATGTCAAGCAGCCCAAAAGCGTTTTCTTGAGTTCCAAAATTTGTAATTGGAATTACAGATGGCAAAAACTTCGAAGGATGTGGAGACTAGATGGATCTCTTTGTATGAACTGCATGCGAGTTCATGAGGAGTATCCTTCATTGGTTGATTTCATGCACAAATACCATCATGAAGTTGATAGGAAAGGGACTTGTTGTTCCGTTTAACGATTTGGAGACATTGCTTACATTGGTTGGTATTCTTCCAATGTTAAAGGAGATCAATACATTGATGAAGCATGCATAGAGGCGATTAATCTATATTGTGGATTTTATACGGATGAGGAAAATGGTATGTCAAAGTCTTGATATATTGTCTTGTTCTAGGGATAGTTTTGATGCACTTGTTTTTGAAAATTGGAAAGATTTATTAGATCTTAAAAATCCTAACACTTTTTGAGATTTAGTATCGATGATCACCTATGCATCACTTTGTTAATGGGAGGAAATACCAATGCACATTTTGCAAAAACGTCAAGATATTACGAGGATCGGAACAAGAAGATGTTCCCGTAACACGTTAATTTGTTTGAGTCTTATAGTTGAAACAAGAATAAAGCTTAAACAAATTTGAAACCTTGTCATCAGAAATTAGGGAACGTTTCCGTAAAGATAAAATTACGGAAGCCATGGGTGTGATGAATCCTAATTTTTAGAATATCAAAGGTGGCCATGCAGACTTTGTCGAGAAAGCGTTTCCATAAATCAATGGGTACAATAATGGAACAATTTACAAAGATGTCGAGCTCAAGGGTATGGAAATCAAAGGTATAATTGAATGCCGATTTATTAAAGTTTCAATCAACAAATTTTGCAACAACAATGAGGAACCAATATAAGAATTTAGATCAACCTTCCAAAGTGGTGCTATTACAAGGTGTGGCGAGGAATCTATCAAAGTTCTATCTTACAAGAAGATATCGGTGAATATTTCAGATTATATGAGTTATGCCAAACAATGATTTTGGGGTCTGGAGGATGAAAGGGTTTTCGGTGCATTGTCATTTATAAAATCAAAACCGATGAATAGGTTGGATAAAAATCTAGAAAGTTGCATGAGGTGTTATGTTTCTCGATACTCCATGGAAACATTTCCGTTCGACAGAGCAATTGCACACACCGGAATTCCTTTGCGAAAGAAGAGGTGTGAATAATACAAATTCTACAAGTACAAATATTCCCAACCTTGAGAGTGTAATTTTTTTATATTTACAATCTCTTTATTCTCCATTTGTTGGTGAGTGGTAGCTTCCCTGACATTGAGCAGCTTACCTCTGAGAGGAAACACGCCATAATAATCTTGACCAACAACAGATATTCCTGCCACCTGATAGGATAAAGATAACTAAAATAACAAAAAATTAAATTGGAAAGTGATGTCGAAACATGTCACAATACTACCAAATTCAGTATTCACATTTCCCTGATTCAAGGCACAAACACTTACAGCGAGAGCCTTGGCTGAGTCACCCTCCATTAATATTAAAGTACATTGATCAGAATTCTTCCCCCCTGCTTGATTTGCATCATCAAGTTTGGGAACATCAATTAATTTCCCCTTCTTGGTTCCATCAGTTTTCTTAAGATCTTTTTTTTGTTTAAACTCTGCCCACGCCAGTATACTTTCAAGTACACACTTTTCCATTGCACTCATCAGGTCAAACAAAGTTACAAAGCTCATCTTAGACCCTAGCATTGCAAAAATTACATGTACTCAGAAATGCTACATCTTAGACACCACGCTTGGATTTATTGACATGGGTTGTGTTATCCAAAATTCACCCCCCAGGGTAAATTTGATAACATGCATTAAATTCTCAAGTCCCAGGAAAATAGGTTGAGTCAGGGCAAAAATTCATGTTTCTAGGGTCCCCTTAGATTTTTTCTAACTCCCCTGTCCAAAAAGAAGAGAGCAAGTTCTGAGGAAAGGTGAAAAAATTGTAAAAAACAGGCTCGGGCCAGAAAAAATCATGAAAAATGGCTAATTCCTAGTCCTCGCAATAGTCGGGACATGAGGGACATCTGGGCGCGAACCAGTAGAAAAGGCTGCACAGTGCGGTCCAAGTAGCATTTGGGACAAGTGGGACGTCGGGATGTGGAAATCCGAACTAGCCGAAAAGTGGAAAAAATTGACTAACTGTTGAAACAAGCATTTGGGACATCTGGGCAGTTAGTACGCGGAGGACGCAAGTCGGCCGAAAAGACTTAAGGCAATGGAAATAGTTGGGCCAAGGTACACAAAAGTACGCGAACCGGCCAGATCGGCTGAAATGAGAACTTTTGCACCGGGACATGAGGGACAAAAGTACGCAAACCGGCCGAACCGGGCGAATCGGGAAAATTTGTCCCAAACAGTCCGGGACAAGCGGGACAAGAGTACGCGGTGGACGCGAACCGGCCGGTTCGGCCGAAATAGGGACTTTCATACTGGGACATCCGGGCCAAAGGGACGCGTGGGACGCGGAAAGCCGAAGCGGCCGACAGCAAGGAAGAAAAGTCAACGTTCGGTCCGGAAACTTCAAACGGCCATAACTTTTGACTCCGAGCTCCGATTTTCACAAAATTGGACTTTCTGGAATGAGCACGATGTCCTCTACGCCACTTTCTTATTTTTGATGAGGGTAGATATATTTAAATAAGAGAAACATATTCGGCTCCAGTCAGTTAATGCTCATTCCCGTCAAATGACAGAAAATGCCTGCTAGACCCAAAATAGCTGCCCGCACTTAGAAGGCCATAACTTTTGTATTTCCCAAGGAAATTGTACAAAATTGGTACCGTTGGAATCGTGGCTCCGAGCCCGACGCAAAGAATTCAAGAAATGTTGGATTTGTTGAGATATTGATTGAGTTTTTAACAAAACGTGGCCGGGTTCAGAACAGTGTTTTATTTGGTAGCTGGGAGTGCAATTAAGAGGCATGGTCATCATTCTTTCTCTGCCGCAGCACATGGGACAGTATGGGGAGCCTTTTGCAAGTAATATATAATCATTTCACTCAATTTAATGCCTCTTACAGGTGGTTGAAGGACAGATTTCAGGATTTCCATTTTCCCTTCTCTTCCCCTTCTCATTTTTTCTATAAATTGGAGTGTTGGGCTCATTATAAAGAGAGAGTTTTTGGGTAGCAAAGATCTGCCAAAATTGCTTTGTGAAGCTAGTGTGTTGCAGGCCCTTGTAGTGGACTCCTTGCATGGTGATCTAGGCCCTTATCTTGTAATAGACTGAATTGTGCATATCATGAAGCAATAAAATATCAGTTTGTGGATGTATCTTCCCCTGTTGTGTTTTCTTGCATTCTTCTTGCCCCTTTAATATTTCTACAAGAATATTGTGTCTATTATTATGTTCTTGCAGGGATCCATTATCATTGTGTATGCTTGGAATATTGTTGTGAATGCATTTTGCTAGATTATGGAGAACTGTCATCACCTCTTCTAGTGTGTACTTTGCTTCTGTATTTCACACATTTGGAGACTACTCTCACACCCTCCTTTTCTGGTGTATCACCGCTTTAGTGTAGGCTTTCATTTTATGCATTCTCTCTCCCTGGTCCCTTGGAAATTTAGATTAGAATAGTTAGCTTATCCTGCATTAGAGTAGATTGTGGCAGGTAGTTTAGGAGCAAGAACCAGCTTTCTCTGGAGGTCTATCTCAAGTAGATAGTACCCATGTTATCCAATCACACCGTGAGTTCAAGTATATGCACTTGTATAAACACAAGGGTGCTGTGATTCGGTGATAACAGAGCTCAAATGCGAAACAGTGAAAATTACTATAAATTTATAACAGCAAATTGTATCAGAATAAAAATAGAATAAAAATATGAATTAAAATGAATTATACTTACAATCAACATGGAAACCGAACGTTGATTCGAGAAATTTCTTGTCTTCTTCCACGAGTGTTGCCTTGGTTGTAACAATTGGTAAATTTTTGAACGGAAGGCCCGTAAATCGATGGATGTCATTTGCTTCGATACTGAATTGGAACATTCGGCCATCGTTCAGAGTCACATAAAAAATGTCGTCCTCTGAATTGTAGGATGACAGAAGGTAATTCAAAATATCTAGATCTATTTCGAAATGGGGCATATTAACGAGCCCTGTAAATTCACATGCATCCATCAAATCTTTATATTCTGAAGACATCTTTAAAACAGTATGGATGTGAGGGCATAAGGGATTCCTGTAGTTGATCTTGGAAATCGATTGAATTGGATTCTCTTGATTTTTTTCTTGAACTTGCAGTTGGGAAGCATGTGAAGTCGACATTATAGTTGTACTTGCGTCTTTGACAACGATTGAGACCTGTAAAAATTCAAGAGCGGGAAGGTGAAAACGAGAAAATGACCGATTGAAGGGTATTTATAGGCTAAATCAGGCATCGATGGCTTCAATTGACACGCGTCAAAGGTCTTAGCTGACGCCGCGACAATAGTCCTAGGACGCGTGGCGTCAATAGGATCCAGATGCGCGTGTCAATAAGATCCAATGATGCACACACATCAATAGGAGCCAGTGACGTGCATCGGTAGGAGCCCGCGACGCGTGTCAATAAGATCCAGGTGGCGTGTGTCGATAGGAGCTCGTGACGTGTGTCAGTAGGAGCCAGTGATGTGCGTCACTAGGAGCCGCGATGACGCGTCGGTAGGAGCCGGTGACGCGTGTCGATAGGAACCGATGACATCGTCGATCAAGACCATTGACATTCCATTGACACGCGTCAGGAGTGATTATTGACGTCTTGTTGTCACACGTCAGTGATGGAGCCATGAAAAACCAGAAACATTTTTGTTTTGGAATACTGTCAAATTCACCTTTAGTTTGGCTAGTTACGGGGATATTCGCCAGGTATTTTACACCTACAATTTTATAGAGGTGTCTTGAAATGAACCCTGCTCCTACCTCAAGGTGTCCCCATGGCCACTTATTGAAAGCATCCAATGAACTCAATGTGAATGGAACTTGTGTTGATGATTACAAAATACTTGTAACTCACCAATAGCCCAAGACTTTGAGTTCAAAACTTTAGATGGTAAATGATTTTATTATACCATAGCTATGAACTAGAGTGGTAGAGGAGCACTTTCTCTAAGTGAGACATGGGGTTGGGCTTGGATTCTTAATGTCCATTGAATGATATATATTCAGGGCACTCCGTTACGTTCCGCTTGGTTCATATGGAGAAATTCGACCCCTAGCTAAAGGTGTCCCCATGGCCACTTATTGAAAGCATCCAATGAACTCAATGAGAATGGAATTTCGGTTGATGATTACAAACTACTTGTAACTCACCAATAACCCAAGACCTTGAGTTCATTAGGTTTATTTATGTTACATAAAAATTGTTAGATAATATAATTTTATATACAATATAACTATTTTCTTTTTCCTCTTTCATTTTAAATATATAATGACACCAAAAAATTTACCATTGGAAATATCTATTTTATTCATTAATTATATTATATTTTATTTCTCTCATTAATTATTTTATCATACTGTAGACACTTAAATTCTGGTTTTGCAATCTTATTGGCAAAATGCACGCAAATCACTCCTATTCTTCCCAATTCCGTTATAATTAGTGTTCTTTGCTAATTAACTAACGTTTTTTTGCAAGTTTAGCCAATTAACACCATGCTGTTGATTGCGTAACCCCTTTTACATTCAGGTTGCCACTTTACGGTGAATCGTAAGCCTAAAATCCTCTTCAAAACAGACAATTAGCAATTATAGGCTAATTAAGCCTATTTTGCCCCTGATTTGGTCAATATACCCTAGTATTGACTCAAATCTCTCTTCCAACCACTCAAAATGACCCCAATCACCTCTACAACATCTCAGCAAGCTTCAAAATATTATCCTAGCCTCATAGTTAACCCTAAGTGGTTGATTAAGGCTCACACCTCTTAATCATTTGGCAATTCACTAATTGTGATTAGCAAAGCCTAATCATGATTAACAATTCTAGTCTGATTTGGGGATTTTTAGTCCCACATGCATTAAAATACAAGTTTCTCCCAAAAGAAAAACTATAAAAAGAGTGCACCTCATTCCTTTATACTTTACACCATGCTTTGATTTGCATCTCATATAATAAATATGATATATAGCCAAGTTCAATCCTTGCTTAAAACTTTAAATGGGGTTAGTAGATGGATATCCAAATTGACCAAGTAGTCATTTGGAGAGGCCATTTCACCTTGTTTGGAGTAGCAACCATAACCATTTGATTTCCCTCTTAGGTCTATTTAGGCCCATGTTAGGTAATTCAAGCATATTTGTACGCATGTTTAGTTAGATTTTGTATTGTTTTCATACAAGTTAAGAATTCTTTTAAGCTTCTATCTTAATGTTACATTCCTAGACTTAGAATCTTGGCTAGATCGATGGAAAAGGTGTTAGATTTCCTTGTTTAGTCATGTAATTTGCTTTGTAAAGTTTAGGGTGCTTTCATTTGGCACGCCCGGTGGGACAATACCCCATTGCATTGAATTTTTAAGCTTTTAAATATAGCTTCAAATATTTAGATTAGTTTCAAGTTTCCTATGTTAATTTCAAGTTTTTGTAGTTTACTTTCAAGCTTTCTAGTGTACTTTTAAGCTTTTTAGATTAGTTTCTCAAGCTTTTTAGATTAATTTCATAGTTTTAGAGTAATTTTAAAAGTTTTAGATCAATTTCCATTTTTAAGAGTTGTTTCAACTAGATTAGTGGTAGAAGTTGTGTTTTCTTGCTTTTTCCAGGATATAAGGAGGCAAAGTCCTATCAAAATTGTCAAGAAATCCCAAAGATTGGACCTTTTTTCAAAAAAATTGCTTCAAAACTCGGATTTTGTACCATCTACGGGAAAAAAGCACCTGTGCATGATTGTGAGCACCTGTGCCTCACTGGAAGTGTTTTTGCATCATTGACTCTGTGAAAGATGACAGAGGGGTGCCTGTGCATCAAGGTAAAATTTTCTCAAAAATCCAAAACTTCAATTTTATGATTCCTATCAGTTTTAAAAGGTTTTTAGATGTTGTTTTTGTTAAATTATTGATTTTAGAGAAATGTTCCTAACAAAATTATCCTAGGATTTGATAAAGGATTTTTGAGTAAATTGGGTTAGGGTTTGAAGAGTGATTGTGTTTTCATACTTTGATTGAGTTTGGAATAGAGTTGTGTATGCTCTTCTCTTGCAGCTAGTGTGATCTTGAGAACCAAAAGCACCTCTAAACCATTCTTTTTGCTTCTTGGGAGTAAGTAGGAACAATTATAATTCATTTTGTGCTTAAGAGAATAAACCTTCATCTTTTTGTATGTGCTTAATCTTTTAGTATAAGAGATTTTTCACTTAATAAAGAAATTAAGACTAAAATTTGTGTATGCTCTTCCCTTGCACCTCGTGTGATCTTAGGAATCAAAAGAAATTTTAGTATTTCATTAAGAAGCACTTGGATTAATTGAACCTTTTTTTTTTGCAAAGTTTGATGGTAGTTAGTTGATTTACAAGCATTTTTATTTGCCATTTTCTTATGATATTGTGAATCTATTTTAAAACTTCTAACCATGTTGTGGAGGACCTAACGCTAGTCAAAGAAAGGAGGACTTATTTTTTTTTCTAACTACATGTGTGATTGTAGGTTGCCAAAAGGAGTACGAAAAAAACCACATTAAGTCTAAAAGATAAAAAATACACCACAATCATCACATTGTATTTATAGGTTTTGGATAAGAGCTATTGCTCGTCCGCTCAACTATGACATAACCCCTTTGGCATAAGCCTTAAGCTACAACAATGGGGGTGGTCATAGGAACCCTAAAGTAGTTCACGCAAGAGGGAACCTTGTGAATGAAACAAGCAAGTGCTCCACACTTCTGACTTGTCTAGTATGCCTTGGTGAGATTAACGTCAAAGATATCCGTATCAGGATCCCAGTGAAAGTATAACTAAACGCACTTCGGTGCTCATTATAGTAATTAAAGCCAAGATACTCCTTAGGAAAATTTGGTAAATCAAGTTCGCTCTAGATATCTTGTGACACCTAGAGAGAGAACCACCTACGAAGCTTGGTGGCTTGGAGCCATTATTTTTGTCTTAGATAGTATACTTGAGAGCTCTCACAAAGTGATAACTTTGTTAGATTCCAAATTTTGTTTTTCGAACAAGTGAAATAATATTAAAGTTGAAATTGCATGATTTTCATCACGAAATCTACTTAGTTTCATTTTTTCCTAGTTTTTCACTTGTCCTAAGACAAGGCGAAACTCTGCCAAAATAACACCAAGTTTATTTCAACACCACTTGGTCTACACCCTTGTTTTCTTGTTTCCCATTTTTTGGACAAAAGGAAACAACATATACATATACCACTAGATATCGCGTGTCCACCACTTTTGTATTCTACTTGTGTGACAAGGTTGCAATGCCGGAGTGTAAGTGTTGAAAGTGTGCATGGTACATACTCACAAAATAGTAGGCCCCCTTGTCTCAAAAACCCATATTTGAGACTTATTATCATCAGTAGTTAGGTGATTTCATCCTTGTCTTCTTTTGAGTTTTTACGCTTCCCACATTGTAGCCATACAATTGAGATATTTACGTCTTATTTCCATTGTGAAATTAGGCCTAAATCTCTATATTGTAGAGTTACTTTGTTCGCACACAACAATTTCTTGTTATACTTAGATGTAGTTTTTACATCCTAACTTTGTCTTGAGTTTTGTGAGTTTTGAGAATACATTTTTAGCATCACAATAACATCATTTTGACACTAGAAATATTTCTTTCCCGAAAGCTTGGTTCACGTGTCCAAATAGTGTCGTTACGCTGCTCACATTATTATCATCCATTTTACGAGACTTGGACTTTGTTAGTATTTAGAAACTGGTTTTTAGTATATCTTGTTAGAAGATCACATCAACATTCTCTTATCATTTAGGCCTTGTTTGTTGAACATTTGACCTAACTGGTGATGTTGTGTTGTCACTATTTGGTTGCAAACCTATCTAGAAAAAATCTTAGAGAATAAACTATTTGGTGTAACTAAATTTTGAGTGTTGTATATCATTGTATTATTCTAAGGAATTTTTTTGTCATATATTACCTTGCTAGGGTAGCTTATTCGTTATTGTTTAATTCGTACGTTCATTTTCACCTATCAACTTTGTGGGTATTCTATAGTCACTTTGTTTTAACAACTTAGGGTCGTTGCACTGCACAAATTTGACTAAGGTCCCTTTTTAGTAAACCTAAGTGGAAATTATTCACGTCTTATTTCCTATCTCAAGTATTCCTACTATGAGGATGGGATCCCGAAGATTAGGAACCAATATATTTGGAGGTGACAACTCTCTTTTAGAGGATAATATCATGGTTGAACATAGTGGTGGAATGGAAGAGTCTCCTCGTATGAATATAGAGTGTCCTCCCGCCAATTTTGACGATTAAATTTTTCAAAAAAACATGTGGTTCTTATGCGTGTTATGGAACTAGGAGCTAGGTTACCTACCACAATGGACCCTTCTCTCATTGCCAGAATGGTTTGAGGGGAAGAGGAAGTGGAACGTCCTCATCGCCATATAGATGACATATTAAACCCAGGTCACGCCTCTACTTTTGCACGAAAAAATAATGAAGAAGTACCTTTGAAAACAATGAAGACTATCATTTTCCTCCAATTAAAATTTGTTGCGAAGACCATGAAGAACTTGTTATCCATGCACAACCTCCTCCTAATGAAGATCGTCATGAAATACCTATTAAAGAGGTTACGTTAGAACAATAGGTCCAAGCCCTCACTGGTCAATTGGCAAGTTTAGCTTCACATATACAAAAGGAAGAACCAAAATTTGTGAAACAAACTATACCAAAGGCAAAACCTAAAGCTTCATTTTACGAATTCCAAATAAACACTCCTTGACGGGAGACACGAAAGGATCCTTATGAGGAATTTTTCACCAAAAATCGGGGTGGGCATATACCTAGGCTTAACCCTTTGTAAAGACATACGCCGCCACCCATGAAAGATCCACTTTTTAATCAAGAGTGGTCAATGATGAAGAATTCCCTTCAAGCGTTACTAGAGGGCCAAACTGGTAACAATAACAAGAAGTATCGGTTTGATGAGTTATATCCTTACCCAGTTGACAAATCTATGTTGCAGATACCTTTCCCAAGACATTTTGATTTTAAATTTTTGATAAATATAAGGGAAAATGTGACCTTCGTGATCATATAAAAGACTTTTATAGGGCATATCAAGAGGTGGCATTTAGCGACAATTATCTTATGTGCTTGTTTCTATGAAGTTTAGGAACAATGACACTAGAATGACTTGTGCATATCCCTAAGGGATCCATATCAACATGGCGTAACTAGAAGAGAGTTTCATACGACACTTCTCTTTCAATATAGAAAATGACGTTACCATGTTAGATCTCTGCAATTCCAAGCAACGAAACAACAAAAACCTCGCTACATTTTTACAAAGATGGAGAGGGTTAGCTAGTTGCTTCCCTTGCTCCCTACCAAAAAAGTAGCTGATAGGCATATTTGTTTCCAACCTCCATCCAGACCTTAAATTCCACTTGCAAATGCATTATGGTAACACATTTGAAAAGGTAATAAAAAATAGAGTCAAATTAAAAAGGCATTGTTAGCTAGGGGGACTCTAAAACATTTCTCCTGTCAACACAATGATTCTAAATCTAACGATAAAACAAAGTTTGTTCCTAATAAAAACAAAAATGTCATTATGGATGGGATAGTAGACTCTAAACAGGTGTAAGCCGTGTAGAACCACACACCTTTGAAACTTACAAAGGGTAATCCACCTACCGAGTATAAACACCCCCTTTTACTCCTCTATCTGAGTCCATATCACATATACTAAAATAGTTAGAGGTCGTAAACATGGTAAAATACCATGAAACAAAACCCCATGGGGCAATACACCTAAACCATCATGGTTTAGGGAGAATGAATTTTGTGAGTTCCACCACGTAAAAGGTCACAAAACGGGAAAGTGTTTAATATTAAAACACTATATTCAAGACCTAGTCGACATCGGTGATAATGAAGTAGATTCCGTTGCAGCTTGAAAATTTCCAAATGAAAAATTAGGGATATTTAAAAGCCTTTTCCCAATCAAGAAGAATAAAAATTTGGATCAGGGATAGTCGTCTCATAAGAATAATGCTAACTATGTGTCAAACAAATACCATTTCGATGCCCTGATATGTCGTGTTGATCCCCTCATTGAGAAAATCAATACAGTTAGAATCAAGACAAGACAATGCATTGTGGAAACATGGCGGCCTCGCCTCATTAGAAATTCTGAACCTACTCCCCCTCCTCCTCAAGGGAGTCACTATGATTTGTTAGATCAACTAAAAAAAACTACAACTAAGATTTCTATCTTAGACCTTCTAAAGATCTCTAGCGTCCATAAGGATATACTTTACAAAACCTTATAGGGATCAGGCGTACCCACAGATGTTGACCCGACACATTTGCAAGCCATGGTAGCAATACTTGTTCCTTTGGGACACATAACCTTCAACACTACATAAACCTTATTTGAAGATCCTTCACATAACCTACCATTGCATATTGAGGTTATCATCAAACGTAAGAAGGTTAAGATAGTGCTTGTGGATGGAGGATCGGGTCTTAACATATGTACTCTCAAACTAGTTCACCAACTAGGACACAGAAGCTGATCTAGAAATAAAGGTCATCACCATTAAGGCACATGACAATGAAGAATGAAAATAAGCTGGAATGATCACTTTCTCATTAGAAGTGGGTCCCATAACACATGATACAAAGTGCCACGTCTTGGACCTATAACTCCCTTACATTATCTTGTTCATTCGCCCATGGATTCATGCCATGCAGGCCGTGCCATCAACGTATCATCAGTGTTTAAA
Source organism: Taxus wallichiana var. yunnanensis (assembly GCA_018340775.1). Classification (NCBI taxonomy): domain Eukaryota; kingdom Viridiplantae; phylum Streptophyta; class Pinopsida; order Cupressales; family Taxaceae; genus Taxus; species Taxus wallichiana. The sequence continues at coordinate 3,194,664 of CM031235.1, forward strand.
GTTGCAATATGAGGGAAAAACACTCACCATACAGGGGTACCCTCAACCTTTTGCTCATTGTAGAGCATTGTTAGGATTTTTCCTATAATCTATGAGTGTCCATCTACAGAGATCTCTATTCCTATCCAGTCAGAGGCCCTTGCTTCACGAGTGGATCCAGATACCCTGTCTATCAATGACAATGGTGCTTCCACTTCAGAAAATCCTTTGTTTACATGGGAGATGAAGGTCAAACCAAGCGGTTGTGAAGAGTATGATCTAAAACAAGCCCCAATGTTTCACAACGGTTTGCTATCAGTCCAAGCCCATGGTAGGCTATATTTCAAAGTTTAGAGATCAAGAGAGGCTTGCCATTTCAAGAATTTTACTCTTGACAGCTTGCTAGAAGATGAAAGGTTTCTTATGGACATTGTATTCCATATAGATGATGATGACATGGATACATGTTATAAATCACCTAAGTATCCCATTCGTAATTGGATAATGCTTCTCATGAGGTATAAAGGAAAGCGGCTAAGAACCACCAAGAACAAGGCCCATTAGAATCTCTTGCAATGCCTCAACTTATAGTAGGTAAATCAGGTCATTGCGGGAATGAATCTGGCCATCAAATGGGATATTAGACAAGTAAAATGCATTGGTGATTTAATGCTTATTATCAAACAAGCCATAGATGAATATAAAGTTAAAGATGAAAAGTTACTTCCATATAAAGAATGGTCGATTCCTTGAAAAAATTATTTGAACAGATAACATTTGAGAAAGTACCAAGAACTTAGAATAGAGTGGTAGATGCTATGGCTATAGTAGGATCTATGTTGAGCATTCTGCCAGAGAGTAATGATATGCCATTATTTGTTGAAAATTTAAAAACAATGACATACGACATACCAAACTCTTGTTTAGTGCGTGAAGTCGTTGGTCCCTTTTCACCGTGGTACACCAAATATTTAATTATCTCCATGATGGAACCTTCCCTATGAACATTTCTGTGTTGAAAAGTGCAACTCATATAGCGTATAGCCCGCTATACCCTATTTGGGGAACCCTCTTCCACCGAAGCTATGACGGGAATCTGTTGCACTATTTGAATTCTGAGGAATCTATCCAAGCAATCAAGGAGGTGGACGAGGGAATTTGTGAAGCTCATACTAATGGGATTTTCCTTGCAAAGGAGATACTCAGAGTAGGCTACTATTGGCCTACCGTGGAGCATGATTGTTGTCAACATGTGAAGAAATGTGTGGATTGTCAAAAGTACGGCAATCTGATACATGCGCTGACACAATCCTTGCAACCAATCATGACACCGTCGCCGTTCTCAAAGTGGGGTCTCAATCTAATAGGGAAACGTAATCCTATCTCCTCAGATGGCCACAAGTTCATTTAACGGCCATTGAGTACTTTAAAAAATGGGTAGATGTTGTTCCTCTAACCTATACAGAAGGTCCCCAAATTTCTAACTTTATAATAAATCATATGATCTACAGATATGTAATCCCTTCTTCTATTATCATTGATAATGGTAATTCGTTCAAAAATAAAAATGTGAAATCACTCTGCAAACACTTTCAAATTTCCCTTAAGTTTTCAACCCCTTATTACCCTCAAGGTAATGGGTAGGCCAAAGCTTCCAACAAAACCTTAATTCACATTATGGAGAAAATGGTGAATACCACAGGCTATAACTGGCATATGCAAATTCACCCAGCCCTTTAGGAATTCAAAACTTCTATCCACACTCCTACATGTGCAAATCCATATTTTTTAGTATTCGGTTCAGAAGATGTCTTGCCTTTAGAGATCGAGATCCCTTCTTTGCGTATCAAGCTAAGGGATTACCTGAATGAAGAGGAGGACTATAGAGTAGCCCGACTGCCAGAGTTGGAACTATTGGAAGAGAAACACCTTTGAACCCTCAATCACCTAAAAGTATATCATGATAGAGTGTGGAGGAGCTACAAAAAGAAGGTCATACCTCGTCAGTTCGAGGTAGGAGACATGGTGTTGAAAGAGAATCAAAAGAACACCAATAAAGATCGAGAAAAGAAATGGAAATTTGAGCCCAACTGGCTAGGACCATACATTGTGGTTTCCAAGTTCGGTTCAAGTGAATATAAGTTGGCCTATTCAGATGGCCAAGAGATTTGAGAACCCATGAACACAATGAATTTTAAGCGCTTCTATGCTTAAGTATGTGGTCTTTGCAGAATACCAAGAAAAGTAAAACAAAAAAGTATAAAAATAGAAAAAGAAAAAGAAAAATAAACATGTATGTCCAATAGTGAAAACCACACAATGGTGGCACTTTGGATAAGTCCTTTGGTGAAAACCGGCTTCAGCGCCAAGGGAGGGTCCATTGTTCACAAGCAGTCTAGGTTCAAGGAGCACGAAAACTTTGCCCTAAGTTGATATTTACCTTCATCTGAGTCCCTTGTGATCCTATCCTTCTTTGCCCTGATCCGGCTAATCTAACCTTTTGAGTGTAGAAAAATTTAACATTTGAATGAGCCCACCTCACACTGGGGGAAAATTTAGCGTCACTTCTGACATATACCACGTGGCATTCTACCCTTGTACATCCCATCTAACACCGGGGCATCCACGTTTCTTCATTTCCTTGCACGTTTAATTTGGAAAATTGTTGAGAAAACATCAAAAACATTCGTATAACTTTTGAAAATCCCCAAAAATACAAATATGTTCCTTGGAAAAACCAAAACATTCAAAAACATTTCGTAGAAAACTCCAAAACAGTAAAAAATTGTCTTAGAAAGAAAGACCAAAAACAACGAAAAACGTCCCAAAAATGTCCCACAAAAACAAAGCAGTAGTTTGCTTACTTTTAGTTATTGGTGTGTATGGTTTTGGTTGCATTAATTTTTTGTATCATATGCTTTAAATTGAATTCACTTGCTAACTTAGATTGAATATCACTTTAGTCTGTAGTGTATTGCATTGAGTCCATTTTGTATTGCATACTTGTAAATAAATGTGTCACTTTGATTATATTTGTTTAAACTTGTGCTTGTTAATTTTTAGTTTTACATTGTGTTATCATTTCATCCTCATATCACACATATCCATCACATCTATACATCATATATAAAAAAATATGCTAAGTCTACATCACACATGTATACTAAAAGCTAATCATCAACTACCGTATCACTAATGGGGCAAGAGGGGTTGCACATGATCACAAATCTATCCCCCCACACCAATATAAAAAATATAAACATGTTTTACTCAAAGTATCTCATTAACGTACAATATGATATCAGCTAAGACTATCTCAGAATCTAAAAGGTGATGCAAACATAAAGAAATAGATTAAGCATGATATCTCATACAACATGTGATACATGGGTAATCCATCTATCATCAAAAAGATAAGCCTCAGTATACATCGATATAACAAGTCATCATGGGCATTTATACAAAAAAGTACCTTCATCACAAGGCATGATAAAAAAATATACATACATACGTATAAAAGTATGCCTTCATCATGAGGCAATACACCATAAAGAAAGTAATACATCTGACATGTCAATAAGAAAGTCAACCATGCCTCCCACCCACACCAGGAATGCCCAGTCCAAGAAGACTGCTAGATGGGGGCATTCGAGGTGCTGAATGAGTAAAAGGAGCTGCATTAGGCTGAACTGCATCAGGCTGGACTGACCCATGCTGCTTTGAGGCCGCCTGTCCTGAAGGACCCTCTACAGATTGCACTAATCGGGATGATCTATGGGATCTGGATCAGGACCTGTTACCTATTATGTGACTATACTCAGAAATCTTCGATCGACCGGAACAACTGTTTAGTACTGCATCTTATAGTAAGTGGTCTCACCTACTACAAAAGAGTAAATGCGTGACCAATCATCACCGCATCCCCAAGGATGTATCTCACTACTACTGATGTATCACACTATGCCCTAATGCTAGATATCTCTATCCACAGTTGTGACCGCTCTGCCATAATATGATCTCACTCTACCTGTAGTTGTAGGCTATCTGTTATCACTCAGTCCCGCTATGTCTGTAGCTGATCTCACTCTATTTGTAGTTGATCTCTCTCTACCTATAGCTGATATCGTTCCACCCGTAATGATCTCACTCTACTATAACTTGATCTCTCTCTGCTTGCTACTGTAGGCTATCTAGCATCATTCAATCTTGCTCTGAAAAGGCCTGATCTAGCTCAGTCTTGGCCTAGTGTAGCTCTGTCACAAGCTGGTCCCCATCTGCAAAGGCCCGATCTCTCTCAACAATAAACTGATCCCTCTTAACTACCATATGAAGTTGCTGCTGCAAGGTAGTAACCTATGTATCTGGTATATCCTGTGTATCCTGCATATCTGCTATATCAAGCATAGTCGGTGTATCTTGAATATCTGGAAGATCCTGTTATCCAAAATTCACCCCTCAAGGTAATTTTGATAGCGTGTACCAAATTCTTCAGTCCTGAGTAAGTAGAATTGATTCAAGGCCCAAAATTGTGTTTTTGGGGTCCCCTTGGCTTCTCTCTAACTTCCCCATCTAAGGAAAAAATCCAAGAAGTTAGGAAAATAAAAAAATCTAGAAAATGAATTTGTGGGCTTGTTTTAATGCATTGTGGTTCTGGAGGTGTGGTTCGTACAAGTGCGGATCATACCAAGGTTCGTCATACCAAGTTTGTGGCCAAAATACAAAGGAATTGGTGAAGTCATAACTTTTTGTCCCCGGGCGGTCCAGCGGAGATAGTTGGGACGTTGCGATGCATGGGACGGAAAGCTGATTTTGCCACAAGTTAGTCTATTGCGGGTGGTGCAGAGATTTTTGTCCTGGATAGTCAGGACAAAAGTATGCGTGGGACGTGCAAAGGAAAAATCACTGCACAAGGAGCCAAGCTAAATGGATGCGGCCGATGCGGAAGTCAACGGCCCTCACGGCTCGGCCAACGATGGACGTGCAGGGACAAGGAGGCCCGAATCAGCTGACGCGGAAGAATGTGTTTGGGACATCCGGGACACGCGGACCCGATTTTGCCGAAATAGCCGCAATGAAGAGAAAAGTCAAAGTTTGACCTCCCAAACTTCAAACAGCCATAAATTTTGACTCCAAGCTCTAATTTTCATAAAATTGGACTTTACGGAACGAAACCACGACGTCCTCTACCATACCATCCAACCAAAGATCACCACTTTGAACCATAATTTTCTAGTAACTGAATTGAGTGAACCTTCTAAGGCAAGGATACATGCTTTCTAGACATACATCTTCCCCTTTTTCACATGTTTAGTTACAATATGATTTAATACCATCAAGGTGTAGTCATTTCTTCCCCTCTCTATGAATCTCACACAAACTAGACTCGAAAGATAACCAACCTCTAATAGTAAAACATACAAGTGACTGTTGGATTTGATGTGATAGTGGGTGCATTGCCTTGAATAATGAGATCCACACTTACCTTCACCCACTCTATCCATCAATGCCATTATGTGTATAATAATTTTTTCATAGTGTATGTGAGAAAAATACTTCCATCAAATGTGCCTGTGCTTTAAGACACATAAGTATAAGTGTGCTCATACTCATAATGTGAATATACATATAAAGTTCTTGTTACCATCTATTGCCACAATTGAATTGAAATGTAATATGGGTAAGGAAAAACCACAATTTGTGTACCATGTCAATCCATCTATCAAGGGTGAACATTTTAGCATCTCATACATCATGCCCAACGTGCAAAGTATCTCACACAACCATCCTTTCTATAGATTTCGTGAATTGAAAAAATCACACAACTAGAAACCATCAAGACCATAACATAATACAATCTATATATTTATAACTAATATGTAGGAATGTGGTCCCATCTTTCTATCTATAACATCTTAAGGCAACATTCCCTATTTTTGACATAGTTATAAAGAAGAGTATATGGTGGTTTGTGGAAATTACTGAGAGGCCCTTACCACCATTTATATATAAAACTCCCAGTCATATAAAAATATATTATAAAACCACCACTTCCTTCTTACCATGACCAACTGGGGTGTGAGAAGAGGGACATCAAAATGGTTGAGCATCTTCATCATTGTTGGAATCCTCAATAAAACACTATGCAATCTCTATTGTACCCCAGTGGTCACCTCCCACTCTTTGTGCCCTAGAAGGATAGTCTCGATTCCCTAATGTCCCTTTTTTAGGGGACTCAGGAAATGACCAAAATCTGACAAAGTAGATTATAGAGCTGCTATTATGAACCTATAAAACCTGCAAATTAAACCCTTTTCTAAGGAAACGACCTACTTTGGGGTTTCAAACCCAACTTCGTGCCTTCAAAACCCTTCCAATCAGCTCGACTTAAGTCTCTAAAATTATGATATATAAAAAACAATCATATAATGAAAGAAATATTATTTTTAATACCCTAGATATGGAGATATGAATTTCAACGAAACCCTTGTCTACAACGTTACTTTAAAAATTCACAAATCAACTTAGGAAGCTCCAAAATTCATGAAACTCAAGATATTGGCCTTATAAATTATGAAGAATGAGATAGTACTTTCAGATTTGCCAAATTAGTATCACACATACCAAATTTCCACTCCAAGGTAGGTTGCTCCACTCTAAAAAATATAAAACTACACCAAAGACACCAAACATGCAAGAGAAAGATACTTTATTACCATTCAAATTAGCTTGCACACCAAAAAACCTCATGAAGGGTTTTCATCCTTCACAAGTTTCCCAACCAAGGGTTTTCGTCCTTGGATGAGGTCCTCAACCCAAGGGGTTTTGTCCAAGATATGAATAATCACCATTAATAACATAAAAATGATGGCTGACCCCTTAAGGTAAGTGCTTTTAATTATTCAAATTGTATGTCTAACCTACATGCTCATAATACCTTTATTGATTAACTACTTAAGTTCCTCTATTGGACCACTAGGATTATCAATAGGATAAATGATAATAAATGAAAACAACAACCTAAACAACAATAAAAATGTAATTCAGATCTTCCCCTTGCTTTTCTCCTTAGACCCACGGGAGAGAATAAGTTAAGGTCTTCGAAAATCAACATCCAAAAAAGGGACATGAGAATGATTATGGGTAGACGATTCATCGTTGGATCTTATCATTGTAATCTCTAGTGCTACATGGTCTTGGCATGAGAAGAATTGGCCAACAAAATTAGAAAAAATGTTTTCCCTCTCATAAATTGGGCTATTTCAAATACAATCCTTCTACCCAAATATTTCTTTGGATCCAATATTATGCCTCACATATGATTTCCCAACCCTATATCATCCAACTCATCAAACCCCTTGGCTACTGTCCACACCCAACCCAACCAAGCTCTTATTTTTGGGTTCTTAATTTCCTTGTCAAGGAAATCAACAAAAGTAATTCCCGCATCTTCTCTTGTCACGAGTTCCTTCCTCTTTTCCCCATCTTCTCCATCCCTCCTAGCATTCTATATTTCCATGTTCTACATCGTCCTTGATCATGATTCCATCCCTAACATCCAAACTCATCTTCTTAGCTGAGGCGGTTAGAAAATATGAAGCTACTTGTATAGTTCACAAGGCTACACTTCCCCAAATGCACTCCAAGAGTGAGTAAAACACGAGCTACAAGATCAATGATGTTATAATAAGGATTCTCTCTCTTGCACAAGCCACCAATTTTTTAATTAGATCATCAAACCTCATACTACATAAAGGAATGATTAGACATACCTGTCAATCAAATGCTCCTTATGTGGTTAATGAGAAATTGAAGCATCACCTTCTATTGGATAGTAGCTGATTAATCATACAAGGGAAATTGATATCAGTGTATGCCTAATCTATGCTATATCCCTAGATACGTTCTATCCTTATTGAAAATGACATTGGAAAAACTATTGATTCCTTCAACTTGTCAAGTAAATTGGTGGTCCAATAGGGATATGAAACTCCACATGAAGATAGGACTAGAGCTGGATTAAACGTTAGGAGTGCCCTAGACAATAATTGGAGTGGACACCCTTCTCACAATTTCAATTAAGAATTATTTCCCACCAAGTAAATAAATAATTTAAGCTTCCCGCATTCTCGTATTTTGAAATTTGCGTCATGGTCATAATAATTAGCAAATTTAGAGAAACTGGTATATAATAAGAACAAAATTATCCTATAAAATTATCATAGAAGGCCAAGAAATATTCCATGGATGGATATAATTGATTATAGGAGATGCTACAAATATGCTTGCACACCCAACTTACTAACATCAAGAGGTTGATGGGACTCAAACTTGAACACATCACCATTATTTTGTAAAACAATACAAATACTTTCGTAACTCCTATAGTTTTGCGAAGAGTGATATTTGGACTACGCCTATCAATTCCTCCATAAAAAATTATAGACATTCCCCCCAAAAAATTAAGAATAAAGAATTAAATACTTCTTTTTTTCAATTATAATCTCCACTACTAGTTACACTAATGACATAATTAAACATACAAGAAGATTTTCATTGAAACAATTATGCACCTGCATAATTTGGAGTTGGAGCATGGATAACAATACTTTGTACTTACTTTTATTTGCAAAAAAAATGTAATACTTTTATACACGTATATACATATAATTTATGTTATTAAGTCAATTAATATTAAATCTTTAAAGAAATTGTTTTAATATTGAATTCTAAAAAATAACCGACAACAAATATAGTTAAATTTGGTGCCCCTCACTGTTGGCACCCTAACCTTTTTACTGTACAATTCTCACCTCCTCAAGCTGGGCCATAAGCCATTGAGCTTCTTCTTTTTAGATTCAATCTTGTTCCTTTTCATCCATTAATTAAAATCTATTCATCACTTTCAACAAGGTGGCATTTCCATCCTCTCAACGTGGCTACCACAAAAACTTTCAATGAGGCCATTTCTTGTTCTTGTTATCAATGCTAATATTGTTCCAAAAATTAAAACCAACTGTCCCACTGTTTATCTAAAAACACATCTAGATACCTCCTGCTGGGTCTAGATTTCGTTTTACTACACCATAAAAAATTATTTTGATGAATTCCTCCAATCTACCCCATTATCTGGGAGCTCACATGCGTAATTAACTTGAGATCCATTCATGAAATTATCATTTTCAAGTACGATATTTTTTAGATTAGAGTTTATTATAGGATTACATGGAATACTCTCGAGGGCACCTTATGATGCCTACCTTGAAGTCCCCTCAAATTTGGAGGCATATTATAATACCTATTCTTGTTCTTCTCGATATTTGAGGGCATATTACAATGCCTTACATGTCTCAACATCTCATATTCAAAAATAAGTAATAAAAAATAATATTGTAGCCATTAAATCCAAACAAATCAAAATAAACCTTGAGAGGGTAATGCCTAGTCTACAAGAACTTGTCATTCCAAAGGTATGATTTTATTTTTCATTTAGTTAGAAATTTCATGTTTCACGTTACAACGAGGGGGTAGGTGGGATAAATAGTGGTGGCTTTTTTCCCAAAAAAAAACAACATTATTTGAATTTGGAGAGACTTTTAGAGATATTTAGACAAATAATTTTGTAACATTATAAGAAGATAAAGTGTGGTATATTGAATTCAATTTCTAAATACATACATTTTTACAATTTCTAGATGAGATAAATGTGTAAAATTTAATTATATTTGATAATGAGATAATAAATTTTTGTGAAAACATAAAAAAAGTGCATGTGTAAATTTTTTTTTTTTTTTGAGCAAAAAAATGATTTTTTTATGAAATCACATAAAAGACTGCAACAAATGTTGAAAGTTATTGAGAATATTTTTTCCAATTTTTTCTATATATATATAATTCCAAGTCAAAAAAGTAGTATGATGATACAATAAATTTGTATGATGATGATGATGAATATCATAACATAATGACCATGATTGAACTCATTCTAAATGAAGTGGAATTATCTAGCTATGTAGAGTTTGATGTTAACTTAATCATGCATCCCCCTTATATGGTTCGAGCAATAACACCAACACATTTAAGAAATGATGTTTCTTCTAGGCCGACGCCTCAATTTAAGATAATTGATCTAATATCAAAGTATTTTATGGAAATATATGAGAAGATATTAGAACCTATGGAAGATGAAATGACAAAACTTATAGCTAGACGTCATGCCAAATGTGTATGGAACTATGCATTGTATTAAAAAACCATATAAAATGATGTTAATTATTTGTTGAAATGATGAAAATGAATGAATGTGTCATGTGATGCATACTTTAGGGTTGAGAACAATACAAATAAGAGAAGAAACAATGCAACAATAAAGAATATAAGTGAAGCATTTAATGCAATATGTAAAAATATTTAAAAGAAATATAATAATGTGAGTAATAAATGAGTCTATAGTGACTAAGGTAACAAGTGCATATCAGATTTGAAGTGAAACAAGTAAAAACTTGTATGCTTGAACAATAAAACAACAAGACATTTGATTGAAGTTTTGGCATAACAACACAAGGGTATTATCTAATCTTAAAAATGCATTGAAGAAAATATTTTAAAATTTGTGACGCACATCAAAAATTTTCTTGAAAAGAACCCGAATACAAATATATAAAATCTCTCTTAATAAATATAGACCAAATGTTGTTTAAGATAGGCAAGCCATTCTGTGTAACAACCCAACCAATTTTCATGAAACATCATCTTATAAATTTCCAATTAAATCAAATGAAATTATAGTATAACAATCCAAGCCACCATTATCTAGGGAAGGTCACCTATATTAGCCTACAACACAAATATGTAAAATGTTGAATGCCATATTAATATGAATAAAAATTAAAAAATAAATTATGGTCATTTAAAAGAGTACAAATAGCTATTGAAAATGATTAAAAACTTGTGAAGGATAATCCATTACTAGATTTCAATCGAGTAGGGAGTAGAGGCATCATTTTCTAAAGTTTTACGGTTAATCAAGACAAGAAATATCCCCTTAAAATCTAAATTAAAATATCCCTTTTAATTTTTCTGTCAATGCAAGACAAGAAACATATTCGATTCCCTAATACGATAGAACATTAATCATATTATATGATTTTAAACCTTAATCCATCGACCAAATACAATGCCCTTGAAATTCATTAAACATAAACTCCGTCGCCTTAATTTCTTTATAACTTGGAGGGATGATGAGTACTTTGCGAAGAAATACAAGCTGCATTGGAAATCCAATGAAATTATAATATTCAATAGTACTAAATAAGTCTTAGACGAGACATTTGAGAATCAAATTCTTGATCCTCATCACTTTGTCTATTCCACCCACAATAAATTATTATATGTGCTTTCCACACACTATGAGAGAACTATTATATGTGTGTGTGATTTTGAAAAATATCATACATTGGTGTTACAAGTTCATGAATTCTAATTAATAATGATTTGTTTGATATTTATATATTTCTTTCCAATGTAATTATATACCGGACTATACTCATTTTCTTCCCCAATACTCTAATATCATTGGATTTGTGCCTCGAAAAGGTTCTTCTTGAATTGGAAAATATCTTCATGAGTCTCTTAACAACTGTTTTCATTAAGCTAATTGAGAAATATAGTATATAAGACAAAACATTTTATTGTAATAAATAGATTATGTCTATCCGTCATGTGTATAGGTATGTGTTTATATAATCAGAAGTAAATTTTACTTTCTTACAAATGTAGATCGTAATAGCACACTTTGGAATACATGTGTATTAATTTTGTACTCGGTCTCGAACCCGCAATCTCCACACCCTAATTTCCGTGTTTTGTTTCCCATCTTTCTTTCCACCTTGTTCCATAGTGCCTACCCATCACACAGGTTTTCAGTCAACACAAATCTCACTCGATACACTCGATACACTTGCTTACACAATTAACAGAGTGAAATTAGTAAGAGAGATCATGTTGGAAATCTGTGTATCTACCCAAATTGATGAACCAAAAATACTTATTCCCACACAAGCAACCTGTAAATGCAGCTGTTGGTTGATCATTTCCCATCGATTTGAAATTGTGGCACCATCTTCTAAGGACAAATCTAGAAATGAATTTGTTTTCATAACAATGCTTATACCACCTATTATATTTATGGTATACAAATGAAATTGTGGCACCATCTTGTAAGAACTATTAATTTTACATTGGATGATATTTCTGGTATTACTTTTATAAATGTGTAGGAGAGACATTATTTCTGGAAAATTATTGTGTTTTCTCCTTGGTCCAAGAAAATGTTGAATATAACGATTAAATGTCTTTTTTAATATCAATTTTCATTTCAATATTTTTTCCCTTTCTGTATATGATTTATTAATTTTCTTGTATGATATTCTTTACAATGCAAAATTCACCTTTCAAAGAATTCTAGCTTGGTTTGTAATTTTAAAGACCTTTCTAAGAGATTCGTTTCATGGCTTTGTTATGAATCTATTCTTTGTATTTATAGATTGGGAGATGTGACTCAATCAAGAATTTCAATTTGCTTGGTATAAATATTAACTTAATCAACCCATCACATTACATTAAAATTTTCATTTGATATTGTGGAGGGAAAAATATGTTTAAACAATACATATTTTGAGATGCATTCTAAGGGAAAAAACATAAGATTTTAAAAAGAAAAAATACGAGTATGATGGGAAATCCTTTTAACTAAAAGTTATCCTGAATGAAGAGATCATCTCTTTTTTGTGAGTGTAAGATCGAGAGTTCTACCATGTATTTAAAAAAAGGAGAAATAAAATAATTTAACATTGTTTTAATTATATTAAATCAAATGTTAGTTTCGTTTAAGTAAATGTATTGAAAAATAATTTTGAGGAGATTACTTCCATTAATTTGGTTGTAAATATAGCTTGTAATTTGGGCTTTAAGTTTTTTTAATATTGGCAAATAGTTTTTTGAAAGGGACTATACCCTTGAATACAAAATAAGGCCTTTAAGCCGGAATAAGAGTGAGAAGCATAGCAGGACTAACCAAGTCCAAGTAGTACAATGAAATTCAACGTAGCCCAGAAACAGCTACACAAGCGAGACTTAACAGCAAAACAACAGCAAAAAAACAGTAACTCGACAGCCAAGAAACAGTAAGAATAACAAAAGAGAGCAGTAGAAGCATGCAGGACTACTTCTTGGCTGCTTGATCAACACTGATCTTGACTTTTTTCCAAGCATGAAACATACCCAAAGCGGTCATGTGGGCAGCATCCGTCTTATCGAGCTCCTCGATGGTCCTTTTGCTCTCTTTTTCATTGCCCCAAAGTGCAGCCGGGACACCGCTGAGGTTGGAAACACTTTTGGCATGTCCCACGATGAACTCCTCAATGGCCCTAAAGGCAGCAATGTTGTAATCATGCCTAGTCTTAGCCTTCCCAAGGCGGGAGTCCAAGGAGGTCAGCTTTTTGTATATGTCTTCAATCTGACTATTGTCAATGCTCCCTTCCCCCTCCATGCTTTTCTTACCTTTTTGCTTAGCTAGGTTTTTGACCTCATCCTTCAGCATTTTTATCTCAGCCTCTAAGGCCTCCAGTCTCTTAGAAGGGTTATCCATCTGTGCTTCCCGGGGACTGGCACTACTTATGTTCAGCAGGTCACGTGCAATGTCAAGATCAAGAGGCTCTTTCCCTGCTGCAAGAGTCTCAAGGTTGAGTCTCCTAGAAGCCCTGGTGAATGGACGTTTAGAGGAAGAGGCGAGGTGGGTGGCAGGAGGAGCAGCAGGAGGAATAGAAGGAGAATCATGTGCAGGCCCGCATGGGGGTAGCGGCACCGGTGGCGGCAGCGCAAGCGGTAGCAAGGCAGCGGGGAAGCGGGGCGCGGCAACGCAGAGCCCATCAAAGGGGGAGCCGGGCTAGGAGAGAAGGAAGGCCGGGTACTTGAGAAGGCGTGTTTTGTGAATTAGCAAAATAAGCCCTTGATGCAAGGGAACCGCCGGGTATGCTTCTGGAACTCCAAAATGGAGTGCTCAAGAGAGTTTAAAAGATAATGAGGGAAGCAAACCAATCTATTGCTATGGAAGTGGTTTAAAAAGATGAGATGCTTAGTGGGACGATATAAACCTACCTTCCAAGGAGATGAAACGAATCATCATGCGAGTGACCTCATCAAACGGTGAAGGAATTGAGCTTACAAGCAGACCCGCTGTGCTAAATATAAGCTTCTCATCTTCCTCCACAAATCTTCTTTCTTCAGTTTCTTTGATAACCCTTTTGTTGAAGAAGCGGTACCCATCCAGGCTGAGACCGGTCGCTTCAGCAATGAGCTCTTCATTGACAAGAATTTTCTGTCCCCCATAGTCGACAGTCCTCTCTTTCCATTCCTTAGCAAAGCGTACTGAAATACTTTGATCATGTCCCTGCACCCTTTCAACAAAGCTGGTGAAGCCGCCTATGCTGAGAATGTTCCAAAGCTCGGTGTTATCCTTCCAATCAGGGTCCGCGCACGGCTCAATTTGACAGGGAGGTCCTCCCATCTTCTCAGTGGTGTGCAGGTTACAACAAATTCCAGAATGCCGCTGAGCGTGAAGAATAGTTCATTTCTTACTGTTGAAGATCGCATAAGATTGGAGCTCAGAGCCGTTGGTCTTCTCACGAACGGCTGCGTAATTGCTGAACTGAGCCTGCGGGAAGTCGCGTGTGAAAACCCTTTCCCTGTCAACAATCACTTTGTATTTATCATCGGTTTTCGTGGAGTTTGGCATCCGGATATCAACGGCTGTTGTACCTCCCGCGTGCGTGATTTTCAAATCAGGATGACTCCACTTGAAGTTTCTTAAATAGATCTTGCTATTATTTGAAAAAGATATTATTTGCCTCGCCATATAGAATAAAGCAGCACTTGTGAAAGAATTGATGATTTTGATTTTCCTCCAAAGATTAAGGCTTATCTCTAGAGATTGCTTACTTGTGAAGATCCGCATGGATGCTGTTGTGAAGCTGATTAGGGATACTATCATTATCCCAGACAGTAAAATTTATATTAATGCCATAATTGGCCAGTGCATCCGCCAGATTGTTGCCCTCCCTGTAAGTATGTATGATTCTGATACTATTGAAGGTGTGGCAAATGCTTATGGATTCAGAGATAAAGTCTTTAATACTCCAACTGGGAGATGAGGACTGATTAAGAAGCTTAATGATATTAAGAGAGTCCCCTTCAACAATAAGGTTCTGAATATTTTGAGCCCGTGCAACTCTCAAGCCCCAGAGAGCAGATAATGCTTCGGCAAAATGATTGGTTTGAATTCCCATTTTTCCTGCATAAGCAGCAATCAAATTACCTTTGTGGTCTCGTATTGCTCCTCCTCCAGCTGCTGTCCCAGGGTTTCCCTTAGAGGCGCCATCAAAGTTCAGCTTGTACCAATTAGAGTCAGGAGGATGCCATTTAATCAAAGATCTATCAACACTATTCCCAGGGTTGCTCCAATTTCCAATGTGCCAATTAGATAAAATGTGTTCTTCATTCTCAGGATAACACTTGTTCTTGGGAGGTTTAAATCTGGCCATGTCCTCTTTGATACCTTGAGAAATTTTGCCAATACTGATTTTATAATTCTGCTTCTTATTTCTGAAAATGATATTATTTCTGTCCTTCCAAATCCTCCAGATTAAGTGTGGGATTGCTAATTTCCAGATTCTTTTGATAGCACAATGTCTGAATGGTGGGTTCCATTGATTCCATAGCTGATTAAGGTTCTTCGGCAACACCCAAAGAGCATCAAATTTAGAAAGAACAAAGCTCCAAATTCTATTGGCATAAGCACAATGTATGAACAGATGACTAATGTCTTCATAGTCATTCCTACAAAGGTGGCACCAATTAGGAATTATAAATCCTCTTCTCATCAAATTGTCAGTGGTGAGAATTCTACCTCTGATGGCCAGCCAAAGAAAAAAATTTATTTTGGGGGTTAACTCAGGCATCCAGATCTTGTTCCAGTTAAAGTCAGATTGGTTACTGTGAGAAAGATTGGTATAACCAGATTTGACTGAGTATTTCCCATCTTGTGAATTGCTCCAAACCAGCTCATCCTTGGAATTCAGCTGACTTAAAGGGAAGAGGTCTAAAAGATCCTGAAGGGAGGAAGTAGTTTGTTTCAGCTCAATTCGTTCCATAGAAAGTCTTTTCCAAGTCTTGTTGGTGCCATTACCTTCAATGTAGTCCTTGACTTTAGTTCCATACTTGCTTATAAGGCTGTCCTTAGCTGTCCCAAATCTCTCCAAGAGGTTGTCACTGAACCAGTTATCCTCCCAGAAGTTTATCTCACTGCCATCCCCCACTTTCCATTTGCTGCCCTGCTTGATGAAGTTTCTACTCTTGACCAGATTATTCCAAAAAATGGAACCATTGGGTAGTTGTTCTTCATGCAGATAGGAGTAGACAGCTTGTTGATTCAAGTATTTTGCTTTAATAACATCAATCCAGGGCTGTTTCTCAGATAGCAATCTCCAGCCCATCTTAGCGATGAGTGCCTCATTCATTTTCTCAATATTTTTTATGCCCAGCCCTCCCATAGATTTTGGGGTGCAGACCTTATCCCAGGCCACTAGGTGAAATTTGAACTTCTCTTCCATGCCTTGCCATAAAATTTTTTTCTGAATCCTTTCAATTTTCTCTCTGAAGGAAGAAGGAATTTTGAAAAGTGACATGATATAGATGGGCAGACTTTGGAGTGTACTTTTAATGAGAAGGCACTTACCAGCACTAGAGAGAGTGGCCCCTTTCCAACCTGCCATCTTTTTCTGAAATCTCATCAACAAATCATCCCACACCATGTGAGAGACTTTCTTAGTGCCAAGAGGGAGGCCTAAGTACGTTGCTGGAAGAGCACCAATTCTACAGCCCAGAATTTTAGCAATCTTGAGCTGTCTTTCCTCAGGGGTGTTAAAGAAAAAAATGGTGCTTTTGTCATAATTAATCTCTTGCCCAGAAGCAGATTCATAGAGTTGTAATAAAGCCTTAATAGCTTTAGCTTCCACAACTGAGGCCAGAAGAAGAAGGATTGTGTCGTCCGCAAACTGTTGATGAGAGACAGCTTGGCTGAATGAAGCGGGTTTAGATCCATTTAAAAGGCCGTTCTCAACCGCTCTGCCAATTGTTCTACTAAGGCTGTCAGCTAAGAGAATGAAGAGTAAGGGGGAGATGGGGTCTCCTTGTCTTAGACCTCTGCTGCTGGTGAAAAAACCCACAGGCTCCCCATTAACAACCACAGAGAACCTGGCTGTAGTTATACAAGACTTAACAATTTTTCTAAATTTTTCCGTGAACCCAAATTTAGATAAAATCCTGTCAAGGAAGACCCAAGAAACCTTGTCAAAAGCTTTATTCATATCAAGCTTGAGGATCATATTAGCCTTTTTATTGTTTTCCATGGAATGTATAGTTTCGTGCACCATAATCACTCCGTCTTGTATTATCCTGCCTTTAATAAAGCCACTCTGCTGCCTTGAGATGAGGTCATTCATTATGAGCTGCAGTCTAGTAGTGATGATTTTGGTGAAGATTCTAAAGATAGCATTAACAAGACTGATAGGTCTGAAGTCCTTGAAGTCTTTTGCATCCATTTTTTTAGGTGCCAGCACAATGTGCGTGTTATTAAGCTCTTTTAGAAGATTTCCTGTTCTATAGAATTCATTTACCGCTTTGAGAAGATCCTCCGAGCATATTTCCCAGAACTTTTGAAAAAAATTAATAGAGAACCCATCCGGTCCAGGAGCCTTATCCCCCTCAAGAGAAAAAACAGCCTTTTGCAGTTCTTCAAGCGTGACAGCTTTAGTGATGTCTCTGAATTTCTGGTCCTCAATGTTATTCTGAGGGATGGCCTCCAGCATGAAGGAAATAGCTTCAGGGTTGCTGACGTTGTTCTCTTTAAGAAGATTCTTGTAAAATTCAAGCGCTTGTTTCTTGATGCTGTTTGGATCTTTAGTGCTTGTTCCCATTGTTTTTAGAAACCTCAAGGATTCTGTTACTGGCTCTATGTTTTAGAGTAGTCATGTGAAAGTAATTTGGGCTTTAAGTTAGATGATATATTACACTATATATTTCATGTTGCATAAAGCTGAAATGATTGGTAAATTGAGATTTTTATCAAGTTATTAAATTGTTAATAATAATTACTTATTGAATTTGATAATATCTTCTTTGTATATTGTAATTATAGAGATACTATAATCTATTAACTATTGCACTTTTCTCTGTAGTTTCAATTCTATCATATAATTATATTAGGTTTATTTATGTTTTTTTAGATAGATAAACACTTTTGATCGGAGCTATGAACCAGAGTACATTCAATCAAGATATAGCATTTAAGCTCAACAATTAGTGAACTAGATCCACCACACTTGAACACACTTAAAGTGCAGGAAATCTCAAGCCAGAATCCACCTCTGTTAAATAAGCCCTTGACCATGCCACCTCAAGACATTACCACCCCGAAAAAAGATCGTGCATAAGTGAAATTTGAACTTGGGTGGAGCCGAATACAACCATCCGTATTAACCACTCCACCCAGACCCCATCAACGAACTTTGGACGGTAAACACTTTTATTATACCAGAGCTATGAACTGGAGTGGTGGAGGAACACTTTCTCTAAGTGGGACATGGGGGTGGGCTTGGGTCCTTAATGTCCGCCGAGAAATCCGCATTCGGAGTACCCCGCTATGTTCCGCTTGGTCTATATGGAGAAGTTCGACCCCTACCTCAAGGTGCCCCATGGCCACTTATTGAAAGCATCCAATGAACTCAATGGGAATGTAACTTGGGTTGATGATTACAAACTATTTGTAACTCACTAATAGCCCAAGAATTTGAGTTCGAAACTTTGAATGGTAAACACTTTTATTATACTAGAGCTATGAACTAGAGTGTTGGAGGAGCACTTTCTCTAAGTGGGACATGGAGGTGGGCTTGAGTCCTTAATGTCCACCGAGCGATCCGCATTCGGAGCGCCCCGCTGTGTTCCACTTAGTCCACATAGAAAAGTTCGACCCCTACCTCAATGTGTCTCCATGGCTACTTATTGAAAATGTCTAATGGACTCAATGTGAATGGAACTCGGGTTGATGATTATAAACTACTTGTAACTCACCAATAGACCAAGACCTTGAGTCTAAAATTTGGATGATAAATACTTTTATTATACCAAATCTATGAACTAGAGTGGCGGAGGAACACTCTCTCTAAGTGGGACATGGGTGTGGGCTTGGGTCCTTAATGTCCACCGAGCGCTCCGCATTCGGAGCAGCCCGCTATGTCCCGCTTGGTCCATATGGAGAAGTTCGGCTCCTACCCGGGGATAATTTTAGCGGCGAATATTTGTAATATGGAAAAAATTTCATTTTAGTATAATTTAAAAAGGTGAATTATTCGGAGTGGGTCGGTGTCCTATTCGCCTAAAATATATAGTATATTTTTTTTGGGGGGTCGGCTTCGCCTTCATTTGAAAACATCTCCTATAAAAACCTAGCTGATTCACTGGGTAGTATACCTCAAGTAGCTTAACAAATTACCAATCCTGTGAAATTTGAACTCGCATACCCTTAAGCACCAGAGATTCAGATTACTGTTAGCCTGTGATTGTTGACGCGTGATAAATGCGGTGACGCGCGACAAGGGCATTGTTGATGCGCGCCGACAACAACACATCTTGACGCACGCCGCGATAGAGGAAGTGTTGAGTCCGCTGACGGGTGACTTGGGTGAAGAAGTTGACGTGCGACAAGGGTAGTGTTGATGCGCGACAGTATATTCAGATAGTGGACGCGCGATAGGAAAAGGGTTCTTGATGCGTGAAAAGTGCAGAGTTGACACGTGACAAAGACCTCGAGACGGGGGCACTTGACAAGACCTCGACACTGGACAGAGTCACTACTTGGTTCTTTTGCTGACGCAAGACTCTTTTCAGAATAATGGAAGGTGCTAGCTCAAAGAATACGAATAACCTAAAAGTAAGTAAGAAATCTCAGAAATCACTCTTCAAGTATTTTGGAAACTCTGCGGATACGAGATATTGAAATACCAATCATATAGATGCCACTCACAAAGAGTCGAATCTTGGCTGTGTGGAAGGTATTATTGAGGTGGACATGCATTCTCGCACAATGATCAAAGTCAAACAAATGAAACCTACGATAATATGCCGATCTTGAAGATATTGTTCTGTTGAGGTGCAACCGAAGTGCGATTAGA
The DNA here is from genome assembly GCA_018340775.1 of Taxus wallichiana var. yunnanensis. Classification (NCBI taxonomy): domain Eukaryota; kingdom Viridiplantae; phylum Streptophyta; class Pinopsida; order Cupressales; family Taxaceae; genus Taxus; species Taxus wallichiana. The sequence goes on from CM031235.1 coordinate 3,214,925, forward strand.
TATCATGATACAAACACTCAAAGAAAATGGAAGGCAAATCAAAATCAAACTCCGGTCCAAGAAAGAGAAACCAGTGTGATTGTGATATTGCTCAAAATTCTACTCAAAAAAGTAAAGCATTGAAAATGAACAAGAATATGTGGACCATTGGCGGGACATACAAGTTTGATTGGGCAGCTATATTTCCATTTATTGAACATGTACAAGCTGGATACTATATAGAAAAACATTGTGGAAAACAATATTTAACTGTAACGGGGGTGGATGGCCAGAAAATCAAAACACATAGGTGGAAAATTGAAAAAGAATGCATGCATGTTAGATACGCAGCTGGAATATGAGGCAGAGCAGAAAAAACACAGACATCTATTGGAAAAGGGAGGAACGATCACATCGCATATTGGTAAGATGAAAGAAATAAATCTACATGCAAAATTCATACAATTCTCTACTCTTTTTCAAATACTAAAAAAAGGAAGAGCGATTTCGGATTTCCTCGATTTCAAAGTTTTGTATCAATTTAACGGAATGCTGAATGTACCTCAGTCTCATTGGTCTGAAAGTAGTGGATGGGAAATGGCAAAATGCCTCTCGATGATAGAGAAGGAAGATTTGAAAGAGAATGTAAAAAAAGCAAACTTTATCTCTCTTTCAATTGATGAAGTGACAGCAGTCGACAACACCGCATGGGTATGTATCCACATCTATACTTTAGAAAATCATATAAGGACACCTCATCTGTTGGGTGTTATGAAAATGGTTGAAAACTGCAATGCCAAAAACCTATATAAAATAGTTGTTTCTCATTTGAAAGATGTTGCTGGAATGACTGATTATGAAATTGCTACGAAGTTGGTATGCATTGGAGCAGATGGTGCATCTGTCATGCAGGGTCACCAAATAGGGCTCTGTGTTAGATTACAAACAACAGTGGCTCCATATATGCTACCAATTCACCGTATGGCTCACGAGAATGAATTTAGCGTATAAAATGGTAAGCAACCATGAAAATGTTGCTAAATTAGAAGACCTTATAAGAGAACTTCATGCCTATATGTCAAGCAGCCCAAAGCGTTTTCTCAAGTTCCAAAAATTTGCAATTGGAATTACAGATGGCAAAAACTTCTGAAGGATGCAGAGACTAGATGGATCTCTTTGTATGAACCTGCGCATGCAGTTCGTGAGGAGTATCCTTCATTGGTTGGTTTCATGCACAAATACCGTCATGAAGTTGATAGGGCAAGGGACTTGTTGTTCCATTTAACTGATTTGGAGACATTGCTTACATTGGTTGGTATTCTTCCAATGTTAAAGGAGATCAATACACTGATGAAGCATGCACTGGAAGATTAATTTATATTGTGGATTTTATACGGATGAGGAAAATGGTATGTCAAAGTCTTGATATATTGTCTTGTTCCTCGTGGATAGTTTTGATGCACCTGCTTTTGAAAATTGGAAAGATTTATTAGATCTTAAAAATCCTAACACCTTTTTGAGATTTAATATCCACGATCACCTATGCATCATTTGTTAATGGGAGGGAAATACCAATGCATATTTTGCAAAAACGTCAAGATATTACAGATCGGAGCGAGAAGATGTTCCCGTGACACGTAATTTGTTTGAGTCTGTTATAGTTGAAACAAGAATAAAGCTTAAAAATTTTTTAGAAACCTTGTCATCAAAAATTAGGGAACGTTTCTGTAAAGATAAAATTTTGGAAGCCATGGGTGTGATGAATCCTAATTTTTGGAATACTGAAGGTGGCCGTGCAGACTTTGTCAGAAAGCATTTCCATAAATCAATGGGTACAATAATGGAACAATTTACAAAGACGTCAGAGCTCAAGGGTATGGAAATCAAAGGTATACTGAATGCCGATTTATTAAAGTTTCAATCAAAAAAATTGCAACAACAATGAGGAACCAATATAAGAATTTAGATCAACCTTCTGAAAGTGGTGCTATTACAAGGATGTGGCGAGGAATCTATCAAAGTTCTATCTTACAAGAAGATATCAGTGAATATTTCAGATTATATGAGTTATGCCAAACAATGATTTTGGGGTCTGTGGAGGATGAAAGGGTTTTCAGTGCATTGTCATTTATAAAATCAAAACTGAGAAATAGGTTGGATAAAAATCTAGAAAGTTGCATGAGGTGTTATGTTTCTCGATACTCCATCGAAACCTTTCCGTTCGACAGAGAAATTGCGCACTGGAATTCCCTTTGTGAAAGAAGAGGTGTGAATAATACAGCTACAAGTACAAATATTCCCAACCTTGAGAGTGTAATTTTTTTTATATTTACTATCTCTTTATTCTCCATTTGTTGGTGAGTGGTAGCTTCCCTGACATTGAGTAGCTTACCTCTGAGAGGAAACACGCCATAATAATCTTGACCAAAAACAGATATTCCTGCCACCTGATAGGATAAAGATAACTAAAATAACAAAAAATTAAATTGGAAAGTGATGTCGAAACATGTCACAATACTACCCAATTCAGTATTCACATTTCCCTGATTCAAGGCACAAACACTTACAGCAAGAGCCTTAGCTGAGTCACCCTCCGTTAATATTAAAGTACATTGATCAGAATTCTTCCCCCCTGCTTGATTTGCATCATCAAGTTTGGGAACATCAATTAATTTCCCCTTCTTGGTTCCATCAGTTTTCTTAAGATCTTTTTTTTGTTTAAACTCTGCCCATGCCAGTATACTTTCAAGTACACACTTTTCCACTGCACTCATCAGGTCAAACAAAGTTACAAAGCTCATCTTAGACCCTAGCATTGCAAAAATTACATGTACTCAGAAATGCTACATCTTAGACACCACGCCTTGGATTTATTGACATGGGTTGCAAATGCGAAACAGTGAAAATTACTATAAATTTATAACAACAAATTGTATCAGAATAAAAAACAGAATAAAAAATATGAATTAAAACGAATTATACTTACAATCAACATGGAAACCGAACGTTGATTCGAGAAATTTCTTATCTTCTTCCACGAGTGTTGCCTTGGTTGTAACAATTGGTAAATTTTTAAACGGAAGGCCCGTAAACCGATGGATGTCATTTGCTTCGATACTGAATTGGAACATTCGGCCATCGTTTAGAGTCACATAAAAATGCCGTCCTCTGAATTGTAGGATGACAGAAGGTAATTCAAAATATCCGGATCTGTTTTGAAATGGGGCATATTAACGAGCCCTGTAAATTCACACGCATCCATCAAATCTTTATATTCTGAAGACATCTTTAAAATAGTATGGATGTGAGGGCATAAGGGATTCCTGTAGTTGATCTTGGAAATCGATTGAATTGGATTCTCTTGATTTTTTTGCTGAACTTGCAGTTGGGAAGCATGTGAAGTCGACATTATAGTTGTACTTGTGTCTTTGACAACGATTGAGACCTGCAAAAATTCAAGAGCGGGAAGGTGAAAATGAGAAAATGACCGATTAAAGGGTATTTATAGGCTAAATCAGGCGTCAATGGCTTCAATTGACACGCATCAAAGGTCTTAGCTGACACACGTCAATAGGATCTAGTGACGCACGTCAATAAGAGCAAGTGACGACGTCATAGGAGCGATGGCGCACATCGGTAGGAGCCGTGATGCACGCCAATAAGAGCCGTGACACGCGTCGATAGGAGCTCATGACGCGGCGTCGGTAGAGCCGCGATGTGCGTCCGCTAGGAGCCGATGACACACGCCAATAGAGCCGACGACGCGTGTCAGTCAAGACCATTGACATTCCATTGACGCACGTCAGGTGATTATTGACGTCTTGTTGTCACATGTCACCGATGGAGCCATGAAAAGCCGGAATTTTTTTGTTTTGGAATACTGTCACAAATTCACCTTTATTAAACCGGTTACATGGGATATTCGCTGGGTATTTTCCACCTACAATTTTATAGAAGTGTCTTAAAATGAACCTTGCTCCTACCTCAAGGTGTCCCCATGGCCACTTATTGAAAGCATCCAATGAACTCAATGTGAATGGAACTTGTGTTGATGATTACAAAATACTTGTAACTCACCAATAGCCCAAGACTTTGAGTTCAAAACTTTAGATGGTAAATGATTTTATTATACCATAGCTATGAACTAGAGTGGTAGAGGAGCACTTTCTCTAAGTGAGACATGGGGTTGGGCTTGGGTTCTTAATGTCCATTGAATGATCTGTATTCAGGGCGCCCCGTTACATTCCGCTTGGTTCATATGGAGAAATTCGACCCCTAGCTCAAGGTGTCCCCATGGCCACTTATTGAAAGCATCCAATGAACTCAATGAGAATGGAATTTCAGTTGATGATTACAAACTACTTGTAACTCACCAATAACCCAAGACCTTGAGTTCATTAGGTTTATTTATGTTACATAAAAATTGTTAGATAATATAATTTTATATACAATATAACTATTTTCTTTTTCCTCTTTCATTTTAAATATATAATGACACCAAAAAATTTACCATTGGAAATATCTATTTTATTCATTAATTATATTATATTTTATTTCTCTCATTAATTATTTTATCATACTGTAGACACTTAAATTCTGCTTTTGCAATCTTATTGGCAAAATGCACGCAAATCACTCCTATTCTTCCCAATTCCGTTATAATTAGTGTTCTTTGCTAATTAACTAACGTTTTTTTGCAAGTTTAGCCAATTAACACCATGCTTTGTTGATTGCATAACCCCTTTTACATTCAGGTTGCCACTTTATGGCGAATCGTAAGCCAAAATCCTCTTCAAAACAGACAATTAGCAATTATAGGCTAATTAAGCCTATTTTGCCCCTGATTTGGTCAATATACCCTAGTATTGACTCAAACCCCTCTTCCAACCACTCAAAATGACCCCATTCACCTCTACAAGCTGTCTCAACAAGCTTCAAAATATTATCCTAGCCTCATAGTTAACCCTAAGTGGTTGATTAAGGCTCACACCTATTAATCATTTGGCAATTCACTAATTGCGATTAGCAAAGCCTAATCATGATTAACAATTCTAGTTTGATTTGGGGATTTTTAGTCCCACATGCATTAAAATACAAGTATCTCCCAAAAGAAAAACTATAAAAAGAGTGCACCTCATTCCTTTATACTTTACACCATGCTTTGATTTGCATCTCATATAATAAATATGATATATAGCCAAGTTCAATCCTTGCTTAAAGCCTTCAATGGGGTTAGTAGATGGATATCCAAATTGACCAAGTAGTCATTTGAGAGGCCATTTCACCTTGTTTGGAGTAGCAACCATAACCATTTTATTTCCCTCTTAGGTCTATTTAGTCCCATGTTAGGTAATTCAAACAAAGTTGTACGCATGTTTAGTTAGATTTTGTATTGTTTTCATACTTGGTTAAGAATTCTTTTAAGCTTCTATCTTAATGTTACATTCCTAGACTTAGAATCTTGGCTAGATCAATGGAAATGGTGTTAGATTTCCTTGTTTAGTCATGTAATTTGCTTTGTAAAGTTTAGGTGCTTTCATTTGGCACACTTAGGTGGGACAATACCCCATTGCATTGAATTTTTAAGCTTTTAAATATAGCTTCAAAGATTTAGATTAGTTTCAAGTTTCCTATGTTAATTTCAAGTTTTTGTAGTTTACTTTCAAGCTTTCTAGTGTACTTTAGCTTTTTAGATTAGTTTCTCAAGATTTTAGATTAATTTCATAGTTTTAGAGTAATTTTAAAAGTTTTAGATCAATTTCCATTTTTAAGAGTTGTTTCAACTAGATTAGTGGTAGAAGTTGTGTTTTCTTGCTTTTTCCAGATATATAAGGAGGCAAATTCTATCAAAATTGTCCGTAAATCCTAACGATTGGACCTTTTTCAAAAAAATTGCTTCAAAACTCAGATTTTGTACCATCTATAGGAAAAAGCACCTATGCATGATTGTGAGCACCTGTGCCTCACCGGAAGTGTTTTGCATCATTAAATCTATGAAAGATGACAGAGGGGTGCCTGTTCATCAATGTAAAATTTTCTCAAAAATCCAAAACTTCAATTTTATGATTCCTATCGCTTTAAAAGGTTTTTAGATGTTGTTTTTCTTAAATTATTGATTTTACAGCAATGTTCCTAACAAAATTATCCTAGGGTTTGATAAAGGATTTTTGAGTAAATTGGGTTAGGGTTTGAAGAGTGATTGTGTTTTCATACTTTGATTGAGTTTGGAATAGAGTTGTGTATGCTCTTCTCTTGCAGCTAGTGTGATCTTGAGAACCAAAAGCACCTCTAAACCATTCTTTTTGCTTCTTGGGAGTAAGTAGGAACAATTATAACTCATTTTGTGCTTAAGAGAATAAACCTTCATCTTTTTGTATGTGCTTAATCTTTTAGTCTAAGAGCTTTTTCACTTAATAAAGAAATTAAGACTAAAATTTGTGTATGCTCTTCCCTTGCACCTAGTGTGATCTTGGGAATCAAAAGCAATTTTAGTCTTTCATTAAGAAGCACTTGGATTAATTGGGAATAAACCTTTTTTTTGCAAAGTTTGATGGTAGTTAGTTGATTTACAAGCATTTTTATTTGCCATTTTCTTATGATATTGTGAATCTATTTTAAAACTACTAACCGTGTTGTGAAGGACCTAACGCTAGTCAAAGAAAGGAGGACTTAAATTTTTTTTCTAACTACATGTGTGATTGTAGGTTGCCAAAAGGAGTACGAAAAAAACCACATTAAGTCTAAAAGATAAAAAATACAACACAACCAAATAGTGAAAATGAACGTAAATTAAAGTTGATAGGGTGGGTTATTCGTTATTGTTTAATTCGTGACGCGTTCATTTTCACCTATCAACTTTGTGGGTATTCTATAGTCACTTTGTTTTAACAACTTAGGGTCGTTAGACCGCACAAATTTGACTAAGGTCCCTTTTTATTAAACCTAAGTGGAAATTATTCACGTCTGATTTCCTATCTCAAGTATTCCTACTATGAGGATGGGATCCCGAAGATTAGGAACCAATATATTTGGAGGTGAAAACTCTCTTTTAGAGGATAATATCATGGTTGAACATAATGGTGGAATGGAAGAGTATCCTCGTATGAATATAGAGTGTCCTCCCGCCAATTTTGACGATTAAATTTTTCAAAAAAAAACAACATACGAGTTCTTATGCGTGTTATGGAACTAGGAGCTAGGTTACCTACCACAAAGGACCCTTCTCTCATTGCTAGAATGGTTTGAGGGGAAGAGGAAGTGGAACGTCCTCATCGCCATATAGATGACATATTAAACCCAGGTCATGCCTCTACTTCTGCATGACAAAATAATGAAGAAGTACCTTTGAAAACAATGAAGACTATCATTTTCCTCCAATTAAAATTTGTTGCGAAGACCATGAAGAACTTGTTATCCATGCACAACCTCCTCCTAATGAAGATCGTCATGAAATACCTATTAAAGAGGTTACATTAGAACAATAGGTCCAAGCCCTCACTGGTCAATTGGCAAGTTTAGCTTCACATATACAAAAGGAAGAACCAAAATTTGTGAAACAAACTATACCAAAGGCAAAACCTAAAGCTTCATGATAAACACTCCTCGAAAGGATCCTTATGAGGAATTTTCACCAAAAATCGGGGGTGGGCGTATACCTAGGCTTAACCCTTTGTAAATACATACGCCACCACCCATGAAAGATCCACTTTTTAATCAAGAGGGGTCAATAATGAAGAATTCCCTTCAAGCGTTACTAGAGGGCCAAACCGGTAATAATAACAAGAAGTATTGGTTTGATGAGTTATATCCTTACCCATTGACAAATCTATGTTGCAGAGATACCTTTCCCAAGACATTTTGATTTTAAATTTTTGATAAATATAAGGAAAATATGACCTTCGTGATCATATAAAAGACTTTTATAGGGCATATCAAGAGGTGGAATTTAGCGACAATTATCTTATGTGCTTGTTTCTATGAAGTTTAGGAACAACGACACTAGAATGGTTTGTGCATATCCCTAAGGGATCCATATCAACATGGCCAGAACTAGCAGAGAGTTTCATACGACACTTCTCTTTCAATATAGAAAATGATGTTACCATGTTAGATCTCTGCAATTCCAAGCAACGAAACAACAAAAACCTCGCTACATTTTTACAAAGATGGAGAGGGTTAGCTAGTTGCTTCCCTTGCTCCCTACCGAAAAAGTAGCTGATAGGCATATTTGTTTCCAACCTCCATCCAGACCTTAACTTCCACTTGCAAATGCATTATGGTAACACATTTGAAAAGGTAATAAAAAAATGGAGTCAAATTAAAAAGGCATTGTTAGCTAGGGGGACTCTAAAACATTTCTCCTGTCAACACAATGATTCTAAATATAACAATAAAACAAAGTTTATTCGTAATAGAAACAAAATTTCATTATGGATGGGATAGTAGACTCTAAACAGTGTAAGCCGTGTAGAACCACACACCTTTGAAACTTGCAAAGGGTAATCCACCTACCGAGTATAAACACCTCCCTTTTACTTTGCTCTATCTGAGTCCATATCACATATTCTAAAATAGTTAGAGGTCGTAAACATGGTAAAATACCATGAAACAAAACCCCATGGGGACAATACACCTAAACCATCATGGTTTAGGGAGAATGAATTTTGTGACTTCCACCACGTAAAAGGTCACAAAACGGGAAATTGTTTAAATTAAAACACTATATTCAAGACCTAGTCGACATCAGTGATAATGAAGTAGATTCCAGTTTGCGGCTTGAAAATTTCCAAATGAAAAATTAGGGATATTTAAAAGCATTTTCCTAATCAAGAAGAATAAAAAGTTGGATCAGGGACAGTCGTCTCATAAGAATAATGCTAACTATGTGTCAAACAAAGACCATTTCAATGCCCTGATATGTCGTGTTGACCCCCTCATTGAGAAAATCAATACAGTTAGAATCAAGACAAGATAATGCATTGTGGAAACATGGCGGCCTCGCCTCATTATAAATTCTGAACCTACTCCCCCTCCTCCTCAAGGGAGTCACTATGATTTGTTAGATCAACTAAAAAAAACTACAACTAAGATTTCTATCTTAGACCTTCTAAGATCTCTAGCGTCCATAAGGATATACTTTACAAAACATTATAGGGATCAAGCGTATCCACAGATGTTGACCCGACACATTTCCAAGCCATGGTAGCAATACTTGTTCCTTTGGGACACATAATCTTCAACACTACATAAACCTTATTTGAAGATCCTTCACATAACCTACCATTACATATTGAGGTTATCATCAAACGTAAGAAGGTTAAGATTGTGCTTGTGGATGGAGGATTGGGTCTTAACATATGTACTCTCAAACTAGTTCACCAACTAGGCTACACAGAAGATGATCTAGAAATAAAGGTCATCACCATTAAGGCACATGACAATGAAGAATGAAAATAAGCTAGAATGATCACTTTCTCATTAGAAGTGGGTCCCATAACACATGATACAAAGTGCCACGTCTTGGACCTGTAACTCCCTTACATTATCTTGTTCATTCGCCCATGGATTCATGCCATGCAGGCCGTGCCATCAACGTATCATCAGTGTTTAAAGTTGCAATATGAGGGACAAACACTCACCATACAGGGGTACCCTCAACCTTTTGCTCATTGAGAGATTGTTGGAACGGATCTATGAGTCTCTATTCTCTATCCTATCCAGAGGCCCTTGCTTCACGAGTGGATCCAGATACCCTGTCTATCAATGACAACGGTGCTTCCACTTCAGAAAATCCTTTGTTTACATGGGAGATGAAGGTCAAACCAAGCGGTTGTGAAGAGTATGATCTACAACAAGCCCCAATGTTTCACAACGGTTTGCTATCAGTCCAAGCGCATGGTAGGCTATATTTCAAAGTTTAGAGATCAAGAGAGGCTTTCCCTTTCAAGAATTTTACTCTTGACAGCTTGCTAGAAGATGAAAGGTTTCTTATGGACATTGTATTCCATATAGATGATGATGACATGGATACATGTTATAAATCACCTAAGTATCCCATTCGTAATCGGATAATGCTTTCCATGAGGTATAAAGGAAAGCGGCTAAGAACCACCAAGAACAAGGCCCATTAGAATCTCTTGCAATGCCTCAACTTATAGTAGGTAAATCAGGTATAGGCATCCATTTATATGAGTATCACTCTTTAGATGATGAGTATGCCTCTTCTGAGAGTGAGCATAGTTTGTTCGAAATGAAAGCAAAAATGAAAGCGAAATAGATTCCCGATGTTTTCTTTACGAAGACCTTGCCTCTACGAACCTATTTGCCAATATGGATATCCTTACTATAACCCTTGTTATACCCACCATATCCCCTATAACTCAACCATTAACCCTCACCTACCCATCACTCGTGAATTGGGATCAACAACAACACATAACTATTGACGTGTTTCAGAATGATCACAAGACAACATTCCAAGAAATGATCACAAGAAGGGGTTCTCCATTCAGCTTAATGTGTGCATGTACTTTATAGAGGAGGTAGATTTGTGTTAGCATTTAAGTAAAAATGTGAGCAAGGGAAAACTCTCCAAAGAAGAGCCTTGTAGAAATAAAAAGGGAAATTCCTATAGCGAAAACCTCTTTGAGGCGCTTGTGGACAAATAGGCAGAACAAACCATGGAAAAGATAATGTACCCACTTCAACATGAAGAGATCCCTGAGCCACCTGTGATAGAGGAGGATCTCAATCTCCCTCTTGATCCTACACACATGGGGGATGCATAAAAGTTATTAGCGAGAAGATACAATAGATGTTAATATCAACATGGAGGAACTACCACAGATAGTTAAGTTGGGAGCTTCCCTCTTAGCCAAAGAATAAAAAAACATTCACATGACTCTTAAGAGAGTATGCAAACATCTTCACTTGGTCTTATGCTGATATGCTAGGACTTGATCCTACAATATTGGTGCACAATCTTGTGGTACACCCAGATGCCAAGGCCATCAAACAAAATCTCCGAAAGATGCATCCTCGTGTCACTTTACTGGTAAAGTCAAAGCTAGAAAGGTTACTAGAAGTAGGATTTATCAGGCTATCGACTACTCAAAATGGATCTCCAATGTGGTCCCGGTTCAAAAGAAGCCAGTTGGTATTCAAGTGTGTATAAATTTTAGGGATATAAACAAAGCTTGTCCTAAGGAGGATTTTCCTCTTCTAAACATTGACATGATTGTCGATTCTACAACAGGTTATGAGATGCTTTCACTCATGGATGGCTTCTCAGGTTATAGTTAGATAAAGATTGTAGAAGAAGATCAATACAAGGCGACTTTCACAACCCCATGGGGGACATTTTTCTACCAAGTCATGCCTTTCGGCCTTAAAAATGGAGGCACTACATATTAAAGGGCGATGACCATAATATTTCATGTTATGATAAGTGACATCATGGAAGATTACGTAGATGATATACTGGCTAAATCTAGAACCCGTGAGGAACACCCATAAATTTTACAACACATCTTTCAGTGCCTAAGGGATTACAAAGTCCGAATTAACCCAAAGGAGTGTGTCTTTGGTGTGCTATTTGGGAAATTAATAGGATTCATTGTGTCAAAGAGAGGAATAAAAGTGTACCATGCAAAGGTCATGACTATCACAAAAATGCCCCCCCTAAGAATATCAGACAATTGCGTAGCTTACAAGGGAAAATTCAGGCCATCAGAAGGTTTATTTCATAGCTACTAGACAAGTGTCATACATTTACACATCTTCTTAAGAAGGATGTTAATTTCAACTGGGGACCAGAACAATAACAAACACTTGTTTTGCTAAAAGAATACTTGGCCAACCCCCCTATTCTCATGCCACCCACAACAGGAGAACCCTTGTTACTTTATATCTATGCTACACATTTTGCAATTGGAGCAACTTTATTGTGATATGACAACGAACAAAGAGAAAAGGTTGTATACTATTTAAGCAGGACATTGGTAGCATATGAGCTAAATTATCCACAAACCAAGAAAGCTTGCCTAACCGTGGTGTTTGCTTTCCATAAACTACCTCATTATATGCTTAACAATAAAATCAAGCTTATTGCAAACGTCGACCCTTTGAAGTATTTATTATCCAAACCAACACTAACCGGAAAGATGGCTAATTGGATCATCTTATTAAGTGAGTTCGACATTGAATATAATCATCAAAAGTCAGTAAAAGGACATGTATTAACAGATCAACTGGAAAAATCTCTACTACAAGGTACTGAACCCTTGAGTCTAGAACTACGAGATGCATCCATTATGTACGTCAAAGAATCTACAGTTTGGAAAATGTACTTAGATGGATCTTTTACCTTTCATGGTTCAGGTGCCAGAGTTGTGCTAATCATTCTCATGGGAGACTTGATTCCACAGGCATTTCGAATTGGATTCCCTTGCACGAACAATATAGCGGAATACGAAGCTCTCATTGCAGGAATGAATCTGGCCATCAAATGGGATATTAGACAAGTAAAATGCATTGGTGATTTAATGCTTATTATCAAACAAGTCACAGATGAATATAAAGTTAAAGATGAAAAGTTACTTCCATATAAAGAATGGTCGATTCCTTGAAAAAATTATTTGAAGTATAACATTTGAGAAAATACCAAGAACTTAGAATAGAGTGGTAGATGCCATGGCTATAGTAGGATCTATGTTGAGCATTCCGCCAGAGAGTAATGATATGCCATTATTTGTTGAAAATCTAAAAAACAATGACATACGACATACCAAACTCTTGTTTAGTGTGTGAAGTCGTTGGTCCCTTTTCACTATGGTACACTGAAATATTTAATTATCTCCATGATGGAACCTTCCCTATGAACATTTCCTATGCTGAAAAGTGCAACCTCATCTAGCGTATAGCCCGCTATACCCTACTTGGGGGAACCCTCTTCCGCCGAAGCTATGACGGGAATCTGTTGCGCTATTTAAATTCTGACGAATCTATCCAAGCAATCAAGGAGGTGCACGAGGGAATTTGTGAAGCTCATACTAATGGGATTTTCCTTACAAAGAAGATACTCAGAGTAGGCTACTATTGGCCTACCGTGGAGCATGATTGTTGTCAACATGTGAAGAAATGTGTGGATTGTCAAAGCAAATACGGCAATCGATACATGCGATTGACACAATCCTTCACGCAACCAATCATGACATCGTCGCCGTTCTCAAAGTGGGGTCTCGATCTAATAGGGAAACGTAATCCTATCTCCTCAGATGGCCACAAGTTCATTTAACGGCCACTGAGTACTTTAAAAAATGGGTAGATGTTGTTCCTCTAACCTATACAGAAGGTCCCCAAATTTCTAACTTTATAATAAATCATATGATCTGTGATATATGTAATCCCTTCTTCTATTATCATTGATAATGGTAATTGCTCAAAAATAAAAATGTGAAATCACTCTGCACACACTTTCAAATTTCCCTTAAGTTTTCAACCCCTTATTACCCTCAAGGTAATGGGTAGGCCAAAGCTTCCAACAAAACCTTAATTCACATTATGGAGAAAATGGCGAATACCACAGGCTATAACTGGCATATGCAAATTCACCCACCCTTTAGGAATTCAAAACTTCTATCCACACTCCTACATGTGCAAATCCATATTTTTAGTATTCGGTTCAGAAGATGTCTTGCCTTTAGAGATCGAGATCCCTTCTTTGCGTATCAAGCTAAGGGATTACCTGAATGAAGAGGGGACTATAGAGTATCCCGACTGCCAGAGTTGGAACTATTGGAAGAGAAACACCTTTGAACCCTCAATCACCTGAAAGTATATCACGATAGAGTGTGGAGGAGCTACAACAAGAAGGTCATACCTCATCAGTTCGAGGTAGGAGACATGGTGTTGAAAGAGAATAAGAAGAACACCAATAAATATCGAGAAAAGACATGGAAATTTGAGCCCAACTGGCTAGGACCATACATTGTGGTTTCAAGTTCGGTTCAAGTGAATATAAGTTGGCCTATTCAGATGGCCAAGAGATTCGAGAACCCATGAACACAATGAATTTTAAGCACTTCTATGCTTAAGTATGTGGTCTTTGTAGAATACCAAGAAAAGTAAAACAAAAAAAGTATAAAAATAGAAAAAGAAAAAGACAAATAAACATGTATGTCCAATACTGAAAACCACACAATGGTGGCACTTTGGATAAGTCCTTTGGTGAAAACCGGCTTCCGGTGCCAAGGGAGGGTCCGTTGTTCACAAGTGGTCTAGGTTCAAGGAGCACGAAAACTTTGCCCTAAGTTGATATTTACCTTCATCTAAGTCCCTTGTGATCCTATCCTTCTTTGCCTTGATCCGGCTAATCTAACCTTTTGAGTGTGGATAAATTTAACATTTGAATGAGCCCACCTCACTTCTGACATATACCACGTGGCATTCTACCATTGTACATCCCATCTAACACCGGGGCATCCACGTTTTTTTCATTTCCTTGCACGTTTAATTTGGAAAATTGTTGAGAAAACATCAAAAACATTTGTATAACTTTTGAAAATCCCAAAAAATACAGATATGTTCCTTGAAAAACCAAAACATTCAAAAACATTTCGTAGAAAACTCCAAAACAATAGAAAATTGTCTTAGAAATAAAGACCAAAAACAACAAAAAACGTCCCAAAACTGTCCCACAAAAACAAAGTAGTAGTTTGCTTACTTTTAGTTATTGGTGTGTATGGTTTTGGTTGCATTAATTTTTGTATCATATGCTTTAAATTGAATACACTTGCTAACTTAGATTGAATATCACTTTAGTCTCAGTAATGTATTGCATTAAGTTCATTTTGTATTGCATACTTGTAAATAAATGTGTCGCTTTGATTATATTTGTTTAAACTTGTGCTTGTTAATATTTAGTTTTACATTGTGTTATCATTTCATCCTCATATCACACATATCCATCACATCTATACATCATATATAAAAAAATATGCTAAGTCTACATCACGCATGTATACTAAAAGCTAATCATCAACTATAGTATCACTAATGAGGCAAGAGGGGTTGCACATGATCACAAATCTATCCCCCCACACCAGTATAAAAAATATAAACATGTTTTACTCAAAGTATCTCATTAACGTACAATATGATATCAGCTAAGACTATCTTAGAATCTAATAGGTGATGCAAACATAAAGAAATAGATTAAGCATGATATCTCATACAACATGTGATACATGGGTAATCCATCTATCATCATATATATCATCAAAAAGATAAGTCTCCGTATACATCTGATATAACAAGTCATCATGGGCATTTATACAAAAAAGTACCTTCATCACAAGGCATGATAAAAAAAAATATACATACATACGTATAAAAGTATGCCTTCATCACGAGGCAATACACCATAAAGAAAGTAATACATCTGACATGTCAATAAGAAAGTCAACCATGCCTCCCACCCACACCAGGAATGCCCAGTCCAAGAAGACTGCTAGATGGGGGCATTCGAGGTGCTGAATGAGTAAAAGGAGCTGCATTAGGCTGAACTGCATTAGGCTGGACTGACCCATGCTTTTTGGCCGCATGTCACGAAGGACCCTCTATAGATTGCACTAATCAGGATGATCTATGGGATCTGGATCAGGACCTGTTACCTGTTATGTGACTATACTCAGGAACTCTTCGATCAGCTGGAACAACTGTTTAGTACTGCATCCTATAGTAAGTGGTCTCACCTGCTACAGTAGTATTGTGACCAATCATCAGCTACATCCCCGAGGATGTATCTACCTACTACAGTGTATCACACTATGCCCTAATGCTAGATAGCTCTATCCACAGTTGTGACCGCTCTGCCATAATATGATCTCGCTCTACCTGTAGTTGTAGGCTATCTGTTATCACTCAGTCCCGCTATGTCTGTAGCTGATCTCACTCTATTCGTAGTTGATCTCTCTCTACCTGTAGCTGATATCGCTCCACCCGTAGCTGATCTCACTCTACTATAACTTGATCTCTCTCTGCTTGCTACTGTAGGCTATCTAGCATCATTCAATCTTGCTCTGAAAAGGCCTGATCTAGCTCAGTCTTGGCCTGGTGTAGCTCTGTCACAAGCTGGTCCCCATCTGCAAAGGCCCGATCTCTCTCAACGCAATAAACTGATCCCTCTTAACTACCATATGAAGATGCTTTGCTGCAAGATAGTAACCTATGTATCTGGTATATCCTGTGTATCCTGCATATCTGCTATATCAAGCATAGTTAGTGTATCTTGAATATCTTGAAGATCCTATTATCCAAAATTCACCCCTCAAGGTAATTTTATAGCGTGTAACCAAATTCTTCAGTCTGAGTAAGTAGAATTGATTCAAGGCCCAAAATTGTGTTTTTGGGGTCCCCTTGGCTTCTCTCTAACTTCCCCATCTAAGGAAAAAATCCAAGAAGTTAGGAAAAATAAAAAAATCTAGAAAATGAATTTGTGGGCTTGTTTTAATGCATTGTGGGTCTAGGAGGTTGCGGTTCGTACAAGTGCGGATCATACCAAGGTTCGTCATACCAAGTTTGTGGCCAAAATACAAGGGAATTGGTGAAGTCATAACTTTTTGTCCCAGGTGGTCCACGAGAATCAGTTGGGACGTCGCGATGCGTGGGACATGAAAAGCTGATTTTGCCGCAAGTTAGTCTATTGCGGGTGGTGCGAGATTTTTGTCTGGGATAGTCAGGACAAAAGTATGCGTGGGACGTGCAAAGGTAAAATCACCGCACAAGGAGCCAAGCTAAATGGATGCGGCCGATGCGGAAGTCAACGGCCCTCATGGCTCGTCAACGATGGATGCGCAAGGACAAGGAGGCCCGAATCGGTGATGCGGAAGAATGTGTTTGGGACATCTGGGACACGCGGACCCGATTTTGCCGAAATAGCCGCAATGAAGAGAAAAGTCAAAGTTTGACCTCCCAAACTTCAAACGGCCATAAATTTTGACTCCAAGCTCTGATTTTCATAAAATTGGACTTTCTGGAACGAGCACGACGTCCTCTACCATATCATCCAACCAAAGATCACCACTTTGAACCATAATTTTCTAGTAACTGAATTGAGTGAACCTTCTAAGGCGAGGATACATGCTTTCCAGGACATACATCTTCCCTTTTGCACATGTTTAGTTACAATATGATTTAATACCATCAAGGTGTAGTCATTTCTTCCCCTCTCTATGAATCTCACATAAACTAGACTCTGAAGATAACCAACCTCTAATAGTAAAACATACAAGTGACATTAGATTCGATGTGATAGTGGGTGCATTGCCTTGAATAATGAGATCCACACTTACCTTCACCCATTCTATCCATCAATGCCATTATGTGTATAATAATTTTTTCATAGTGTATGTGAGAAAAATACTTCCATCAAATGTGCCTGTGCTTTAAGACACATAAGTATAAGTGTGCTCATACTCATAATGTGAATATACATATAAAGTTCTTGTTACCATCTATTGCCACAATTGAATTGAAATGTAATATGGGTAAGGGAAAACCACAATTTGTGTACCATGTCAATCCATCTATCAAGGGTGAACATTCTAGCATCTCATACATCATGCCCAACGTGCAAAGTATCTCACACAACCATCCTTTCTATAGATTTTGTGAATTGAAAAAATCACACAACTAGAAACCATCAAGACCATAAAATAATACAATCTATATATTTATAACTAATATGTAGGAATGTGGTCCTATCTTTCTATCTATAATGTCTTAAGGCAACATTCCCTATTTTTTGATGTAGTTATAAAGAAGAGTATATGGCGGTTTGTGGAAATTACAGAGGCCCTTACCACCATTTATATATAAAACTCCCAGTCATATGAAAATATATTCTAAAACCACCACTTCCTTCTTACCATGACCAACTGGGGTGTGAGAAGAGGGACATCAAAATGGTTGAGCGTCTTCATCATTGTTGGAATCCTCAATAAAACACTATGCAATCTCTATTGTACCCCAATGGTCACCTCCCACTCTTTGTGCCCTAGAAGGATAGTCTCGATTTCCTAATGTCCCTTTTTGAGGGGACTCAGGAAATGACCAAAATCTAACAAATTAGATTATAGAGCTGCTGTTATGAACCTATAAAACCTGCAAATTAAACCCTTTTCTAGGGCAACGACCTATTTTGGGGTTTCAACCCAACTTCGTGCCTTCAAAACCCTTCCAATCAGCTCCACTTAAGTCTCTAAAATTATGATATATCAAAACAATCATATAATGCAAGAAATCTGATTTTTAATACCCTAGATATGGAGATATGAATTTCAACGAAACCCTTGTCTACAACGTTACTTTAAAAATTCACAACTCAACTTAGAAAGCTCCAAAATTCATGAAACTCAAGATATTGGCCTTATAAATTATGAAGAATAAGCTAGTAATTTCAGATTTGCCAAATTAGTATCACACATACCAAATTTCCACTCCAAGGTAGGTTTGCTTCCACTCTAAAAATATAAAACTACATCCAAAGACACCAAACATGCAAGAGAAAGATACTTTATTACCATTCAAATTAGCTTGCACACCAAAAAATCTCATGAAGGGTTTTCATCCTTCACAAGTTTCCCAACCAAGGGTTTTTGTCCTTGGATGAGGTCCTCAACCCAAGGGGTTTTATCCAAGATATGAATAATCACCATTAATAACATAAAAATGATGGCTAACACCTTAAGGTAAGTGCTTTTAATTATTCAAAATGTATGTCTAACCTACATGCTCATAATACCTTTATTGATTAACTACTTAAGTTCCTCTATTGGACCACTAGGATTATCAATAGGATAAATGATAATAAATGAAAACAAAAACCTAAACCACAATAAAAATGTAATTCAGATCTTCCCTTGCTTTTCTCCTTAGACCCATGGGAGAGAATAAGTTAAGTTCTTCGAAAATCAACGTCCAAAAAGGGACATGAGAATGATTATGGGTAGATGATTCATCGTTGGATCTTATCATTGTAATCTCTAATCTACATGGTCTTGGCATGAGAATAATTGTCAACAAAATTAGAAAAAAATGTTTTTCCCTCTCATAAATTGGGCTATTTCAAATACAATCCTTCTACCCAAATATTTCTTTGGATCCAATATTATGCCTCACATATGATTTCCCAACCCTATATCATCCAACTCATCAAACCCCTTGAGCTCACATCATTCACACCCAACCCAACCAAGCTCTTATTTTTGGGTTCTTAATTTCCTTGTCAAGGAAATCCACAAAAGTAATTCCCACATCTTCTCTTGTCACGAGCTCCTTCCTCTTTTCCCCGTCTTCTCCATCCCTCCTAGCATTCTATCTTTCCATGTTCTACATCGTCCTTGATCATGATTCCATCCCTAACATCCAAACTCATCTTCTTAGCTGAGGCGGTTAGAAAATATGAAGCTACTTGTATAGTTCACAAGGCTACACTTCCCCAAATGCACTCCAAGAGTGAGTAAAACACGAGCTACAAGATCAATGATGGTATAATAAGGATTCTCTCTCTTGCACAAGCCACCAATTTTTATATAGATCATCAAACCTCATATGATAATTTTATAGGATAATTTTGTTCTTATTATATACATCACCTTCTCTAAATTTGATAAGTTATTAATCATACCATGATGCAAATTTCAAAACACTATTCTATGCTATAATCTTAAACGTTATTTATTTACTTGGTGAAATAATTCTTAATTGAAATTGTGAGAAGGGTGTCCAACTCCATTATTGATAGGGCACTCTAGAGCTTAATCCAACGTCTAGTCCCTCTTAATAATGGAGTTTCACCCTTCTATTGGACCAAGATTATTTCCTTGACAAGTTGAAGGAATCAATAGTTTTTCCAATGTCATTTTCAATAAGGATAGAAGCGTATCTATGGTATAACATAATTAGGCATAATTATCAATTTCCCTTGTATGATTAATAAGAACAAAATTATCTATAAAATAGATCATGATGGCTTGAAGAAATTTCTCATTAACCACATAAGGAGCATTTGATTATAGGAGATGCTCTAATCATTTGCACACCCAACTTACTAACATCAAGAGGTTGATGGGACTCAAAATTGAACACATCACCATTATTTTGTAAAACAATACAAATATTTTCGTAGCTCCTATAGTTTTGTGAAGAGTGATATTTGGACTACGCCTATCAATTCCTCCATAAAAATAATAGACATTCCCCCGAAAAAATTAAGAATAAAGAATTAAATACTTCTTTTTTCAATTATAATCTCTGTTAGATAAATAATACATGTGCGTTAGTATTTGTTAGTGATCGGTTTTGATAACCGTATAAGCTTGTCTCCCTCTCTCGCATACGAGTCTCTATCTCAGCTATATAAAGGCGTCATTCGTATTCATTGAAGCAATAGCAATATATATTCTTCTTCCAGCGTCCATCATTGGTATCGGAGCGGGAGCAGTGGTCGTGAGAAGAGCAGGAGTCGCCATTTCTTGTCTTTATGCATGCCTTTGAGAGTGCTGTGCGTGAAAGAAGAGCGGACCGAGTGCGCGTGGAAGAGAGGAACAGAGCAGTGCGTGAGGCGTGAGGAGGAGAGCCGATCTTGCTGTCCCGTTTTCATCTTTGCTGTGCGTGAAGAAAACGTTTTTGCTGGTCCGCGTGGAAGTGTTTGGAACGTTTCTTTGTTGCCTGTTCCCGCGTGGAAGTGCCTGGAGCGTTTCTTTGCTGCTGTGCGTGAAGGAGGTTACTGTGTGCGTGCGTGGCGAAGAAACAGGTGCGTGGGCGTTGTTTCTTCGGAAGTCTTTGTCTCGTTGAAGGAGGTGCGTGAAGGGAAAACGTTGCCAGTCCCGCGTGGAGGAGTGTGCAAACGTTGCTGTCATGGCCGAGTTGGAGTCTGTTTCTTTCTTTGCGTGCACGAAGGAGCGTGAAGAAAGAAGAGCGATGGCGATTGCCATTTCTTTTCTTTGAGAGGAGGCCAGAGCACATGTCCTGCGTGAAGGAGGAGTGCGCCTGTCCCGCGTGAAGGAGGAGTGTGCCTGTCCCGCGTTTGCGAGGAGACTGAGACCACCATTTCTTTGTTGTGGAGACTGAGACCACCCAATTGCTGTGCGTGCGAGCTGTGGAGACTGAAACTGTCCCGTTTGTGCTGTACGTGGAGATTCAGAGAAGAGACTCATTGCTGGAGCAACTGTCCGTCCTCTACTCACGAAAGGAGACATTGCTAAGCAAGATCCGTGCTTGTGACTGCTACGTGTAAGCAAAGTCGGCAAATTGCAAAAATGTCTGCTCCAAAAATATTGCTATCAGATGCCCAACTCTTGAAAGGGCCAAATTTCGCCGCATGGAAAACCAAAATGCGGACGATTCTTCAATTCGAAGACCTTTGGGGGATTGTCTCTGGCAAAGACGCCCCTCCTGCAGACGATGATCTGTTGGAAAAATATGAAAAGGCTGATGCGAAAGCACTCATGCTCATCACCCTCAGTCTTTCTGATGAGGTGCAGCCATACATTCGAGAAGCAACTGCTTCTTCTCAGGCTTGGAGCACATTGTGTACCATCTCGAAGCTAAGAATCGCGTCAAAGTTGCGACTTGGACAAAGCTTCATACGATGAGTATGCATGAAGCGAATCGGTAGAAGCCTTCTTGCGGCGTGTAGGCGAGTTACGTGCGAGAACTCTCTGCACTCGGGTGAACCCGATGGATGACAAGTTGCTTGTCCCGCTCACCCTGCGAGCTCTTCCTTCACGGTTTCGGACACTGATCACCACGTTGACAATTACTCAACAGGAGGTGAGTTTTGCAACCCTGGTGAATTATCTCCAGGCGGGAAGAAGCCATGCAAAATGTACAAAGCCTTGAAGATAAGGCTCTCATCACGAGGCAAAACATAAGCCTCGGAAAGGGCAATCTGCCCCCCAGAATCAGAAGCAGCATGCTCAGCAGCCATCTTCACAGCGGCCACCACAGCGGCCACCCCAGAAGCAGCATAATCACAAGGCGGATCGGTGGTGCCACATTTTCTCCACGGATACGCACCACATTGAACTTTTATTACAATGCAGTCGCAGTATGGAAATTACGGCGAAGAGAGCACTTCGGCGAGGATATTCAAGAAATCCCGATGGCATGCTCGTAATCGAGAGCGAGAAGGGCCACATTGCTTGCTCGGCGAGAAGCCACCTCGGATGAAGAGGTACTAGATCGACTCATTCGACATTGTTCTAGTCTCCACGAGACTTGCGGCCCGTCGAGAAGATGTCAGTTGATTGATTCGAGTGCCAGTGAAACACATGAATGGCAGCAAAAGTTGTTCCATACTACGAGTGGCCGGCCCACTATGGAGATCGGATCACCATTGCGAGACAATCAAGAGTATATTGCAGCGGGGATTGGTGATGTCATCATTCCTCTTGGAACACGAAGATGTACACTGACAAAGGTGCTCTATGTTCCAGGTTTGACTTCAAATCTTTTGTCTGTAAGTCAACTTCTTAACCATAGAATGCAGGTTGAATTCTTTGTTGAAAAAGGGGTCAAGTCCTGCATCATTTCCCAGGGAGAGTCAGTCATTGCTCAAGCATTTCTGAAGGGCCGTCTATTTGCACTGGATGCGGTCACTTCATCTAGCGTTGCTCTCTCTGCATCAACGGCAGAGTCCACTGCACTTTGGCACTTTAGATATGGTCATCTTTCTGCCGGGGCTCTGCATCAACTCAGTGCGAAGGAAATGGTAAGAGGGCTTCCTCCACTCTCCCATTCCTTACCTGTTTGCTCGGGATGTCTTGCGGGCAAACAACATAGAGGTCCATTCAAACAGAGCTCTTATCATTCTACAGAGCATCTTCAGGTCGTTCACACCGATCTGTGCGGACCCCTGCCAGCTAGCTTTCAAGGTTTTGTGTACTTTCAGCTCATCATTGATGATTACTCACGGAAAATGTGGGTATATTTCCTTCGGAAGAAGAGTGAGGCACTTGCAAATTTCCAAACCTTCTACCAGCAAGCCACCAGGCGGTCAGGAAGCCTCTTCTTCTCCTCCACTCGAGATCGAGGGGAATTTGTGTCGAAAGAAGTTCTTAGCATACCTAAAGCAGCATGGCATTCAACAACATTTGTTGCTCCTATACGCCCCAGCGAGCAGGGATTTCAGGCGCCACAACAGGACTGTCATGGAGATGGCTCGTTGTATGCTCTCGACCACCAAGTTGGAGGATCAGTTTTGGGAAGAAGTCCAGAGGCAGTGTATTTACTCAATAGGGCACCCACGAAGATCTTGCGAGAACAAGACACCGGAAGAGGTATGGGTGGTCGTAAACCTTCTATTCATCATTTGAGAGTTTTGGTTGTCTTTGCATATATGCATGTTCCAGATAAAAAGAAGGAAGAAGATCGATCCAAAGACAACGCCATGTCTTTTCTTGGGGTATAGTACTACCTCAAAGGCATATCGTCTCATGGATCTGAGGCGAAGAAGATCTCACGAGTCGAGATGTGGTATGTGATGAGTCGTCCTTTGACTCCTTGCCACACAATGGAGATCGATGCGACCTCGTCACATAGATTGCTCACACATCCGGATGATGAGCAAGATGATTCTTCTCGAGAGAGAAGAAGAGGCTGAGTGGAGATTTGTTCGTTGATCTTGGCACCTTTGGAAAACACATCTTCACATCGCGCAACCACCAACGTCCGAAATGGGTCAGTACTATCAGGGATGCACACCTGAACTCACTTCTGGTACTTCTACGGGAGTTAGAACACGAAGTCAAGCTAGACATGAGGTAAATTTTGCACTCATGAGTTCAGTTGTTGAGAGCACCGAACCTGACACATTCGTGAGGCATTAGACCAACCACAGTGGAAACAGGCTATGGATGTTGAATATGATTCCCTATTTAGAATCGGACGTGGGAACTTGTCGATCTGCCTCCAGGTAAGAAATCCATTGGCTGCAAATGGATTTTCAAAACAAAATATAAGGAGATGGTTGATCGACAAACACAAAGCACGACTTGTTGCGAAAGGGTTATGCTCGGCAAGAAGGAATTGACTATGGCGAGACCTTTGCACTTTGCGAAGATCAAAACCATCGAGTTGTATGTGCCTTTGGCGGCACAAAATGGATGGAAACTTCAGCGAGATGGATGTCAAGAGTGCTTTTCTAAATGGTGATCTGCGAAAGAAGTGTACATGGCCCAACTTTGAAGGGTTTGTAGATGAGCATCAACCACACAAGGTATGTCAAATCGATAAAGTCTCTTTATGGACTTAAACAAGCACCTAGGGCATGGTATATAAAAATTGATGATCACCTATTGCGGCATGGATTCACTCGTAGCCCCTCGGATACAAATTTGTATATCGAAGGTAGGAGCAGAGATTGTCATTACGGTTTTGTATGTAGATGATCTTGTGATCACGGGAAGTTCGACAATCTTGTTGATGATGTAAAGAATGATCGAAGAAATCCTTGACATGACCTGATTTGGGGCTACTTCACTATTGTCTTGGCTTAGAGATATGGCGGAAGAAGAATCATATCTTCGTCTCCCGGATGAAATATGCCAAGACACTCTCTGAAAAAAGTATGGGATGTCGGATTGTAAACCAATGTCCACACCTATGGAAAAAGGTTTGCAACTATCTAGATTCAGGATTCACCACGGGTAGATGGCACTCACTACGGGCGGCTTGTGGGAGTCTCATTTACTTGACTTATACGGACCAGATCTTTGCTTTGCGGTGAGCTATCTCTCCCAGGTTTATGCGAGAGCCGAAGAAATGTCATTGGATAGCAGCAAAGCATGTGTTGAGATATGTCAGAAGTACAGTTGACTTTGATGCAGAGTATCGAAAGAACACTCAGTTCTTCTTACGGGGATATCTGAGACTCGGACTATGCGGGATCCGTTGATGACAGAAATCCACTTGGGATATGTTTTCATCTCGGATGCGGACCTATCTCATGGATCGGCAAGAAGCAAAAATTGTTGTTGCTCTCTCATCCACCGAGGATGAATACCACTTGCACCGCACGAGGAGAGGCTGTGTGCGAAGCAATTTGGTTACGTCGCATTCTTGCGAGATATAGGGATTCTGAAGAGAAACCTCCCATCATTCAACTGCGACAATCAAGGTGTGTTGAAGCTTGTGAAGAATCATTTTTCATGAACGAACAAAGCATATTGAGGTTGAATGTCACTACATTCGTGAACAGTCTTGAACCACCAAATTCAGCTCCAGATCTTGCCCTCTTGATTTCGGGTTGCGAGATATTCTCACCAAGCCTCTCGGCGAGGTGAAGTTTGATTTATTTAGGGGTACATTTGTAAGAAAATTGTATTAAGGGGGGAATGTTAGCGCATTAATACATACATGCGTTAGTATTTGTTAGTGATCGGTTTTGATAACCGTTTAAGCCCATTCCTCTCTCTCCTCTCTCTCTCTATCTTATATAAAGGCGTCATTCTGTATTCATTGATTTCAATAGCAATATAATAAATCTTCTTCCAGGCGTCCATCATCATAGCTTTCTCATAATGACATAATTAAACATACAAGAAGATTTCATTGAAACAATTATGCACTGCATAATTTGGAGTTGAGCATGGATAACAATCTTGTACTTACTTTTATTTGTAAAAAAATGTAATACTTTTATACACGTATATACATATAATGTATGTTATTAAGTCAATTAATATTAAATTTTAAAGCATACTGTTTAATATTTAATTTAAAAAATAACTTCAAAAATATAGTTAAATTTGGTGCCCTTCATTATTTGGCAACTAACCTTTATTTCCTCGATTCTCACCTCCTCAATGATAAGCCATTGAGCTTCTTCTTTTAGATTCAATCTTGTTCCTTTTCATCCATTAATTAAAATCTATTCATCACTTTCAACAAGGTGGCGTTTCCATCTCTCAAAGCTACACAAAAGTTTAAGTTTTCCCCAATAGGTCATTTCTTGTTCTTTATTATTCAATGCTAATATTGTTCCAAAAATTAAAACCAAGCTCCCCTTTGTTTATCTAAAAACACATCTAGATACCTCTTTTCTTGGGTTAGATTTTGTTTTAACACCATAAAAATTATTTTGATGAATTCCTCCAATCTACCCCATTATGGGAGCTCACATGCGTAATTAACTTGCTTTCCATTCATGAAGCTTATCATTTTAAAGAATATTTTGAAGACTAGAGTTTATTAAAGGAAGTTGTACATGGAATTTCGCGCATTATGATGCCTACCTTGAAGTCCCATCAAATTTGGAGGTATATTATAATACCTATTCTTGTTCTTCTCGATATTTGAAGGGAAATATATTACAAAGTGTTACATGTCTAACATCTCATTTTAAAAATAAGTAATAACAAATAATATTGTAGCAATTAAATTTTACAAATAAAAATGTTGAGAATAATGCCTAGTCTACAAAACTTGTCATTCCATGATTTTATTTTTCATTTAGTTAGAAATTTCATGTTTCACGTTAAACGAGGGGGTAGGTGGGATTGATAGGCGAAATGAGAGGATATCATATATTGCTATATTCAAAAGAATACAAGGACACGCCTTTATATAGGCCGAGAGGAGAGCCGAGAGGGAAACAGTTATACTAACATTCTCACTAACAAATATTAAACAAAATGTATTAATGTGCTAACATTCCCCCCCTTAATACATTGCTCTTACAAATGTACCCCCTAAACAAATCAAACTTCACCTTGCCGAGAGGCTTGGTGAGAATATCTATGACTTTGAAAATAGTAGGGCGATCTTTGGAGCTGAATTTGGTGGTTGAGACACATTTCACGAATGTAGTGACATTCGACCTCAATATGCTTTGTTCGTTCATGGAAAACAGATTCTTCTGAAGCTTGAACACACCTTGATTGTCGCGATGAATGATGGGAGGTTTCTCTTGAGAATCCCTATATCTGCAAGAATGCGCGTAACCAAATTGCTTCGCACCGGCTCCTCGTGTGGCGTGCGGTATTCATCCTCGGTGGATGAGAGAGCAACAACAGTTTGCTTCTTGCTGATCCATGAGATAGGTCCCAATCCGAGATGAAAAACATATCCTGAAGTGGATTTCTGTCATCAACGGATCTGCATAGTCAGAGTCATATATCCTGTAAGAAGAAAGCGAGTGTTCTTCTATACTCTGAGACCAAAGTCAACTACCTCGGACATATCTCAACACATGCTTTGCTTTGCTATCCATGACATTTCTTCGGCTCTGCAAATCTGGAGATAGCTCACAGAAAGCAAAGATGCTGTGCAGTATAAGTCAAGTAAATGAGACTCCCCACAAGCTTCTGTAGTGAGTGCCATCTACTGTGGTGAATCACTAGAATCTAGATAGTTGCAAACCTTTTTCCATAGGTGTGGACATTGGTTTACAATCGACATCCCATACTTTTCGAGGAGTGTCTTGGCATATTTCATCTGGAGACAAAGATATGATTCTTCTTCGCCATATCTCTAAGCCAAGACAATAGTGAAGTAGCCCCAAATCATCATGTCGAAGGATTTCTTGAGATCATTCTTTACATCATCTACAAGATTGTCGAACTTCTATGATCACAAGATCATCTACGTACAAAACCAGAATGACAATCTCTGTTCCTACCTTCTTGATATACAAATTTGTATATGAGGGGCTACGAGTGAATCCATGCTTTGCAATAGGTGATCATCAATTTTTATATACCATGCCCTAGGTGCTTGTTTGAGTCCATAAAGAGACTTTATCAGATGACATACCTTATGTGGTTGATGTTCATCTACAAACCCTTCAAGTTGGGCCATGTACACTTCTTCTTTTAGATCACCATTTAGAAAAGCACTCTTGACATCCATCTCTTGAAGTTTCCATCCATTTTGTCTTGCCGCCAGGTGCACATACAACTCGATGGTTTTGATCTTCGCGAGTGGGTGCAAAGGTCTCGTCATAGTCAATTCCTTCTTCTTGAGCATAACCCTTTGCGACAAGTCGTGCTTTGTGTTTGTCGATTGAACCATCTGCCTTATATTTTGTTTTGAAAATCCATTTGCAGCAATGGATTTCTTACCTGGAGAAGCGAGATCGACAAGTTCCCACGTCGATTCTGAATCGGGAATCATATTCAGCATCCATAGCTTTGTTTCCACTTGTGGTTGGTCTAATGCCTCACGAATAGTGTCGGGTTCGGTGCTCTCAACAAGCCCGAACTCATGAGTGCAAAATTTACCTCATGTCTTGCTTGACTTCGTGTTCTAACTCCCAGTAGAAGTACCGGAAGTGAGTTCGGTGTGCATCCACGATAGTACTGGACCCATTTCGGACGTTGGTGCTGCGATGTGAAGATGTGTTTTCCGGTGTGCCAGATCAACGAACAAGTCTCCACTCGGCTCTTCTTCTCTCTACAGAAGAATCATCTTGCTCATCATCTGGATGTGTGAGCAATCTATGTGGCGAGTCGATCTTGGATCTCCATTGTGTGGCAAGAGTCAAAGGCGACTCATCACATACCACATCTCGCTCTCGTAGATCTTCTTCGTCTCGGGATCCATGAGACGATATGCCTTTGAGGTAGTACTATACCCCAAGAAAAGACATGGCGGTGTCTTTGGATCGATCTTCTTCCTTCTTTTATCTAGAACATGCATATATGCGTCTGACCAAAAACTCTCAAATGATGAATAGAAGGTTTACGACCGATCCATACCTCTTCCGGTGTCTTGTTACTGCAAGATCTTCGTGGGTGCCGGTTGAGTAAATACACTTGCTTTATCTGGACTTCTTCTTCCCAAAATTGATCCTCCAACTTGGCGGTCGAGAGCATCTGGCGAGCCATCTCCATGATCTGTTGTGGCGCTCGGAAATCCCGTTACTGTTGGGGCGTGTAGGGAGCGATCAAATGTTCTTTGAATGCCATCTTTTTCGGGTATGCTAAGAACTTCTTTGACACAAATTCCCCCTCGATCTCGGTGGAGGAGAAGAAGAGGCTTCCCAGGCTTGCTGGTGGCTTCTTTGGTAGAAGGTTTGGAAATTTGCAAGTGCCTCACTCTTCTTAGAAGGAAATATACCCACATTTTCGTGAGTAATCATCGTGATGAGCTGAAAGTACACAAAACCTTGGAAGCTAGGCGGCGAGGGTCCGCACTGAGATCGGTGTGAATGACTTTGAAGATGCTCAGTAGAATGATAAGAGCTCTGTTTGAATGGACCTCTATGTTGTTTACCCGAGACATCTGAGAAAGCAGGTAAGGAATGGGAGAGTGGAGGAAGCCCTCTTACCATTTCCTTCTGCCTTGAGTTGATCTGCGAGCCCGGCGAAAGATGACCATATCTAAAGTGCCAAAGTGCGGTGGACTCTGCCGTTGATGTAGAGAGAGCAACGCTAGATGAAGTGACCGCATCCGGTGCAAATAGACGGCCCTTCGAAATGCTTGAGCAATGGTGACTCTCCACTGAGGAAATGATGCGGGACTTGACCCCTTTCTCAACAAAGAATTCAACTTTGCATTCTATGGTTAAGAAGTTGACTTACGAAAAAAGATTTGAAGTCAAACACGGAACATATAGCACCTTTGTGAGAGTGTACATCTTCGTGTTCCAAGAGGAATGATGACATCACCAATCCTGCCTGCAATATACTCTTGATTATGCTGCAATGGTGATCTTATCTCTAGTGGGCGATCACTCAGTATGGAACAACTTCTTGTTGCGGTCATGTGTTTCTTTGGCGCTGAATCAATCAACCGAGACATCTTCGATGGCTGTGAAGTCTGTGAGACTAGAACAATGTCGAGAATGAGTCGTATCTGGTACCTCTTCATCGGGGTGGCATCTGTTGGCGGCAATGTGGGCCCTACGCCTCGATTACGAGCATGCCATCGGGATTTCTTGGAATATCCTCGGCGAAGTGCTCTCTTCACGAGTTTCCATACTTGCGACCATTGTAATAACGAGTTCGCGATCGTGTGCGTATCCGTGGAGAAAATGTGGCACCACCGATCCCTTTGTGATTATCTTTACAGGGTGGCCGATGTGAAGATGATGGCTAGAGCATGTTGCTTCTATTTTAAGGGGCTGATTGCCCTTTCCGAGGCTTATGTTTTTGCCTCGTGATAAGAGCCTTGTCTTGAAGGCTTCTTGTACATTTTGCATGGCTTCTTCTGCTGGAGATAATTCACCGAGGGTTGCAAAACTCACCTCTGTTGAGTGATTGTCAACGTGGTGATCGATGTCCGAAACCGTGAAGGAAGAGCTCGCGAGGGTGAGCGGGACTAGCAACTTGTCATCCTTTGGTTCTCGAAGTGCGAGTGTTACGCACGTAACTCATTCTACATGCCGCGAGAAGGCTTCTGCTTGATTCGCCATCATGCATACTCATCGTATGAAGCTTTGTCGAAGTTGCAACTTTGTCGTCGATTCTTAGCTTAAGTAGATGGTACACAATGCGCTCCATGCACGAGAAGAAGCAGTTGCTTCTCGAATGTATGGCTGCACCTCATCAGAAAGACTGAGGGTGATGAGCATTAGTGCTTTCGCATCAGCCTTTTCATATTTTCCAACGAGATCATCATCTGTGGGAGGCGTCTTTGCGGAGACAATCCCCCAAAGGTCTTCGAAATTGAAGAATCGTCCGCATTTTGGTTTTCCATGCGGCGAAATTTGGCCCTTTCAAGAGTTGGGCATCGGATAGCAATATTTTTGGAGCAGACATTTTCAAAAAACTCAAAAATGTAGTTTTGTAATTTCCCGGCTTTGCTCACACATACAGGGGTTTCACGTTGGATTCACCTCCACGCCAGCAAATGCACGAGTCTCCCTCCACGCACAGATTTCTTCTCTCCATGCACAGCCAACAAAGAAGGAGTACTAGCAATGAATCTTCTCTGAATCTCCACGTACAGCAAAAACGGGACAGTTTCAGTCTCCACAGCTCGCACGCACAGCAATTGGGTGGTCTCAGTCTCCACAACAAAGAAATGGTGGTCTCAGTCTCCTCGCAAACGCGGGACAGGCACACTCCTCCTTCACGCGGGACAGGCGCACTCCTCCTTCACGCAGGGACAGGCTCAGTCTCCTCTCAGCAAAAGAAAAGGCAACTCTTAACACCCTCTCCTCCTTTACGCGGGACCTCTCCTCACGCACCAGCAAAAACGTTTTCACGGGTTTCCAACGGCCTCTCTTCCTTCACGCTAATGGATGGAGAATCGTGGTACAGTCGATGGGGTTACATGTACAGCAAAGAAACCTCCACGCCTTTGTTCTTGAGCTCGCCTGTGAGAGAACCTCCTTCACGCCTCACGCACAAAGGCAAAACGGGTTCTCGCCTCCTTCTTCACGTACCAACGTCTGGCACGCACTAGTCTCTTGCTCTTCCCACGCGCACTTGCGTGATCTGCTCTTCTTTCATGCACAGGGCACGGCCAAGCTTCTGCTCTTCTCACGGCTCTGATACCAATGATAGGCGAAATGAGAGGATATCATATATTGCTATATTCAAAAGATACAAAACACGCCTTTATATAGGCTAAACAGGGTGAGGCCGTGAGGAAAAGATTATACAATTGTCTACTAACAAATATTAACACAAAATGTATTAACACTTTGCTATGAGGGGATATATAGTGGTGGCTTTTTTCCCAAAAAAACAACATTATTTGAATTTAGAGAGACTTTTAGAGATATTTAGACAAATAATTTTGTAACATTATAAGAAGATAAAGTGTGGTATATTGAATTCAATTTCTAAATACATACATTTTTACAATTTCTAGAAGAGATAAATGTGTAAAATTTAATTATATTTGATAATGAGATAATAAAGTTTTGTGAAAACATAAAAAAAGTGCATGTGTAAATTTTTTTTTTTTTTTGGAGCAAAAAAATGATTTTTTTATGAAATCACCTAAAAGACTGCAACAAATGTTGAAAGTTATTGAGAATATTTTTTCCTAATTTTTCTATATATATATAATTCCAAGTCAAAAAAGTGGTATGATGATACAATAAATTTGTATGATGATGATGAATATCATAACATAATGACCATGATTGAACTCATTCTAAATGAAGTGGAATTATCTAGCTATGTAGAGTTTGATGTTAACTTAATCATGTATCCCCCTTATATGGTTCGAGCAATAACACCAACACATTTAAGAAATGATGTTTCTTCTAGGCCGAGCGCCTCGGTTTAAGATAATTGATCTAATATGAAAGTATTTTATGGAAATATATGAGAAGATATTAGAACCTATGGAAGATGAAATGACAAAACTTATAGCTAGACGTCATGCCAAATGCGTATGGAACTATGCATTGTATTAAAAAACCATATAAAACGATGTTAATTATTTGTTGAAATGATGAAAATGAATGAATGTGTCATGTGATGCATACTTTAGGGTTGAGAACAATACAAATAAGAGAAGAAACAATGCAACAATAAAGAATATAAGTGAAGCATTTAATGCAATATGTAAAAATATTTAAAAGAAATATAATAATGTGAGTAATAAATGAGTCTATAGTGACTAAGGTAACAAGTGCATATCAGATTTGAAGTCAAACAAGTAAAAACTTGTACTGAACAATAAAACAACAAGACATTTGATTGAAGTTTTTGGCATAACAACACAAGGGTATTATCTAATCTTAAAAATGCATTGAAGAAAATATTTTAAAATTTGTGACGCACATCAAAAATTTTCTTGAAAAGAACCGAATACAAATATATAAAAGCTCTCTTAATAAATATAGACCAAATGTTGTTTAAGATAGGCAAGCCATTCTATGTAACAACCCAACCAATTTTCATGAAACATCATCTTATAAATTTCCAATTAAATCAAATGAAATTATAGTATAACAATCCAAGCCACCATTATCTAGGGAAGGTCACCTATATTAGCCTACAACACAAATATGTAAAATGTTGAATGCCATATTAATATGAATAAAAATTAAAAAATAAATTATGGTCATTTAAAAGAGTACAAATAGCTATTGAAAATGATTAAAAACTTGTGAAGGATAATCCATTACTAGATTCCAAGTCGAGTAGGGAGTAGAGGCATCATTTTCTAAAGTTTTCATGTCAATCAAGACAAGAAATATCCCCTTAAAATCTAAATTAAAATATCCCTTTTAATTTTTCTGGTCAATGCAAGACAAGAAACATATTCGATTCCCTAATACGATAGAACATTAATCATATTATATGATTTTAAACCTTAATCCATCCGCCAAATACAATGCCCTTGAAATTCATTAAACATAAACTCCGTCGCCCTAATTTCTTTATAACTTGGAGGGATGATGAGTACTGCAAGGAATACAAGCTGCATTGAGATGGCAGCAGCAGCTAACTGGCGAGTTTTATTAATATGCTTCCTCTCAACGCTGCTACTTACCACCGTGCTTCTTACTCAACCATCTGCATCTCCCCATGATTTCACCTTTCAAGGTTTTTAATTTAAACTTATTATATGCAACTGTTTATAATGTTGTTTTTATTAAATATTATCATATTAAGTAGAGAGCTTGTTATAATTGGTTTTGCTGTTGCAGTGAAGGCTGTGGCGGCACATGAAAGGATAGCATACCCACAAATATGCTCTTGCTGTGATTCAGTAACTCATGCCTTTCACTATCCTTGCAAAGCCCGCTGTTGTTATCCCCAGTGCTGCTTAAAATGATATATACGTAATTTACTGGAATGGAAATCCAGTAAATTATAATATTCAATATGTACTAAATAAGTCTTAGACGAGACATTTGAGAATCAAATTCTTGATCCTCATCACTTTGTCTATTCCACCCACAAGAAATTATTATATGTGCTTCTGCTACAGCGAACTATTATATGTGTGTGTGATTTTGAAAAATATCATACATTGGTGTTACAAGTTCATGAATTCTAATTAATAACAGATTTGTTTGATATTTATATATTTCTTTCCAATGTAATTATAGACCGGACTATACTCATTTTCTTCCCCAATACTCTAATATCATTGGATTTGTGCCTCAGAAAAAGGTTCTTCTTTAATTGGAAAATGTCTTCATGAGTCTCTTAACATCTGTTTTCATTAAGCTAATTGAGAAATATAGTATATAAGACAAAACATTTTATTGTAATAAATAGATTATGTTTATCCGTCATGTGTATATAATCAGAAGTAAACTTTACTTTCTTACAAATATAGATCGTAATAGCACATTTTGGAATACATGTGTATTAATTTTGTACTCGGTCTCGCAATCTCCATACCCTAATTTCTGTGTTTTGTTTCTCATCTTTCTTTTCACCTTGTTCCATAGTGCCTACCCATCACACACGGAGTTCTCGGTCAACACAAACCTCACTTGATACACTCGATACACTTGTTTACACAATTAACATAGTGAAATTAGTAAGAGAAATCATGTTGGAAATCTGTGTATCTACCCAAATTGATGAACCAAAAATACTTATTCCCACACAAGCAACCTGTAAATGCAGCTGTTGGTTGATCATTTCCCATCGATTTGAAATTGTGGCACCATCTTCTAAGGACAAATCTAGAAATGAATTTGTTTTCATAACAATGCTTATACCACCTATTATATTTATGGTATACAAATGAAATTGTGGCACCATCTTGTAAGAACTATTAATTTTACATTGGTTGATATTTCTGGTATTACTTTTATAAATGTGTAGGAGAGACATTATTTCTGGAAAATTATTGTGTTGTCTCCTTGGTCCAAGAAAATGTTGAATATAACTATTAAATGTGTTTTTTAATATCAATTTTCATTTCAATATTTTTTCCCTTTCTGTATATGATTTATTAATTTTCTTGTATGATATTCTTTACAATGCAAAATTCACCTTTCAAAGAATTCTAGCTTGGTTTGTAATTTTAAAGACCTTTCTAAGAGATTCATTTTATGGCTTTGTTATGAATCTATTCTTTGTATTTATAGATTGGGAGATGTGACTCAATCAAGAATTTCAATTTGCTTGGTATAAATATTAACTTAATCAACCCATCACATTACATTAAAATTTTATTTGATATTGTGGAGGGAAAAATATGTTTAAACAATACATATTTTGAGATGCATTCTAAGGGAAAAAACATAAGATTTTAAAAAGAAAAAATACGAGTATGATGGGAAATCCTTTTAACTAAAAGTTATCGTGAATGAATAGATCATCTCTTTTTGTGAGTGTAAGATCGAGAGTTCTACCATGTATTTAAAACAAGGAGAAATAAAATAATTTAACATTGTTTTAATTATATTAAATCAAATGTTAGTTTCGTTTAGATGATATATTACACTATATATTTCATGTTGCATAAAGCTGAAATGATTGGTAAATTGATATTTTTATCAAGTTATTAAATTGTTAATAATAATTACTTATTGAATTTTATAATATCTTCTTTGTCTATTGTAATTATAGAGATACTATAATCTATTAACTATTGCACTTTTCTCTGCCGGTTTCAATTCTATCATATAATTATATTAGGTTTATTTATGTTTTTTTAGATAGATAAACAATTTTGATCGAGCTATGAACCAGAGTACATTCAGTCAAGATATAGCATTTAAGCTCAACAATTAGTGAACTAGATCCACCACACTTGAACACACTTAAAGCGCAGGAAATCTCGAGCCAGAATCCACCTCTGTTAAATCAGCCTGCCAGTCGTGCCACCTCAGACATTACCACCCCGAAAAAAGATCGTGCATAAGTGAAATTTGAACTTGGGTGGAGCCGAATACAACCATCCGTATTAACCACTCTACCCAGACCCCATCAACAAACTTTGGACGGTAAACACTTTTATTATACCATAGCTATGAACTGGAGTGGTGGAGGAACACTTTCTCTAAGTGGCACATGGGGGTGGGCTTGGGTGCTTAATGTCCACCGTGCAATCGCATTCGGATTACTCCGCTATGTTCCGCTTGGTCTATATGGAGAAATTCGACCCCTTCCTCAAGGTGCCCCATGGCCACTTAATGAAAGCATCGATGAACTCAATGGGAATGTAACTTGTGTATGCTCTTCTCTTGCAGCTAGTGTGATCTTGAGAACCAAAAGCACCTCTAAAACATTCTTTTTGCTTCTTGGGAGTAAGTAGGAACAATTATAATTCATTTTTTTGCTTAGGAGAATAAACCTTCATCTTTTTTGTATGTGCTTAATCTTTAGTCTAAGAGCTTTTTCACTTAATAAAGAAATTAAGACTAAAATTTGTGTATGCTCTTCCCTTGCACCTAGTGTGATCTTGGGAATCAAAAGAAATTTTAGTCTTTCATTAAGAAGCACTTGGATTAATTGGGAATAAACCTTGTTTTTGCAAAGTTTGATGGTAGTTAGTTGATTTACAAGCATTTTTATTTGCTATTTTCTTATGATATTGTGAATCTATTTTAAAACTACTAACCATGTTGTGAAGGACCTAACGCTAGTCAAAGAAAGGAGGACTTAAACAATTTTTCTAACTACATGTGTGATTGTAGGTTGCCAAAAGGAGTACGAAAAAAACCACATTAAGTCTAAAAGATAAAAAATACACCACAATCATCACATTGTATTTACAGGTTTCGGTTAAGAGCTACAACTCGTCCACTCAACTAGGACATAACCCCTTTGGCATAAGCCTTAAGCTGAAACAATGGGGGTGGTCCTAGGAACCCTAAAGTAGTTCACGCAAGAGGGAACCTTGTGAATGAAACAAGCAAGTGATCCACACTTCTGACTTGTCTAGTACACCTTGGTGAGATAAACGTCAAAGATATCCGTATAAGGATCCCAGTGAAAGTATAACTAAACGCACTTCGGTGCTCATTATACTAAAGGGGGTAAATTAAAGCCGAGATACTCCTTAGGAAAATTTTGTAAATCAAGTTCGCTCTAGATATCTTGTGACACCTAGAGAGAGAACCACCTACGAAGCTTGGTGGCTTGGAGCCATTGTTTTTGTCTTAGATAGTATACTTGAGAGCTCTCACAAAGTGATAACTTTTTTAGATTCAAACTTTTGTTTGTCGAACAAGGAAATAATATTAAAGTTGAAATTGTATGATTTTAATCACGAAATCTACTTAGTTTCATTTTGTCCTAGTTTTTCACTTGTCCTAAGACAAGGAAAAACTCTGCCAAAATAACACCAAGTTTATTTCAACACCACTTTGACTACACCCTTTGTTTTCTTATTTCCCATTTTTTGGACAAAAGGAAACAACATATACGTATACCACTAGATATCGCGTGTCCACCACTTTTGTATTCTACTTGTGTGACAAGGTTGCAATGCCGGAGTGCAAGTGTTGAAAGTGTGCATGGTACATACTCACAAAATAGTAGGCCCCCTTGTCTCAAAAACCCATATTTGAGACTTATTATCATTGTAGTTAGGTGATTTCATCCTTTTCTTCTTTTGAGTTTTTTACGATGCCCACATTGTAGCCATACAATTGAGATATTTACGTCTTATTTCCATTGTGAAATTAGGCCTAAATCTCTATATTGTAGAGTTACTTTGTTCGCACGCATAACAATTTCTTGTTATACTTAGATGTAGTTTTTACATCCTAACTTTGTCTTGAGTTTTTTGAGTTTTGAGAATACAATGTTAGCATCACAATAACATCATTTTGACACTAGAAATATTTCTTTCCCGAAAGCTTGGTTCACGTGTCCAAATAGTGTCGTTACGTTGCTCACATTATTATCATCCATTTTATGAGACTTGGACTTTGTTAGTATTTAGAAACTGGTTTTTAGTATATCTTGTTAGAAGATCACATCAACATTCTCTTATCATTTAGGTGTTGTTTGTTGAACACTTGACCTAACTGGTGATGTTGTGTTGTCACTATTTGGTTTGAAACCTATCTAGACAAAATCTTAGAGAATAAACTATTTGGTGTAACTAAATTTTGAGTGTTGTACATCATTGTATTATTCTAAGGAATGTTTTTGTCATATATTACCTTGCTAGGGTAGCTTATTCGTTATTGTTTAATCCGTGCGTTCATTTTCTCCTATCAACTTTGTGGGTATTCTATAGTCACTTTGTTTTAACAACTTAGAATCGTTATATTGCACAAATTTGACTAAGGTCCCTTTTTAGTAAACCTAAGTGGAAATTATTCACGTCGTATTTCCTATCTAAAGTATTCCTACTATGAGAATGGGATCTCAAAGATTAGGAACCAATATATTTGGAGGTGAAAACTCTCTTTTATAGGATAATATCGTGGTTGAACATAGTGGTGGAATGGAAGAGTCTCCTCGTATGAATATAGAGTGTCCTCCCTTGCCAATTTTGATGATTAAATTTTTCAAAAAAACATGTGGTTCTTATGCATGTTATGGAACTAGGAGCTAGGTTACCTACCACGGTGGACCCGTCTCTCATTGCGAGAATGGTTTGAGGGGAAGAGGAAGAGGAACGTCTTCATCGCCATATAGATGACATATTAAACCCGAGTCACGCCTCTACTTACATGACAAAATAATGAAGAAGTACCTTTGATTTGTTAATACATTGCTCTTACAAATGTACCCCCTAAACAAATCAAACTTCACCTTGCGAGAATAGTTTATAAGGTGAGAATATCTATTAATTTGCTAACATTCCCCCTTAATACATTGCTCTTACAAATGAAAATCGGTTAGAGAGGCTGGTGAGAATCTTGGAGCTGAATTTGGTGGTTGAGACACTGTTCACGAATGTAGTGACATTCGACCTCAATATGCTTTGTTCGTTCATGGAAAACAGGATTCTTCACAAGCTTCAACACACCTTGATTGTCGCAGTGAATGATGGGAGGTTTCTCTTCAGGAATCCCTATATCTGCAAGAATGCGACGTAACCAAATTGCTTCGCACACAGCTCCTCGTGCAGCGGTATTCAGCCTCAGTGGATGAGAGAGCAACAACAGTTTGCTTCTTGCTGATCCACGAGATAGGTCCAGATCCGAGATGAAAAACATATCCTGAAGTGGATTTCCTGTCATCAACGGATCCTGCATAGTCCGAGTCTGTATATCCCTGTAAGAAGAACTGAGTGTTCTTCGAT
Organism: Taxus wallichiana var. yunnanensis; assembly: GCA_018340775.1. Classification (NCBI taxonomy): domain Eukaryota; kingdom Viridiplantae; phylum Streptophyta; class Pinopsida; order Cupressales; family Taxaceae; genus Taxus; species Taxus wallichiana. The sequence continues at coordinate 3,254,045 of CM031235.1, forward strand.
ACTCAGACAAATTCAAGCTGTACCTCGGACATATCTCGACACATGCTTTGCTTCTTGCTATCGATGACATTTCTTCGGCTCTGCATAAATCAGGCGAGATAGCTCACAGCAAAGCAAAGATCTAGTCTAGTATAAGTCAAGTAAATGAGACTCCCCACAAGCTGCCTGTAGTGAGTGCCATCTACCTGTGGTGAATCTTGGAATCTAGATAGTTGCAAACCTTTTTCCATAGGTGTGGACATTGGTTTACAATCTGACATGCCATACTTTTCGAGGAGTGTCTTGGCATATTTCATCTGGGAGACGAAGATATGATTCTTCTTCTGCCATATCTCTAAGCCAAGACAATAGTGAAGTAGCCCCAAATCGGTCATGTCGAAGGATTTCTTCAGATCATTCTTTACATCATCTCAAGATTGTCGAGAACTTCCTGTGATCACAAGATCATCTACGTACAAAACCGAATGACAATCTCTGTTCCTACCTTCTTGATATACAAATTTGTATACGAGGGCTACGAGTGAATCCATGCTGCATAGGTGATCATCAATTTTTATATACCATGCCCTAGGTGCTTGTTTGAGTCCATAAAGAGACTTTATCGGACGACATACCTTGTGTGGTTGATGCTCGTCTACAAACCCTTCGAGTTGGGCCATGTACACTTCTTCTTGTAGATCACCATTTAAAAGCACTCTTGACATCCATCTGCTGAAGTTTCCATCCATTTTGTCTTTGCCGGTGCACATCTGAACTCGATGGTTTTGATCTTGGCGGTGGGTGCAAAGGTCTCGTCATAGTCAATTCCTTCTTCTTTGAGCATAACCCTTTGCAACAAGTGTGCTTTGTGTTTGTCGATTGAACCATCTGCCTTATATTTTGTTTTGAAAATCCATTTGCAGCCATGGATTTCTTACACAGAGGCGATCGACAAGTTCCCACGTCGATTGAATCGGGAATCATATTCGAGCATCCATAGCTTGTTTCCACTGTGGTTGGTCTAATGCCTCACGAACAGTGTCAGGTTCGGTGCTCTCAACAACTGAACTCATGAGTGCAAAATTTACCTCATGTCTAGCTTGACTTCGTGTTCTAACTCCCGTAGAAGTACCAGGAAGTGAGTTCAGGTGTGCATCCCTGATAGTACTCTGGACCCATTTCGGACGTTGGTGCTGTTGATGTGAAGATGTGTTTTCCAGTGTGCCAAGATCAACGAACAAGTCTCCACTCAGCTCTTCTTCTCTCTGAGAAGAATCATCTTGCTCATCATCTGGATGTGTGAGCAATCTATGTGACGAGGTCGGTATTGGATCTCCATTGTGTGGCAGGGAGTCGAAGGACGACTCATCACATACCACATCTCGACTCTCGTAGATCTTCTTCATCTCAGGATCCATGAGACGATATGCCTTTGAGGTAGTACTATACCCCAAGAAAAGACATGGCGGTGTCTTTGGATCGATCTTCTTCCTTCTCTTATCGGAACATGCATATATGCGATCTGACCAAAAACTCTCAAATGATGAATAGAAGGTTTACGACCGGTCCATACCTCTTAGGTGTCTTGTTACGCAAGATCTTCGTGGGTGCCGGTTGAGTAGATACACTGCTTCTGCTGCGGGCTGCTTACGCCCAAAATGATCCTCCAACTTGGCGGTCGAGAGCAGCATCTGGCAGCCATCTCCATGTGATCTGTTGTGGCGCTCAAAATCCCGTTCTGTTGGGGCGTGTAGGGTGCGATCAAATGTTCTTTGAATGCCATGCTTTGCTTCGGGTATGCTAAGAACTTCTTTGACACAAATTCCCCCTCGATCGAGCGGAGGAGAAGAAGAGGCTTCCCAGACTTCTGGTGGCTTCTTTGGTAGAAGGTTTGGAAATTTGCAAGTGCCTCACTCTCTTCTTCCGAAGGAAATATACCCACATTTTCCGTGAGTAATCATCAATGATGAGCTGAAAGTATGCAAAACCTTGGAAGCTAGGCTGGCGAGGGTCCACACGAGATCGGTGTGAATGACACAAGATGCTCTGTAGAATGATAAGAGCTCTGTTTGAATGGACCTCTATGTTGTTTGCCCATGAAGACATCTGAGCAAGCGAGGTAAGGAATGGGAGAGTGGAGGAAGCCCTCTTACCATTTCCTTCTGCATGCTTGAGTTGATCTGAGAGCCCCGGCGAGAAAGATGACCATATCGAAAGTGCCAAAGTGCGGTGGACTCTGCCGTTGATGCGAGAGAGCAATGCTAGATGAAGTGACCGCATCCGGTGCGAATAGACGGCCCTTGAAAATGCTTGAGCAATGGTGACTCTCCACGGAAATGATGCGAGGACTTGACCCCTTTCTCAACAAAAGAATTCAACTTTGCATTCGATGGTTAAGAAGTTGACTTACGAGACAAAAGATTTGAAGTCAAACCTGGAACATATAGCACCTTTGTGAGTGTACATCTTCGTGTTCAGAGGAATGATGACATCACCAATCCTGCTGCAATATACTCTTGATTATGCTGCGATGGTGATCCGATCTCGAGTGGGCGGTCACTCGAGTATGGAACAACTTCTTGTTGCCGGTCATGTGTTTCTTTGGCACTGAATCAATCAACCGGACATCTTGACGGCGGCTGCGAAGTCTGTGAGACTAGAACAATGTCGAATGAGTCGTATCACGGTACCTCTTCATCGGAGGTGGCATCTGTGGCAGCAGCAATGTGGCCCTTACACCTCGATTACGAGCATGCCATCGGGATTTCTTGGAATATCCTCGGCCGAAAGTGCTCTCTTCGCGAGAATTTCCATACTTGCGACCGTTGTAATAACATTCGCGAGTGATCGTGTGCGTATCCGTGGAGCAAATGTGGCACCACCGATCCGCCTTGTGATTATCTTTTATACAGGGTGGCCGTTGTGGTGGCGGCTTTGAAGATGATGGCTGCTTGAGCATCTTGCTTCGATTTTGGGGGCTGATTGCCCTTTAGGGCTTATGTTTTTGCCTCGTGATGAGAGCCTTGTCTTGAAGGCTTCTTGTACATTTTGCATGGCTTCTTCTGCTGGAGATAATTCACCGGGGTTGAAAACTCACCTCCTGTTGAGTGATTGTCAACGTGGTGATCAATGTCTGAAACCGGGAAGGAAGAGCTCGCAAGGTGAGCGGGACTAGCAACTTGTCGTCCACTGGTTCACCGAGTGCAGAGAGTTCTGCACGTAACTCGGCTACACACGCCCATGAAAGCTTCTCTTGATTCGCCATCATGCATACTCATCGTATGAAGCTTTGTGCAAGTTGCGACTTTGTCATCAGATTCTTAGCTTCGTAGATGGTACACAATGCACTCCATGCCTGAGAAGAAGCGGTTGCTTCCCGAATGTATGGCTGCACCTCATCAGAAAGACTCAGGGTGATGAGCATTAGCGCTTTCGCATCAGCCTTTTCATATTTTCCAACGAGATCATCATGCATGGGAGGGCGTCTTTGCAGAGACAATCCCCAGATCTTGAATTGAAGAATCGTCCGCATTTTGGTTTTCCATGCGGAAAATTTGGCCCTTTGAGAGTTGGGCATCGGATAGCAATATTTTTGGAGCGAGACATTTTCAAAAACTCAAAAATGTATTTTATTTATTTATTTATTTTTCAAAAATGGCTCTGATACTTCTTGAAGGAATCTATCCCGAAGATGGGCTCTATAGGCTCGTGCGGTGTGGGTGTTCTATTTCCGTTCGTCATCTGCATCATAACCCACGTAAGTTCCGCCACGAATCCGCCGTGCTTGACATCGAACGTCGAACCAAAAGTATTCCACACAATCTCGCCAAAGAGAATGTTCCCGCTCTGTGGGCGTTCTATTTCATTTGTCGTTCGTCATCTGCATCATAACCACGTTCAAGTTACTTTTTCACTGAATCCAAAGAAGAACAAAAGCACCGAGGGCTCCTTGACATCGAGCGTCGAACCAAAAATATTCTCAGCAGTCCTCGGCGCACAATCTCGTCAAAGAGAATGTTCCCTCCTGTTGTGTAGCTCGTTGACCAAGGAAAGAAAAAACATCCCGATGGTGTCTTCATTGTCATTCGATGCCCAAATATTTGGTGCATTGCTTGCGCGTGCTTTGTGCATCGAAATTTGTGACATACGCGCTGATACAAAATGTATTAATTTGCTACTAACCTTGATTTTTTAACTCAAAGTTTGTAGGCTTTCTAGAAAATAGAAAATGCCCTCTCCATCGCGTTTGATGAGACAACACGGCCACTATCCTCCTTACCCCATTTGAAAATCTATCTGTGAGATCCTCCCAAGGTCATTTCAAAATTTGATAAAATACGGAAAATGTTTGATCCATAGTGTAGATGGCTCGCAATTATCCAACAACGAAGTTCCAACACTAAACCTCCCTAAGGGATCCATACAAAGGCGGAACTGTAAGTTTAAATCGACCGGTTGATAAAGCGATCTTACCATGTTAGATCCTCTGCTTCCAAACAGCCAACCCAAAAACCTCACTACGAAGAAGCTTTTGACGTGATGGCATATTTGTTTCCAACCTCCATCCGGACCTTAAATTCCCCTTGCAAATGCATTATGGTAACACATTTGAAAAGGTAATAAAAAATGGAGTTGAATTAAAAAGGCATTGTTAGCTAGGGGGACTCTAAAACATTTCTCCTATTAACACAATGATTCTAAATCTAACGATAAAACAAAGTTTGTTCCTAATAGAAACAAAATGTCCTTATGGATGGGATAGTAGACTCTAAACGGGTGTAAGCCATGTAGAACCACACACCTTTGAAACTTGCAAAGGGTAATCCACCTACCGAGTATAAACGCCTCCCTTTTACTGCTCTATCTGAGTCCATATCACATATACTAAAATAGTTAGAGGTCGTAAACATGGTAAAATACCATGAAATAAAACCCCATGGGGACAATACAACTAAACCATCATGGTTTAGGTGGAATGAATTTTGTGAGTTCCACCATGTAAAAGGTCACAAAATGGGAAAGTGTTTAATATTAAAACACTATATTCAAGACCTAGTCGACATCGGTGATAATGAAGTAGATTCTGTTGCAGCTTCAAAATCTCCAAATGAAAAATTAGGGATCTATAAAAAGCCTTTTTCCAATCAAGGAGAATAAAAATTCGGATCGGGACAAAGTCTCATAATAATAATGCTAACTATGTGTCAAACAAAGACCATTTTGATGCCTTGATATGTCGTGTTGACCCCCTCATTGAGCAAATCAATACAGTTAGAATCAAGACAAGACAATGCGTTGTGGAAACATGGCGGCCTCGCCTCGTTATAAATTTTGAACCTACTCCCCCTCCTCCTCAAGGGAGTCACTATGATGTGTTAGATCAAATAAAAAAACTACAGCTAAGATTTACAAAACCTTATAGGGATCAGGCGTACCCAAAGATGTTGACCCGACACATTTGCAAGCCATGGTAGCAATACTTGTTCCTTTGGGACACTTAACCTTCAACACTACATAAACCTTATTTGAAGATCCTTCACATGACCTACCATTGATATTGAGGTTATCATCAAACATAAGAAGGTTAAGATAGTGCTTGTGGATGGAGGATCGGAGTCTTAACATATGTACTCTCAAACTAGTTCTACAACTAGGCTACACAAAAGCGATCTGAAATAAAGGTCATCACCATTAAGGCACATGACAATGAATAATGAAAATAAGCTGGAATGATCACTTTCTCACTAAAAGTGGGTCCCATAACACATGATACAAATTGCCACGTCTTGGACTGTAACTCCCTTATATTATCTTGTTCGTTCGCCCATGGATTCATGCCATGCAAAGCCGTGCCATCAACGTATCATCGGTGTTTAAATTTGCAATATGAGGACATACAATCACCATACAATTATGGTACCCTCAACCGTTTTCTCATTGTAGAGAGCATTGACCAGGATTTTTCCCTACTCTGATCTATGAGTGTCCATCTACGTAGATCTTTATTCCTATGCGATGAGGGCTCTTGGTTCACGAGTGGATCCAGGTCACCCTATCTATAAATGACAACGGTGATTCCACTTCCAGAAAATCCTTTGTTTACATGGGAGATGAAGGTCAAACCAAGCGGTTGTGAAGAGTATGATCTACAAGTAAGGTGTTCCCCAATGTTTCAGATAATGGTTTTTTATCAAAAACATAATTAGGTACATTGTATTTAAAAGTTTAGAGATCAAGAGAGGCTTTCCCTTTCAATAATTTTACTCTTGGCGGCTTGCTAGAAGATGAAAGGTTTCTTATGGACATTGTATTCCATATAGATGATGATGACATGGATACATGTTATAAATCACCTAAATATCCCATTCATAATTGGTTAATGCTTGCCATGAGGTATAAAGGAAAGCGGCTAAGAACCACCAAGAACAAGGCCCATTAGAATGTCTTGCAATACCTCAACTTATAGTAGGTAAATCAGATTTAGGCATCCATTTATACGAGTATCACTCTTTAGATGATGAGTATGCCTCTTCTAAGAGTAAGGATAGTTTGTTCGGAAATGAAAGCAAAAATGAAAGTGAAATAGATTCCCAATGTTTTCTTTACAAAGACCTTGCCTCTACGTGAATCTATTCGCCAATATGGATGTCCTTACTATAGCCCTTGTGATACCCACCATATCCCCTATAACTCAACCATTAACCCTCACCTACCCATCACTTGTGAATTGGGATAAAAAACAACACATAACTATTGACATGTTTAAGAATGATCACAAGACAACATTCCAAGAAATGATCACAAGAAGGGTTTCTCCATTCACTTAATGTGTGCATGTACTTTATAGAGGAGGTATATTTGTGTTAGCATTTAAGTAAAAATGAGAGCAAGGAAAACACTCCAAAGAAAATCCTTGTGAAATAAAAGGGGAATTCTTATAGCGAAAACCTCTTTTGAGGTGCTTTGTGGACAAATAGGCTTGTCATTGAACAAACCAAGGAAAGATAATGTACCCGCTTCAACATGAAGAGATCCATTTTTCACGAGCCACCTATATCAGAGGAGGATCTCAATCTCCCTCTTGATCCTACACATGTAATGGGGGATGAATCAAAGTTATTAGCGGAAGATCTGATAGATGTTAATATCATGAATGGAGGAACTACCAAGATAGTTAAGTTGGGACTCATTTTCTCGGTTAATAAAAAAAACATTCACATGACTCTTAAGAGAGTATGCATAATCATCTTCACTTGGTATTATGCTGATATGCCAGGGACTTGATCCACTAATATAGTGGTGCACAATCTTGTGGTACACCCATGGCCAAGGCCATCAAACAAAATCTAAAGATGCATCCTCGTAGGTGAAATTTCATATTTAAATTGTCAAAGCTAGAAAGGTTACTAGAAGTAGGATTTATCATTTGTTCACTCTATTATTTTTAATAAAATGGATCTCAATGTGGTCCCGGTTTAAAAATTCCTTATCCTTATTGGGAAGTGTGTATAAATTTTAGGGATATAAACGAAAGCTTATCCTAAGGAGGATTTTCCTCTTCTAAACATTGACATGATTGTTGATTCTACAACAGGTTATGAGATGCTTTCACTCATGGATGGCTTCTCGGGTTATAGTCGAGATAAAGATTGTAGAAGAATATCAATACAAGGTGACTTTCACAACCCCATGGGGGACATTTTTCTACCAAGTCATGCCTTTTGGCCTTAAAAATGGAGCGCTACATATTAAAGGGTGATGACTATAATATTTTATGTTATGATAAGTGACATCATGGAAGATTACGTAGATGATATAATTGGCTAAATCTAGAACTGCGAGGAACACCCATAAATTTTACGAAGACATCTTTCGAGTGCTAAGGGATTACAAAGTTTGACTTAACCCAAAGGAGTGTGTCTGGTGTGCTATTTGGGAAATTAATAGGATTCATTGTGTCAGAGAGAGGAATAAAAGTGTACCATGAAAAGGTCACGACTATCACAAAAATGCCCCCTAAGAATATCGGATTAATTGCGTAGCTTACAAGAGGAAAATTCGAGGCCATCGGGAAGGTTTACTTCATAGCTACTAGACAAGTGTCATACATTTACACATCTTCTTAAGAAGGATGTTAATTTCAACTGGGGACCAGAACAATAACAAACACTTGTTTTGCTAAAAGAATACTTGGCCAACCCCCTGTTCTCATGCCACCCACAATAGGAGAACCCTTGTTACTTTATATCTATGCTACACATTTTGCAATTGGAGCACTGTTGGCCCAGTATGACAACAAACAAAGAGAAAAGGTTGTATACTATTTAAGCAGGACATTGGTAGCATATGAGCTAAATTAACCACAAACCAAGAAAGCTTGCATAACCATGGTGTTTGCTTTCCATAAAATACCTCATTATAT
>CM031235.1:3262545-3336840 GCA_018340775.1 Taxus wallichiana var. yunnanensis
AGTCTAGTCATATTCATAGTCACATTGTCTATTAATACTAGTGTGCCCAAGGAGTTAGTTATTCCTCTAACAATATCCTCATGCCATCTCCAAGGGAAAGTTAGCAAGGTGAATCTTGACAGGAATTGATTTAGATTCTCTTTTTATGGATTAAAATTTGGTTCCCATTTCCTAAGATATTGTTATCCAAATAACTCTCCTAGTTATTTGGATAACTGGTATAAATATTTTGGATCTCAAGTTCCTCATTGAAGGCTGTGTGCACTCAAGTTCAATTGGCATAACTCCTTGGTTGTAGTTTCCCCTTGGCACCCCTTCTTTTTCCTCAAGTGCCCTTACACACTTTTTGTTCTCTCCTTCCATTTTACTTTTCCTCTTTATTCCACTCCTCCCTTGCGCCCACCTTCTACACTTTCACCTTCTTCCTAAGCAGCTTCTTCACTCATGCACATCTCGAGACTTACTTCAATCAGCTAGGTCCCTATTCTCTTTGTGCACCATGTCCATCACTTTGTAATAGTTGCACCTTGACCATGTGTTCTATGCTCAATTATTTTTGTATTTTCCCAGGCACACCATGCATGGTCTTCTACACCTTCATCCACGTACCCATCCCTTGCACCCTCCTTTGCACTTCTTTGTACCAAGGTCATCTTCCAACATGCTTGAGTGTGTCACGCATAACCAGTTAAAGTGTGCTAACAAGGCATTGAATCCTTACAATAAATAAACAAGTGGCACGTGGCATAAATGACAAATATTTTCACATTTGGCCATCATTTCAGCCAATCCGCGTGCACCGCAGCTTTTGTGTGTTGAAAACTTAGAAATATTTTGATAGTTGTATCTTTTTATACAGATCTTAGATCAGCATGCACCCGAACTTGTCAGAAAGTAGTTGACATCAGCTACAATGCTAGAAATTCAAATTCAAATTCTTGGTAGATCTGGTAGGTAAGAAATGGGAAAATGTCTTTCTGAGCATTGATGAGTAGATCTGATTTCTCCAACCACCTAATTTGATATGATCCACCCTCATTTCTTCTTCAACATGCCAAATAGGCTTGGGGAAGCATATTTCACAGATCTCCAGGTAGATTTATAGGCATTAAATGCTTCTTGTTGGTGGTTACATTTCAAATTCAATTTTCCCCCTTTCTTCCCTTCTTCATCCATGGATTCATTTATAAATGTAAAAGACAGATTCGGTTGTTATGTTTGACACTTTGGATCCTTACATTTTTTGATAAAGACTCCATACCTTCTATATTTTGAGTTACAAACCTCTAAATGTGGCTCTTGCATTTGGATATCGGCCTTCTTCATCATTGTAACAGCTCTGTATTTTGTGGAAGTAATAGAAGCATTTTTTTGTGACTATTCTTTGTCCTAACATGTTTTCATTCCTTCTTCTTGCCTTTTATTTTATGTTGTGTGCTAGTTGTGCTATTTCACATCCCTTGCAGTTCCTTATTTGGTTGTGTTCCATGAGAATGATTTGACAAATATGTGTTCAGCCGTGCTACTTATTCCTAGCCTCCTTTCATGAATTTTCCTCTCATTATCACTCAGAATAGATAGTGTTCATCCCTCTTTTCTAGTGCTATCACCTTTTAGTGTAGTTTACTTTCATGCTATCCTTCTGTTTCACTCGGAAAATGCTTCGTTCCTTATAGAAACAGATAAGGTTAGGGTTAGGAGGAATACCTGTAGAATGTCGAGATGATGTGCGCGTCACTGTAGAGAAAAATCAGGCTCACTTTGCGAAGAACTCCTTTTTGTCTTGGAAGGACTACCTGCAAATAAGAACACAAGACCACAAGATTTTGATTAGATAATAAATGAGGGAACTGCCTTGGGCCCAGGAAATATGAAACTTCCTTTCGAAGGTGGTCAGTTCCCCTGCCGATATGAGTTAACACAAAATACTGTAAAATATCAATTAAATTGCTTGCATGAACCGGGTAGGGAAAGGCTGTTTTTCTGGTTTTGATCAAAGGAACCGATGCTGGTTACCTATAACCGATGGCGGTTCGATAACCAATACCTGGTGCGTTCTAGGATCTTCTCGGGCTGGTTGTGGAGTTTGTAATGGCTGATTTTGGATAGTTTTTTGGGAAATGGGATGGTTAGAAACAAAAGAATGACAAATAGAGGCAATGGTACGTTGGATAATGGATCCGAACGGATTTGGGAGGAATTTGTAATTCCAAAAGCATAAGAAATGTTATAATGGAGGACATGCAAGATGTAACTTACTGGTTTTTGACGAAGATGCCAGTTGATCTCCTTGGCTGCCAACTCTTCTGGTTTCTTCACTCGTCTCTGCTTGGTCAAGTGAAGTTCTGGACTCTGCTAATCGCTTTGGACTCTCCTTTGATTCAAAAATCCTTCGACTGATCTCCAAAATGAAATTCCGATCCGTTGTTTTGGTTTGGGGAGCCCATTTACAGGGAACCGATGGCGGTTACGTGAACGACGGTCGAGTAGGACCGCATCGGTAAGGAAAAAGTAGGCTATTTTTAGTAAAATAGCCCGCCTTCCCTGTTTTTCTCCCCGAGAGATCGATTGCGGGCTTCGTCAGTGGCTAGAAGGTCGGCTTTGGGTGCGAGTAAGGAGGCATTAGTTATGGATGTGAGTCTAGACCAAGTCATGGGTCTTAATTAGCTTAGTTTAGGGTTAGGGCTAGGTCATGATGAGGTGGCAAAGTGAGGTGGCGGGTAAGGTGATGTGGATTTATCAATTACAAGGTAATTAATAAATAATTGTGTAAAGTTTAGGTAATGAGGTTAGGTTGCGAAATGGGATGCGGGTTACAAGGGGTCGTGAGACACGAATTTGGTGTCTACATTAGCCCCTTATTGTCATGTAGCTTGTTACCGTAAAGTGCACAGCGACAATAATATGAAGTGGTTTCCCCTGTTAAGGGTATAGGTAATCCCCCTCAAATCTATCACAGATGGAGTGAACGGGAAATCAGGGATAGGGTTGATAAAGGGTACATGTTGTAGAGAGGATGGTAAGGTGGTGGGGTAGGTCCAAGGAAGCAGACGCATGTTGAAATGCAATAGTACGAGGAGGGTACATGATTTGACAAGCAAACCAGCAATGTGTAGGCAAAGGTCGATAGTTTATCCAAACAAGGGTGATATAATCCTGGTATCCAAGGCAGAGGAAGTAGCTCCAGGGTATATAACAGGTGAGGTACAGGAACGTTTAGGCATGTTCGGCAGTACCAAGTGGTTGGTTTGGTTGAGATAAACGTCACGGTCTAGGTCTGGGCAAAGCTGGTTGACAGATCAAGTCAAGGACCCTAATCATGCTAAAACATGAACAGGTGAGCTCGATTGAACACAAGGTACATGATGGATGGATAAAATAAAACGTTGATTGTGGGTATGGTATGGAAGTGATGCGGCCTTGGGTCGGGCCAAGTTGTTGGGTTGTGGCCTTGGGTCGACCATAACCCAGAGTGAGGAGGAGGCCTTGGGTCGGGCCAAATGGTAGGGCGAGGCCTTGGGTCGGGCCAAATAGGTAGGTTGAGGCCTTGGGTCGGGCCAAATAGGTAGGTTGAGGCCTTGGGTCGGGCCAAATAAGTGGGCGAGGCCTTGGGTCGGGCCAAATAGGTAGGTTGAGGCCTTGGGTCGGGCCGATTGGTAGGGCGAGGCCTTGGGTCGGGCCAAATAAGTGGGGCGAGGCCTTGGGTCGGGCCAAATAGGTAGATTGAGGCCTTAGGTCGGGCCAATTGGTAGGGCGAGGCCTTAGGTCGGGCCAAATAGGTAGGTTGAGGCCTTGGGTCGGGCCAAATAAGTGGGGCGAAGCCTTGGGTCGGGCCAAATAGGTAGGTTGAGGCCTTGGGTCGGGCCGGTTGGTAGGCGAGGCCTTGGGTTGGGCCGGACCAGGGAACAAATGTTGTGCAGCAAAGGTGGACAGAGGCGATATTGGTGAAAAAGAGGCAAGGAGTAAGGAACGGCAAAGAATGGGGTGAAAGTTGGGTATCAAACCGACGTCGATTCATCATGACCGATATCGGTTAAGGGACCGATACCGGTTTCCTAGGGCAAAAAAGAAACCGACATCGGTTTAGGTCGAAAAACCTATAAAAAGAAACATACGGCCTGTCATTGTCACTTTTGTTATTTGTAATCCAAAATTGACTTGTCTGACGTGGAGAGTTGATTTGGAGGGGTATTGAGTGAGGTGGAGCTATTTGATTGGCGGAGAGAGTTGATAGGGGGCCCGAATAGTTGAGGAGGCAGCAGGTGATTGGCCGGGGACCCAGCAGATCAGGATTGGAGCCATGGCACAGGCAGGAGGAGCTGGAGGAGCTGGACCAGCTGGACCGCCACCACCATCCCACCACGACGACGTGTCGTCGTACCGGTAGGTTCTAAACTCTTTAATTTGGTGATTTGGTTGAGTTATGTTGTTTTTGGGATTTGGGTAGGAATTGGTATTTTGTAGGAAATAATGGGTAAATGGAGGTAATTCGAGAAAGGGAGAGGGTAGATAGGTTAGATAGGCTAAGGCGGCTAGGTGTGTAAAATTTGGGGATGTTTGGGTGGGTAGATGGGTAAAAATAGGTGAAAAATGGTTTTTGGGGGCCGCGCGGGGGTTCGGCTCGGACAGGAGACAGTGACCGATGTCGGTCAATAGGCGACCGGCATCGGTCGAAAAAAGCGGTAAGGTTGTGTTTGAGCGAAACCGGTGTCGGTCTCGCATCGGCCGGTATCGGTGGGGTTGGGGGTCGTGGGGGATTGTTGTGGGTTGGGTGGTTGAGTGGGTGGGTTGGGTTGGGTTGGGTTGGTTTAGGGTGTGGGTTGGATTGGGTTGGTTTAGGGTGTAGGTTGGGGGTTTAGGGGCGAGGTTTTTGTGGGTTGGGTGGTTGAATGGGTTGGGTTGAGTTGGGTGGTTGAGTGGGTGAGTTGGTTTGGGGTTTAGGGCTAGGTTTTTGTGGGTTGGGTAATTGAGTGGGTTGTGTAGGGTTTAGGGTTTAAGTTTGAAGGTGGGTTGGGTGGCGTGTTGGGTTTAGGTTTTAGGTTTGAAGGTGGGTTGGGTGGCTTGGTGGGGTGGGGTGGAGAAAGGTGAGGTGTGGGGTTAGATTTTGGGTGTTACAAAAGGGGGTTTAGATGGTAAAGTAGGTGTTATAATAAAGAGTGGGTCTAAGAATGTGGGTTGGTTTTGCAGGCACGTCAGCAGTTGACGATGCGTGATAGGATGCCTCCACTATTGAGTCGGATGAGGCCACACATATCTGCGGCGCATTGGGCCATCATGCGCGAGGTGGGACTTGGCGGGGTCCAGAGGTACAGAGCGATAGACAGAGATCACAGCCTGATGGTCGCCCTCATCGAGAGATGGGATCCGGCGGCCAATGTGTTCCATCTGCCGACCGGGGAGATGACGGTCACATTAGAGGATGTGTATCGCATCCTGCGGCTACCGATCGAGGGAGAGGCCGTTTTCCAGGTAGATTCAGAGACTGCCATGGATAGCATACTGCAGGTTTTTGGGGATGCAGCCGCGCTTCTGACATATCATAGCGCGAGCATTGGATATGGTGACATGTACCGCGCACACAGACATGAGACACGGCTTGCCGTGTTGATGATGATAGGGATCACCTGCTTCGCCCTCCCGGATTCAGAGGGAGGCCGCTTCCCACGGGCATTGATGGGGGTGCTACTGGAGATGGTGGAGGAGCACACCTGTTTCGCATGGGCACCAGTGTATCTGGTGCAATTATACAGGGAGTTATGGGGCTATCGCCGGAGGAGGCGATTTGGTATTTGTTCTACATTTTTGTTGCACTGTTGGGCATACGAGCACATCGTATGCATCAGGCCGGTAGGGCTACCCCAGCAGCCAGGGCCACAGGTCGTGTACCGATATGGATTTCAGAGGTGGTTGGGGGTCGTGGGCCAGCCACGAGCAGTTGTTGCAGGTCGAGATGTGGCCTACTATAGACATATGCTAGAGGGCCTTACAGCAGTAGACATTATATGGAGACCCTACAGAGGTCACCAGCCTGGCAGAGGAGCCCGCATACAGCTGCGCCTGATCCAGTATACATTCTGGATAGCAGGACGGAGGCCGGGAGAGTACGAGCGGATACCCTTAGAGAGGGCAATGCAGCAGCGAGATGGGGCTGCCACAGGACGAGCCACCTCCCTTCCCTCAGTACAGGAGGGATGATGTAGAGGCCCCACTGCCAGCACCACAGCCTTGGGATCCAGACTGGGTAGCGGAGAGACCAGCAGGTGAGGGTGTGGATGATGCCGGGTGCACGGCAGCATACAGGGTCTGGTGGGCTGGGCAGAGAGCAGCGAGGATAGTACCGCTGTCGCGCCTGACAGACTTAGGCTGCGCAGCTTCGCAGAGAGATCAGCTCCGGGCGAGTGCGGCTATTACGAGGATAGTTGGCTGCTGCACGAGCACGAATAGGGGTCTTACGAGGTAGCTAGCCCAGCTCGAGTACGAGCACGGCAAAGCACCACCACCAAGAAGCGGACCACAGTGCAGTGCGATGCAGTGCAATGCGGCCGTAAGAAGAAGACAAATGACCACGCCCGAATACCACCACGGCCACGAGTGCAGTGCGAGCTCGAGGATAGTGGTGTTAGGTGCCAGGACCAGCCCCGATTCCTTGAAAGTGGCGAGATCGTTATATGGAGGTTAGAGCAGAGGCCCGTTATTATCAGGATATTCTTGATAGTACCGGAGTCGAGTATCAGGCGTATGCAGCGCATAGGGCAGAGACCTCGCACAGCCAGAGATCTCAGGGAGGGGCAGCCACAGCTGGCGTGTCCATGGCAGAGCGGGGCGAGAGGCACCACAGGGACCAGCGGGGAGAGGTGCCGAGGGCGGTGGGGAGAGCTGATAGATCCCCGACATGGTTTTGTATAGGGACACGGGCACCGGTCTGCGAACCGGTTGTATTGATAGAGGCCTGCGTGCCGACATTTATTCATTGCATTGATTCATTTATTTATTATATACCGGCCTGCGAGCCGAGTACGGGTTGTATATTTGATACCGGCCTGCGAGCCGAGTCTATTTTTGATATGAGAGACCGGCCTGCGAGCCGAGTCGAGATTTTTGGTAGGTATTGCGGCCTGCGTGCCGGCTTTGGTATATTATGAGATCACAGAGGCCCCGATGTAGGGCACATTGTATTTTTGAGAACTGGTATATATATATAGAGACGATGTTTTGATCCACATGCCGTGTTTAAAATGTGTTGAAATATGTGGTTAATGGCTGGTAATATATAGAATGTGTGATGAGTTTAATTGACATGTTGATAGATAGATGATGCTGATGTTTTTGTTTGTTTGTGCGTATATATGAATGTCAGGTTATGTGATAAATTGGTGGTTTTGTGACAGTGTGATATATGTAACTGATGAGTTGGATCCAAATGATGTATAGATTGATAGTTTTTTGGTATCTGTAGTTGATGGTTTGTTTATTTATAAAATAAATGATGTTGATGAAATTGTAATGCTATGTGTGGTGGATGAACAAAATGTGGTAAATTGTGTTGTTTATGCAGGCAAAGAGGCGGGCGCGACAAAAATTTAGATGAGAAATGAAGAAAAGAACCCTGTTTCAAAAAGGAAGGTGTGTAACCGGTATCGGTTTGGTAACCGATGTCGGTAGTTATATGACCGATATCGGTTACATGACCGATACCGGTTATTTAGGTATGAGCTTTTCTAAAAATAGAAAAGCTAGGGTGGCAACTTAAGTTTTAATTTTAGAGCCATGCGAAGAGGTTAAATACGCGAACACGACGCTTTTGGCGAGGCGAGAGACAGTATTTGCATGAGAGATTTGGGTGAGAAGGAGAAAAGAGACAAGGAAAGTAAATGTGATCCGAGGTTGAAGGCAGAAAGACAAAGTTGAAAAGGGTGGTGATCATGGCAGAATGAGGAGAAGCATCCAGCAGGCAAGGACATGAGGGAAGACAAGGGCCACCTCAAGCTACTGCAACCCAAGAGGTATTGTTTTGTTTGTGATTTGACTACTGCATGTTTCGTGAATAAGATGGGGGAGAGTAGGTGGGTAGATATGAGAAAGAAAACATGATGACAAGGGTTGCAGGTGAGGTAAATGTTATAGGGTAGGCAATCAGGGGTCTCAGGTATGTTTGTATATATAAAAAGGAATAAACGAGCAAATTATTGTCGTAGGTGGTTGTTTTTAAGGAAGGTGTCTAGAATTGACAGTGACCGGTAGCGGTTAGGGAGAACCGGTATCGGTTACTCAACCGATATCGGTTATGTATAACCCGTGTACCGATTCTTGGAGAAATTTCGAAATGTTTGAAAAAAACCACTGACGTGGATTGAATGGTTGTTTGTTGTTTTGGTGTATGCGGCGAGAGACGAGGGTTGAGGATGAATGATAGTGTGCCAGCGCTGTTGTCGCGAATCCGAGCGGATGTAACACCAGCGGAATGGACATTGATAAATCGTTTGGGGTTAAGTGGAATCCGTTATTATTCACGAATCGCACGTAACCATGGTATGTTACAGGCGCTGATTGAGAGATGGAATCCTGAGACAAATACCTTCTATCTGCCAACAGGTGAAATGACAGTAACTTTGGAAGATGTGTTTCGTATTTTGAGACTCCCTATTACAGGAGAGCCAGTATATCAGGCACTACCTAGCGCGGGGCGGGCAGCGATAACAGAAGTGTTTGGTCCATATGCACGAGACTTAACACAGCGAGGTTTGTCATTTACATATGGGGTAATGTATGCAGCACACCCTGAGGAGACAAGGTTAGCAGTGATATTAATGATAGCAGTAGGGTATTATGCGTTACCAAGGGCGGAAGGGGGAAGATTTCCAAAGGCATTGATGTGTGTTATTTGGGAGATGATAGAAAGGAACGTGACTTTTGCCTGGGCACCTGCATATTTGGCGGAGCTATACAGGGGTTTATGGGCTTGTAGGCGAAGTCACAGGACAACGTTGGATTGCTCATACTTATTACACTGTTGGGCCTATGAGCACATTGTTTGTGTGCGACCAATAGGCCGATCCATCCAGCGAGAGAGGCCGAGTACGAGAGGTTGGGATTGACGATGGGTCAGGAGCGAGAACAAGAGGCGAAGCTCGAGCCGTGCCGGGTGACATTGGGTATTACAGGCAGGTATGGGAGAGGTTGACGGTGGCGGATATCTGTTGGAGGCCCTACGGGAACTATATGGTAACCGAAAACATAGGCCGAGGAGTTGAGAGGTGTAGAGCGATTGAGGTGGATCGCGGGGCACGAGGCAGTGAATATGAGAGGATTCCTATAGATCGCGTGGGGCGACAATTTGGATTTGTGCGGGACATACCACGAGGGCTTATAGACCATATATGAGGATCGATCTGCAGGGCAAAGCATTCTCACCACCCCGGCCAACACCTCTAGAAGGGCACGAGGAGATAGCAGGCCGATCGCGAGGTAATGGATGCGGGAATGACAGAGGCCTATAGATTATGGTGGGTAGCAGAACTGCGAGGTGTACGTGAGCGCCCTGACATAGCGGTGATCACAGCAGAGAGGGATCGTCTGCAGCGTTTGGTTCAGCAGCTCCAAACGCAGGTGAATGAGACAAGAAGATTGTTAGAGGTTGCGGAGTCACGGGCGGTGAGACTAGAGGCTGGAGTTCTCCATGCGCGAGGGCATATTCATATGTTACAGGAGAGATTGGCAGATCAGTGGGCGGTACCAATAGCCGCGGTACCTTTGAGGCAGAGAGGCCCAACGGCGAGAGGGTCGGCGATCACGATCATCACCTAGTTCGGGATGAGTTGTGATGGTGCAGTATATGTTAGCGAGGTATAAGAATAAATAAGGATGCCGACACTGCGTGTCGATGATAGAGAAGATGTAGTTGTTTAACATCTAAATAAAAGCTGAATATGTATGTTGATTTGAGTTATGATAATAATAAGATTGTCGGTGTTTTGATTTTCGGTGTTTGAAAAAGGATAAGAGAAATGTGATTAAAATAAAAATACACAAAAATATTTATATTCACCACACAAGATAGGTTATGGTAGGGGATGGTCGAGCTAACCTTGGGAGACCTCATGTCTCAGAAGTCTTTGCCTACATAGCCCATTGTACAAAAGCAAGGAAGGGCCTCGAGACCGATGTAGTTCTCCCTTAGGATCAGGGAGGGGTGAATTTAGGCAATTTGGTATGGTTTAGGCAATTTGTCGTTTGGTAAAAAAAAATTTGATGTTGGTAGGGTAATGTTGTTGGTGCTGGTAGGATAATGTTGTTGGTGTAGGTATAGGTAAAGCAAAGGTTAGCATACCCAAGTAGTAGGGAATAGTGTCCTGATTAAGATCAACACACAATTCTAGATGCGAGGCAAAGCGGAAAGAGTGCTCATAGGTGAAAAGAGCTAAACAAACCACACAACGTAGAAACGAGCACGAAGCCCTAAGTGCGTGTATAGATTTGCAGAAGTCCATAGTTGAAAAGAGTTGTATGATCACAATATATCAGGTGTACATTACGTCCCTTGAGTTGAAACAAATGGTGAGGTGATGTGGATGATATAGCTGAGGTACAAAGAACTTGTTACAACGAAAGAGAACCTACCCTAAATAGACAAGTCCATGACCCAAAAAGTTCTTTTGTATGAGGCTTTTATTTTATTGAATGTAGAGATCGATGCGGGAAGTCTCTGAGGATATTGATTATTTTATTCTTGAGGTCTTCATGAAGCTGATCAATGCGAGAAGCTTCGATAAAGGCTGGCTTTGTGTATAAACTGTCCTTTGGGGAGCTTGATCTATTTATACTAGCCGAGATGATTTTAGTGCATAGCTGTCCTTGAGGAGCGATCTATTTATAATAGCAGCAATGATAGTTTGGCATATAAATTGTCCTTCGAGGAAGCAGTCTATATTTAATTTTAGATGACTAGATGTTCGTTTGGCGTGAAGCATCTAGTTTAGTAGGAAGTTTGACTCAAGAAAATCCCATAAGAATACGGCTTATTTTAATACTTTGAAGTCATGGACTAGACTAAGAAGGGGAAGGCATCATCAAGGGGAGGTGAGGATCAAACTATGTGAGCCTGATTGTTATTATGAAGTTTAGGAAACAGGATGTATGTAGTGGTAAGTGAGCTCAAGGGACGAGCGACAGGTAGATAAGAAGTGATATAATACTAATTTCAACAGTAGAATGGTCGAAGATGCAAGGCATTAAGGGTTCGAGCTCGAGTTTACCATTGGCGAGGCTAAGCGATAAGTACCGATCCATAGGTATGAGTGATTATATAAGGCCCGATCGAATTGGGAGCAAATTTTCCACGTTTGCTCTTTTCTAGTTTGGTTACATGTTGATTCTCTTTGAGAACAAGATCACCAATCTTAAAGGTACGCTCATGAAGTCGCTTATCATAAGCACGTTTAATGCGTTTTTGATAGATTTGAAGGTGATCAAGAGCGTAAGCAAGACGGCGTTCGTCAAGAAGCTCCATTGGGATAACCGCTCTTGGCGGAAATCATCGTTGTGAGAATATCCCAAGAGATATTCTAAGGGAGGGTATTTGTATTTCGAGAGGCAAAACAGCCTCGGTACCGTATACCAAAGAAAAAAGGTGTGGCATTAGTAGAGTACGAATGCTTGAGTACGATAAGCCCAAAGGGCAAAGGGAATGTGATCGTGCCAATTTCTTCCAGATTCATTGACAACTTTCATGAGGATTTTGGTTAGTGTTTTATTAGAAGACTCGGCTTGCCCATTGGCTTGTGGATAGTAAGGTGATGAGAAACTAAGTTTGATACCAAAGTTGTCACAAAGGTCTTGCAACAACTTGTTTTTGAAAGATTTTCCATTATCTGTTATCAGGCGGTGAGGAACACCAAAACGACAGATAATGTGGTGGTTAATGAACTCGACAATTTTTTCTTTTTTGATTGAAATGAGTGGAATAGCCTCCACCCATTTTGTGTAATATTCGGTCGCTGTGAGTATCCAACGGTGACGTTGTGAAGAGGTTGGGTGAATCTCACCAATAAGGTCTAAACCCCATTGTGAGAAAGGCCAAAGATCTCGAGCGATCTGGAGCGGGTGGCTAGGAGTATGTTGAAGGTTGGCATGTTGCTGACACATAACACAACGCTTAACATATTAAATAGCGATCGTTATTGAGAGTAGGCCAATAATAACCAAGGCGAAGGATTCGTTTGGCCACAGCAAGAGCCGCTAAAATGTCCACCACAAATACCGTCATGGACTGTTGGATGGTATGAGTGGCCTCCACGCTTGATTAGGCAGCGAAGGAGGATACCATCAAAGCCACGTTTATAGAGAGTCCCCCATGACAACATAACGCGAAACACTTTTAAGAAAAGCACGTTTGCCGTTACTAGTAAGGTCAGGTGGGAGGACAGAGATTGTAAGGTAGTCGTGAAATTGGTGGTACCAGGTATCCTGTGAATTAGTAGACACAGTATTTATCGTACAAACTACCGGGGTTGAATAGGATGGGGCAAAAAGTTGTTGGACCACGACGAATAATTCAGAGTCAGTTGGCGCGGCGGGAATTTGCGAGGCTAAACAAGCCATAGTATCCGCAAATTTGTTAGTGGAGCGGGGAATGGTTTGTATAGAATAGTGGGTAAATAAAGCTAGAAGTGAATCCACGTAGTGTTTGTATTTTTGAAGTTCCTCATTTTTGCATTGGTAGACGCCCATAACTTGATTGACTACCAATTGAGAGTCGCCAAAAATGTTGATAGATTTGATACCTAAGTGTAATGTAACTTGGAGACCCAGAACAAGGGCCTCGTATTCCGCTGTATTATTAGTGCAAGGGAAATCAAGTCGGAATGAAAGAGGCATAGGTTCAGCGTTGAGAGGAATGAGAACAACGCCGGCTCCTCCACCGCGGTGGCATTTAGATCCATCGAAGAAGAGGGTCATTGGGTACGACTCCTCTGTGAGGGAAAGAGTAGCGATGAGTTCGTCGGGAAATGTGAAATTGGTAAATTGTTCCCCAGCAGGGAGGGCGTCCATAAGTTGGTCTGCGATGGTTTGTCCTTTGATTGATTTTGGTGGATAAACTCAAGGTCGAGGTCGGCGAAAGCATGAGCCATCTAGCAATGCGTTGGTTCGAGATGAGGTTTGGCGTACATGTAATGGATGGGAGTGTGTTGGTGATGATGAAAGTCTTGTGATTTAGAAGGTAGTGTCGGAGTTTGGTGGCGGCGAATGATAGGACAGGCACAATTTTTCTACATGTGTGTACCTAGTCTCATAGTCCACCAAAGTCGACTTATATAATAAGCGGCTTGTTCGTGATGCTCGAGTCACGATGTGCAAGCATGGCTCCTCTGGCAGGCGTGGTCGGTGGCGGAAAGGTAAAGGTAGAAAGGGCGGTTGTCTTGGGGTGGGATAAGCACGGGTGGCTGTAAGAGATAAGATTTGAGAGCTTCGAAGGCTTGGTGACATTCTTCGCTCCATTGGAATGCAATATCCTTTTTAAGGAGGTGATGGAAAGGTTGACACCGATCCGAGAGTTGGGAGATGAAACGTCGGATAGATTGGAGCTTACCTTGTAAACTACGCAATTGTTTGAGATTTTTGGGTGGGGGCATTTCTAGGATAGCTTTGACTTTCGATGGATCGACCTCAATGCCACGCAAAGAGACGATAAAGCCAAGAAGTTTTCCCGAAAGAACACCAAAAACACATTTCTTCGGTTGAAGGCGGACAGAATATTGTAACAGGTGATCAAAAATAATGGTTAAAACATCGAGATGTTCACTACGATGTTTAGACTTGCCGAGAAGATCGTCGACATAGTCTTCAAGGATAGTGTGCATAATGTCATGAAAAATGTAGGTCATAGCCCGCTGATAGGTAGCACCAGCATTCTTAAGGCCAAATGGCATGACACGATAACAAAAGGTTCCCCAAGGAGTTATGAAGGCAGTCTTGTGTTGATCGGCAGGGGCAACCAAAATTTGGTTGTATCCTGAAAAGCCATCCATGAGAGAAAGCATTTCATGACCAGCAGTGAGATCAACAAGTTGATCAATACTTGGGAGGAAGTCATCCTTAGGGCAAGCGAGGTTAAGATCCGGAAATCCGTGCATATCCGAAGTCCCCGTCGCTTTCATGGCGAGTACGATGTTAGAAATCCATTGAGGATAGTCAATAGGCGAGAATGAAGGAAACGAGAAAGGAGTCGTTGGAGTTCCTCTTTGACCAAGAGAGCAATGCGTGGATGCATTTTCTCAATTTACTGTTTGGCTGGTTTGGAATCGGGGTTTAGGGTGATGTTATGGGCGGCAATGGTAGGATCAATTCTGGCATGTCGGCGTAAGACCATCACGAACAGCTTGGTTGCGAAACACGAGAGAAAGGTAGTAAAGGCGGCTTGTTACGATGTGTTAAGGGATTGTCAATCTTCACTATGTGAGGATCTTCCTCCGTGTGGATGTTGATTTCTATAGTAGATTCATTCAGCATAGTTTGGGTTTCAGATGGTAGGGCGCGTTGAATATAAGAATCATCCGCGCCCAGGTAAGTGAGTATGGAGTCGTCATCCTGGCATTCAACAACATTAATCAAAGGCGAATCCTCTTCGATCATGTCTGGATACAGAAGGGGAAGAGAAGATGGGTCCTCATTATCGCGTTGATAAGTGAGAGGACCTATGAAGATAGCATTTATGAAAAAAAAAAAAAGTTAGGAGGATAGATTCGGGGTCCATCGATTACGTGGGTGATGATGGCAAAGTAGGTGATGATGTTTGGTAGGGGCAACGCGTCTTCCTCTTCGAGGATACATCCGCACGGAGGTGTCTCTTGTGTAGGTGTTTGGAAAACCAAGACCACTTGCGATCGTTATGTTTACGGGTAGTCACGGGAATGAGTGTATGTCGGCCTTGTTCGTAAAGGCCAAAACCAAAGCCTTTCCACGCACAGCGAGTCAAGAAGGTGAGGGCGAAATGACGATTTGTCAAGTATTGAAAATCGGATTGGAAGGGAACCACACCAAGAGGAGGTTCAGGGGTAATGGAGGATGTGTCAACACCCCCATACGTTAGGTTAGTGCGGCAATGGGGTGGTCCGTAAGAGATTACCTCCCCTACGCGACGGTCGTAGGTGGGATGCGCATGTAATTGTCCGTACTCCTGCGGGGTAGGGAAAGAACTAACGTTATATAGGCGGTACTCCCCCAGCGTGAGGCGATGAAAAACATCTACTAAGGGTCGGAGGTTGGGATGTTAGCTGCGGGAAGAGAAGTGGTTTGTGCGACGGTGGTTTCATCGAGTTGAAGGCGTAGAGTGCGATTGAGGTGGATGGTTGAGGTACATTTGAAGAGGATGGTTGGGTTGAATGTATGGGTGTCTTAATTGGTATAAGCACATCGTTTGGGCGGTATAACATATTGCAAGTTTTGAAGGGGGGAGGATCAGCTTTTACAGTGTAGGACTTCCCCTCGTACTCAAATTTTATGCATCGATGTAATGTTGAGGGAACGCATCCCATGGCTCGAATCCAAGGACGACCCAGCAATATATTATATTGGAACTCTCCTTCAAGGACATAGAAGAGTTCGGGCAAAGTACGTGGGCCTACGCGAATGTTGAGGATCACGGTGCCTAAGGTAGAAGTAATAGCGTCATTGAATGATCGCAACATGATGGGGTTGGCACACATGCAACTAGAAGGGATGTTCATTTGTTGGAAGGCTTTTGAAGAGATGATGTTTAGGCTAGCGCCCCCGTCAATCATAACCCGACGTACTCGAATGTCTCGGACGTAAGCGGAAATGAAAAGGGCGGTCGGGGTCTTACGCACCAAAGTCGATAATTTCATCTTCCGAAACTAACCGCAGCGGCTTGTTGTTTTGAGACAGAAGTGGTGGGGGAGATGGATTGTTTGGTGAGAGAGGCAACGTGATTGGGTGTTAGAATGGAGGCAACGGGTAGGGTTTCGTTGGGTAAAACCTCTATCCCTTGAAGGATCTCAACGAGAGCTTGTCGATGAGATTCAGAAGTCTGAATGAGATCATATAGTGTCATTTTTACGGGCGATTGATGAAGCTGTTTGATCATGGTTCGGTGGGCAACTCCATTAGAGACGGGATAGGCGGGTCCGCGAATAACCACTTTAGGTGGTGGTGTAATTGGGATGGTTGAAGGAGAAAGAGATGCCGCAGGTGTGTTTTCTTTCGCTTTCCCATTGTTTTTCTGTCCTCGAGTAGCGACACTAATCATATTAATCTCGTAGATCTGAGATGAGGAAGATGGTTGGGATAATTCATGGTCTTCAAGAGGTGGGGTTGTAATAATGATAGATCTTGGTGAGGCGGGGATAGATGATATAGTAGAGGGAATTGACGCTAGAGGTCTCTCCCTTCGTAAGTTGTCTTTCTTAATCTGTCTATCAGGAGAGGTGGCGGCGAAGGAGGTTTTAGAGCTTTGCATCCCTCCACATCATGTCTGGTGTGCGGTGATAGCGCAGATTTTAGACTCATCGTAACCCATAGGTCGGGCTTAGACGGGTCATAAGGTCTAAGTGGAGGTAGGGAAATGGTCGCATTCTCCACCAACATAGCAAGATTTGGCGTAAGATCCTTTGAGTGGGTCAAAATCGGAAGAGGATGAGGGTATTGATTGTGTGGGTTGTGGTAATGTTTGGGCGTGTTTAGTTCGTATGGGTGATGGTTTAGCCGAGGGGTGCTGACACATGTTTTTCACTAAACGTGGTTTCTTGACCACGAAG
The DNA here is from genome assembly GCA_018340775.1 of Taxus wallichiana var. yunnanensis. Lineage (NCBI taxonomy): Eukaryota > Viridiplantae > Streptophyta > Pinopsida > Cupressales > Taxaceae > Taxus > Taxus wallichiana. Next base: position 3,279,315 of record CM031235.1, read on the forward strand.
TTACGTTAATTTGGTTAGATGATGAGGCTACAGATGGCGTGGTAGCGGAAACAACCACGGAGAAAGGGGAGTGACAGAAAATAAATCCTTTGATGATGGGATTGGTTTAGGGTTGATAGGTGGACCGGATACGCGGGGTAACGATGTTGTGATACCCTTTGATCTCTGTATAGGTGTAGAAGGCGTAGGTCGTTTTGCAGAAAACAACGGAGGTATGATATATTGGTGTAATGTGGAGGGATGAGGTCCCAATATGGAAGGTGGGTGTGACGATGAGGGTTTTAATTGTGATAGAGGCCCGGATTGCGTTCGTCTCCTAGGTGGCGGAACGGATTTATTTTTGGATAGATCGAGTCGCTTAGGCGGGTGTGTCAGATTGGGCATTGGTGAGGTCCCAAGCGTAGGGGAAGATCTGGTTAAGTTGATAGAAGTGGACGGGGCATTTGGTAGAGGTGAGGGGGGTGAAGGCGAGAACAGGGGCATTTTAAGCTTCTGTAAGCACTTCGGGTAGATGGTGGAGACATCAGGATCAGTCATTTGCATTTGAGTAGAAAAAGGGGTACTCAAACGTTCCCATAGGGCTGTCATCTTCACGTGGAATGACAGTCTCCAGGTGTGATTTGTAATTTTGGTACGGAAGAAAAGTGAGTTGTAATTCCAGTCCATTGCGGGTGTGACACAGGAGGCAGATGAGGCACTGTATCAATAGATGTTAGGAGGTCAACCGGTTGTTGAAAAGATTTAGGCGATGAGGACTAATAGGTAGGGGCGTGTTGAGGGATATCTGTCATGTTATAAAAAATGTGGTGATGTTAGTGTAAGAGATTTCTCGTCTAAGGATGTCAAAAGGAGTGGTGAGCCTTCCTCTTGTGTAGCGAAGAGTGGCAGAAGGGACGTTTGGGAAATAGATAAATTAGATAGCATCCGCTCACAGTCTTGTAGGGATGTGGTGTAAGAAGACTCATTGATGGGAAGAGAAGCCTGGGCAGTTAACTCTTCTATGGGTAAAGGAATGATTTCGCTTTGGCTTGATGGTGGTAAAGGAGGTTCGGGCTCCTGTGTTAGTGAAGAGGCTTGATTCAAAATTTTCTCGATAGAGGCTTTTGGCTGAGAATCGAAGACTGCATGGATCTCATGAACACTCTCCTCAGCTAAGATATCTTGGTTCACGTTGCTGCTGGACGAGTGATTCGGGAATGGCTTGTTGAAAATTTTCAAATTTCGGTTAGCAGGGGCGTTAGGATTATCGAGTGTTATATCCCCTGCATCAACCATTTCCTGCACTATGTTTTTCAACATCTTGCAGTTTTCATGACTATGTCCTTTTACGCGGTGAAAGTTACAAAAGTCATTTTCTTTGTACCAGGAAGGTATTGCGCGGGTGGAGTCAAACCCGGAGTGAGGTTTAACAGGGGGCAAGGTGATAGCCCCAGCTTTGAGCAATTTCTCCAATACCACACCATAGGTTTCTCCCAAGGGAGTGTAGTTGATGGGTTCGGCTTTGTATTTATAGGTGGTTTTTGGTGGAGTATTGGACGGTGGTTGGGATTTGACCATCACCGCGTGGACAGCTCCTTTTGATTTAGAAGAGGTGGACGCGTGAGGAGTGGTGGTATTTGGTTTATTGGTAGAATCAGGAGTTCGGAAAGTGGAGTTCTTGTTGCGCAACCGCAATTTCTCTTCCTCTAAGGCTCGAATTTCTAATTTTTGAGCCATAGTAAAGGCCTCGTCGAATGTACGGAAAGTTTGAATTTGGAGGGTAGGGGAGATGTGCTTAGCGCAGGCCCGCGTAAACAGTTCGATAAGTTCGGTTTGAGGCAAGGCATACGTAAGTTGGTTGATAAGGCCCCGCCATCGTCCAACGAAATCTGCGATAGATCGTCTTGAATTGTCGGATGGCATAAGTCGATGATAGATACTTTCTTGGCAATGTTAATGGAGAAATGATCCAAGAAAGATTGGGCTAGTTGGTTAAAAGAGAAGATTGAGTCTTTGGGTTAAAGCACATGTACCACTCTCAAGCGAGCCACCGATAAGGACATGGGAAAGGTGCGGAGTAACAAGGCATCATCATGGGCAATCAAATAACAAGCATGTCTAAATGATCGCAAGTGTTGTTGAGGATCCTCTTTACTTGTTAAAACGAGTAAACTTTGGCAACTCCCATTGAGGAGGATATGAATGAAGGGGGACGAGAAGGGTGAATGGGCTCCCGACAAACTTGCTCGTATGTCAAGCGCTACGACTTCCTCAAACGAAGCCTCCGGTTTTGCATTTTGTCCATCATTTGCTTGATGAAATCGTGGTTGGATGAGATGATGGTGCCACGAGAATAGGGATGTCCCATATAAGGTGTTGAGGTCACTTGGATACGTGTATGGGAATGAAAAGGTAGGCGGAGCTTGAGAAGGAAAGCTCGTTTGAATAGGTGGCGAGAGTAAGTCATGAATGGAGTGGTCTGAAAGAGAGATGAGATAGGCGGTTGGTGGTAGCGATACGTGGGGTCCAAGATTAACAAAAGGAAAGCTAATCGGGGTCGTATCTCCGAACCTCTGCCATTTGTCGGATTGGGAGACGGGCTAGTGATGCGGGAAGTAAGGTATTGTTATCGGGAGGAGTAGGAGCTAAATGAGCAGCTATACTAATAGGCATGCCCATAAGGAGCTGACCATCAGGCGTGTGCAGTCGGGGTATGAGACAAATAGTATTATGCAGTATGGGATTAGCATCCGAGAATTTGGCAAAGTCCTTGTCTCCTACAGAATTTGGGGATCTCACCGGTGTGTCCGTAGGGTTCCTATAGAATGTGAAGGGGGTGATTCGAGCAAAAAACAGAGCAAGCGTGTGAAACCATGGCGGCGGCTTGCTTCCGAGTGATGACAACCATAGACCAGAACACACAGGAAAGTTTCAATCTATCAAGAACAAAAACAACTTCAGAATGGTGAATTTGGCAAGTTGCTTTGGTTTGTCGCAAGGATGAGAGATGAAAGAATGGCGATATCGGTTTAGGAACCGGTGCCGGTCACAGATCAAACGACGTCGGTCCCTTAACCGATGCCGGTGTCAAAAATCTAGGATAAGAAGATACAAAGGGCTGCTAATTTGATTTTTAGCAATGTTGAGTATATTTATCAACTTATTGATCACAAAAGACAGAGTATGACAGAGCAAACAGAACAGCAAACAAGCAAGATGCACATGCAAATGCAGAGATTAACCTTAGGGTTAATTTTAATTATTGTGGGCTTATGCCTTTAGACGTAGAATGATGTCGAAATCCTAAACAAGAGACTTAGGGGAAATGTCAAGTTGTTTTGGCTTATAAGGTTACCTCAATCGGGCGGAGGAATACCGCGGAAAAAGGGGGGATGTTTGAGCTGTTGTGTTAATTGTGAAGTGATTCGGTATGTGTTGTGCAGTGAAACTAAGGTTAATTTCCTGTCAATACCATGGATATCACCCCCACGTGTATGACCTGTTACTTAATCTATGTTCACTAGAATTGAAAAACAACAGTCAGGAATGCAATGCATGTGTTTTAAAACCCAAATCGAAAGTGATATTCGATGAAGCAAAAGAGATGACTTTTACTAATGCAAGATGCAAAAACAAAGCAAGTTCTTTTACCAGAATAATAAAATACCTTGTGAATATCTCTAGAAGAAGAAAACAGCAAGTATGCTCCCTATAATGAAAGCAAGCAAGAAATAAAGAAAAACCCAAAATGGGTCCCACCGGGCGTGCCAAAATGTTTCACTCGGAAATGCTTCGTTCCTTATAGAAACAGATAAGGTTAGGGTTAGGAGGAATACCTGTAGAATGTCGAGATGATGTGCGCGTACCGTAGAGAAAGATCAGGCTGACTGCGAAGAACTCCTTTTTGTCTTGGAAGGACTACCTGCAAATAAGAACACAAGACCACAAGATTTTGATTAGATAATAAATGAGGGAACTGCCTTGGGCCCAGGAAATATGAAACTTCCTTTCGAAGGTGGTCAGTTCCCCTGCTAATATGAATTAACACAAAATACTGTAAAATATCAATTAAATTGCTTCGTGGAACCGGGTAGGGAAAAGGCTGTTTTTCTTTCACAGTTTTGATCAAAGGAACCGATGCGGTTACCTATAACCGATGGCGGTTCTTGATAACCGATACCGGTGGTTCTAGGATCTTCTGGGCTGGTTGTGGTGTTTGTAATGGCTGGTTTTTGGATAGTATTGAGAAATGGGATGGTTAGAAACAAGGAATGATAGTTAGAGGCAATGGTACGTTAGATAATGGATCGAGAACGGATTTGGGAAGATTACAATTCCAAAAGCATAAGAAATGTTATAATGGAGGACATGCAAGATATAACTTACTGGTTTTTGATGAAGATGCAAGTTGATCTCCTTGGCACGCCAACTCTTCTGGTTTCTTTACTCGTCTCTGCTTGGTCAAGTGAAGTTCTGGACTCTGCTGATCGCTTTGGACTCTCCTTTGATTAAAAATCCTTCGACTGATCTCCAAAGTGAAATTCCGATCTGTTGTTTTGGTTTGGGAAGCCCATTTACAGGGAACCGATGGCGGTTGCGTAACCGACGGCGGTCGAGTAGGAACCGGCATCGGTTAGGAAAAAGTAGGCTATTTTTAGTAAAATAGCCCACCTTCCCTGCTTTTCTCCCGAGAGATCAGTTGCGGGCTTGGTCAAGTGGCTAGAAGGTCGGCTTTGGGTGCGAGTAAGGAGGCATTAGTTATGGATGTGAGTCTAGACCAAGTCATGGGTCCTAATTAGGTTAGTTTAGGGTTAGGGCTAGGTCATGATGAGGTGGCAAAGTGAGGTGGCGGGTAAGGTGATGTGGATTTATCAATTATGAGGTAATTAATAAATAATTGTGTAAGGTTTAGGTAATGAGGTTAGGTTGTGAAATGGGATGCGGGTCACAAGGGGTCGTAAGACACGAATTTGGTGTCTACATTCTCATTCCTTTGTATTACAGAAATTTCAGTGTGGTTTACTACTTTTACAAAAGACTTAAGTAAAGCAGTTCCAATTTACCACTTAACTCACATTTGCTCCCCCTTACCTGTGTTGATTTCATATTGCTTTACTACTTTGGAAAATAAGTAAAGTAGTTTCAATTCACCACTTAACACTAGCCTTTTCATTCCTTTGTTAAGTGGTGATTTCACATTACTTTACTTGCTTTTACTTAAAATAAGTAAAGCAATTTCAATTCACCACTTAACAAAGGAAAGTAGTAATGGGCCATAACTTTTGACCAGATGCTCCATTTTTTGAGATCTTGAACTTTCTAGAAATATCTTGACCTCCTCTACACAATGGAATCATGAAAATCATTTTTGGTGGGAGTAGTTGAGAGGAGAAAAAAACCTTCAACATGAAGTAAATAGTTTCAAGCAGTTACTCTTCAGTAGTGTGGGCAGATTTCTTCTTCGGAAAAAGGGGAAAAGCATGAAGTAAATAGTTTTAGGGATTTTCAGGAATTTTAGGAAAATGGGTATTTCTCCAACTGCTTCTAATCAACCTTTTGCAACCTTTTGGAGAATACTAGAGAAAATCTACAAACATTTAAAAGTTTGGGGACACCAATGTGGTTGTCGAGAAGCGGTAGAAGGGAGGTAGGTAAGGTGACTGTAGATGTGATATATGTAGGAATGATGTTATAAGGGGCCAAGTGAACAATACCAAGGATGGAAGTAGACAAGGAAATGTGTGAACTGACATGCAGAGAGGTGTCGATGTATGGTATTTATTGACAATATATTAAATAGGTGTGATGTAGAAGGTGAAGATGAAATAACTAGTGGATGGTTAGAAATGGTTGTTTGAATATGTGATGTGATGATGATTGGATTGCTTGGGGATGTAGGAGCATGGTGATAAGTAGAATCATAATGAGATGATGGAGATGGGGCAAGAATGGGGAGATCTAATACGGAAAGCTCATCAAAATTATCCCTCGGTAAGACGAGAGGAGAGATGTCATAAGATGGAGTAGGATTTGCTAACTTATACCTATGGAGGAGAAATTCACAGATGGGGCTCTCATGAGGAATATACATAAGGGAAGTAGGTATGGTGATGTCGGGTGACACAGGGAAGGGCATGAGGTAATGAGGTCAAAGATGATGGGGTAGAAGTAGGAATGGTGTATGGGGATGGGGCTAAAGATGATGGGGATAAAGGTGATGAGATATAAGGTAATGGAGTATAAGGTGATGGAGATAAAGGGGATGATGCATAAGGAAATGAGGGTCAAAATTGGTCTACAAATCGATACGGGTGAAAAGTGGGAGGTATATGACGAAGATAGTCATAGATAGGGCTAGAGGAAGCCCTAAAAGAAACTGGTGATCTTGGTGGGGTCACAGAGGACCTCTTAGAACTGCTCAAGGAAAATTTTGGTTCCATTTTTAAACAAGAAAAAAGAAAACAATTCCTTTTTATGTTTTGATTAAGAAAGTGTGAAGAGGATGGATGTGAGAGGACCTAGGAGATGACAAACTATGTTTGGTCTCAGGTAAGTTGTGGCTAGGAAATGTCTGAAACAATCTCCTATTGGGTGATCAAATCCTAATCAGTGAACCAGTGAAAGGAATGTTTTGATGTGTTAATTGATTTGTGAATTTTTAGGTTGTGTGTGATAAGACATGTGATGCAGAAGATTGAACCCCCTACTTAAACTATATGAGAAAGTAGGATGCAAAAGGAAAGGTTCTTTTTAATCCCAAAACGAAATGTGATGTTTGATGAGTACACAAAAAAGAAGGGAAGGTACGATGCAAAAGGAGAAAATAAGGAAAATACGAACACCTAAATAGTTCTTTTCCTATTTTTCTTCACTCTTGAGTGATGTGTGATCCAAACCACAAACCGAAAAAATCAATAAAGTCGAGGCCTCATGCTATTGTGCTAGTGTGAAATAGGAAAAAACAAGATATATAAAAGAAAGGGATCACCTAAAGGGTGGTACCATCTGGCATGCTAGGAATGTTGTCCAAATTTCTCATTCGTAATCAAATTAATGGACTAGTTACTACTGAAATCAAAAACTTGGAAATGAAATAGGGTATATGTTACCTCGGATGCTTGATGCTTGATACGGGCGTTGAATGATGGATTGTTGCTGCCAAACCTGTATATTAGACGAAACACAATTTGATTGGATAGATAGGGGTGGGGGATTCCCAAAAAGAAAACCCAAGAAGCATTAATTTCCTTTGTGGATGTTATCCCCCATTTGTTAGAAAAAAGGATGTAAAAGCAAAAGCATGCAAAAATAGAGCTATCACTAAATATGGAAAATGGTAGAAATTTCTCTAAATCTATTTAAATGAAAATAACTAGAAAGTATGTGTTACCTTTTCTGGTTCAACGGTGACCTAGATTGTGTAAAGGCGGGTTTACGGTGACTTGGGAGAATGGACCTGGACTTGTAGCTGAAATATGTAGACCTGCAAGGTCTAAGAGTGATGTGAAGCTAATGAGGACCTATAGCTATTGTAAAAATGGGTTTGCATGAGTGCACCGTGAAGCGAGAGAAGTGGGTTAAATGACAAAAAGAAGGATTCATAAGGGTTTTGGGATAGAAAGGACCTGTTCGATGGCGATGGCAACCAGGAGGATTGGTGGCGAATGTATCGAGAAAAATGTAAAGCCGAGGATGAAAAGATGAAAATGGAAACCTGCGAAGGAAAAGGGGATGTGGAGAAGGCTTCCCCATTGTTTCAAGCTTCTTTGTACTCCAAAATATATTAGAAGTGAAGCATATACGATAATATGATTAAGATAATGTGATAATGATAAGAAGATCTCATGAATGATGATTGTGAGCGATGCAAGCAAGTTGAAGGGATGTTTAAGAGGTCTATGGATGTATCGAAATACTTAAGAATGAGGAGGGTTGCATTCATATGATTGTTATATTGATTGATTTATTTTCGATTGCCTCCTTTTTCTAATGGAAAGAAAACACTCATTTTAAAGAGGGTTGACGAAGACCAAGCTGGTTCGTTGTCGATCTACGAGGAAGTATTCCCTAATGGGCATTATTTTTTATTTAAGGTAGGATTTTGTTTTCTTTTAAGGCTTAGGCGAGTGCTTTAAATCATGTGAGTGGGATTAGGTTGCTTGGGGATGAATTTAAGTTAGTTACGACATAAAAATAGATAGGGTAAAAGATAGAAAAGCAAGGGGATTTATGGGTAGGATAAAATCATCCTAATTAGAAGGTTGATTAGGGCCATGAGGATCTAAATGATTAATTAATTAATAAATATTAATGTGGATGGGATAATTGGGCACGTGAAATATTTAAATGATTAATTAATTAATATGGATTAATTAATTAATTAATAAGGATTGGGATGGGAATTTTATTAGATGACAATAATGACTAAATATGTGCATGTAGGTGATGGCAATATAGATACTAAAATTAGATGTCTACACCTACACATGCACAAACCCCAAAGACCACACAAAATCAAAAATGGTCTACTCAAAACTAGTTAGCAAGATTCCAGGTAAAATGAGCGAAAAATTTCACGAGGAATGATAAAACCAAAACTATAAGTAATCAACAAAAAAATGACGAGTGCACATTTACTCGAACAAAGATTTGATACCATGTGATAATGTTCAATGAGGATAAATCTGGAACCCCATGCACATTGAAGAGGTTGCACTTCAGTGGTGAGAGATGCTCCAAGTAATCAGCAAGAATTGCACAACAATGGAAAATATTACATAAGGTAAACAATTCCACTCATTCTTATAATTTGATCAAATGAGGGTACAAATAGGAGTGTTATGTAACTCACGTGCCTGGAAAATCATTCCCTGTCAAATGGAAAGAGGAGTTAGGATTCCAAATAGGTAATGTAACTCCTATGATGTCACTGACACATATGACAATGACAGATTCTATGATGGAATTTTTCATTTGTCATATAACTCCTAAGACCCATGGAATCACTAAGTGAGATAACTCACCACATGATGTGAACGTGACCCCTAAGATGACAAGGTAATTCACACACACCAAAAATTTATATTTATATTTAAAATTCCCTTGGCTTTGATTCTCAACAAACCCAAAATTCTTTCTTATGCCAGCTAAGCAAGTAACCCTTTTGAAAATGTGACCATTGGAATGAAAATTAGTAGGTTTGTAGGAGGTGGGAATGTTTAAAAATGAACCTATTAATGACCTATAAACCTTTACGTGGTGAGGTAGAAATTTATTGTAAGAAATGTTGAAGTGTGTATGGGTGATTAATAGTAGAGTAAGTGATGCTCGGTAGTTAGACAACATAATATCCATCATCTAGTTTATAGTGTGTGTGATAGAGAGATAAGATCATTAAAATATGTCAAACATGTATAAATTAACTATATATAAAAAGTAATACAAAAGGTAACATTATCAAATACTCGAAACAAATTTAGGGTACTATATATTCCCCCTTTAATCTTTATTGAAAAATGCATGATTAAAATGAAAAGTAAATGTTGATTCAATCAAAGGAGAGGTGGTGCAATACTCTTGAAATTTATTTTCTAATCCACATGAAACCTGTTAAAACATATAATAATAAAATGTATACCAATACTTGATAATGATGTGTACTCATTTATAATTTTGAAAAATATGTAATATATTCTATTATCAAAATGATATATCAAAAAGTGTGATCTATAAAGTCTCTACATGATTTTCATCCAAAATGAAAGAAAATGTGCAAAATATGAGTACACCTAATTGGTCATGTCTAGTTATGCCCCAAATTATTGAATACTAAATAATGACATGGAGTTTAACTCCATATGACCTAAGTGTTCAATTACTTATAACTCAATAGCCTTACTAATATCATATAATATTTATAATTTAATAGAAGTTCAATTATTTTATAAAAATTGCTAATTTAATATCCTTTCCAATAAAGATAGAATAACTTTCAAACTGAATATTGTTGCCAATTTCATTCAAGAAATTGGTAAGGTAGATGTCTTGTTTATAGCATAGAAATTTTTATAACATAATAAACCTTTTGGTGGCATGTAATTTCATAGTTCAAAACATATTTTTAGGATGTCAAGGCAAAATTCAATTATTTTGGCTATAGGTGACAATTGCTAACTCTTTATAAGTGATGGAAACTGCTGAAAATTTATCATCACTAAATAGAATCGTATCCAAAACTATGTAAATTATCATTAAACTAACTAAATTTATGTACTCTTGGATTATATATGTGTGAAATAATGAATATATCCAAAATCTTCCTCTCTTATGAGGTGAGGATGCCCCTATATATCACTAAGCTAAAAATAAAAATGGTAAATGCATCATGTATAAGAGTATAAATAATTTAAAATACAATATGAAATGGGATTGGATAAGTATGCAAAAATCATGATATAATCATTAGAGAACACATATAGATTTTTTTATCAAAGGGACATCATACATGAATATTGTTATAATTCCATACAAATAATCAATCAAATCATAACACTAAAGAACATATAATTACACTAGTAATATAACATGACACCAATAATCCTTCAATACACACATCATGTCATGATGGCACATGACACAATGGGTCCTGCCACAATAGGTTTTACCCACATGATAATGTGATTGAAAAGATAACCGAATAACAAACACATAAAATAAAAATATCACACATGAATAAATGAAGCATACAAAACACAAATATCCTACGATAAAAAGTAAGGCATAGAGAATACCAGTGTCATACAAGAAACAATGAATATCATATATAACATAGAGAAAATTGCAAACACCGCACCATAGAGCACATAGGTGTCATATAACATGCATATCAGTCATCAAGTCATATAATAATATTAATTTTGAAGAACACAAAAATAAATGTGATAAATCAATATAACATATAAAATATCATAACTAACATCTTAACAACTAGTTAGGTGGAGAAAATAATTTTATTTCCTATAAAAACACAATTTTATAATTGATTAAAGAACAATACATACTTGTATTAAAACACATGTGATACATTATAAATTAGTTCCTATATATATTATAAATAGGTCTATCTATAAAATGGTCTATAGAAAATGAAAGGCATAACCTTATCAAATTTGTCTAAATATATGCCCTTAGTTTAGGAATTCCCCTAATATTGAAGAGGTTTCCCCTTGGAATTGGAATAAATATTGATGAATCGCATTATTTTCTATGGTAATTTTTATTCATGAGGGTTTCCTTTGGTAAGGCGATATATAAACCGTGCGATCATATAATGGTTAATTTTATTTACATTGTTCACTCTTATATGTCAATATAGATAGGTGTAGTCATGTAATAGGGGGTCCCAATAATGATACTATGTAGTGGTAAATACCAAAAATAAGGGGTAATATTTAGAATCCCATAATCACACGTGTTTCAAAATTATTTACAAAGTGACCCCTCTGTTTCACTCGGAATGTTTCGTTCCTTTTAGAAACAGATAAGGGTTGGGGCTAGGAGGAATACCTGTAGAATGTCGAGATGATGTGCGCGTACCGTAGAGAAAGATCAGGCTGACTGCGAAGAACTCCTTTTTGTCTTGGAAGGACTACCTGCAAATAAGAACACAAGACCACAAGATTTTAATTAGACAATAAATGAGGAAACTGCCTTGGGCCCAGGAAATATAAAACTTCCTTTCGAAGGTGGTCAGTTCCCTTGCTAATATGAATTAACACAAAAGACTATAAAATATCAATTAAATTGCTTTGTTGAACTGGGTAGGGGAAAGGCTGGTTATTGGTTATAGTCGATAACCGATAAGCGATTCACCGATAGCTTAAGCGGCGATTCTCGATGACCGATATCGGTAGAGTCTAGGATCTGAAGGTTAGTTGTTTTGTGGGGTGGTGGTGTTATTTGGTAGTTGTGTCATTTGTAGGGCTGTATATAGGTAATATTAGGAAATAGGGTGATGAGATCTAGATGAATGACAGTTAGATGCAATGGCACGCTGGGTAGTGGATTCAAAGATGGATTTATGAGGACCGTGATTCAAAAGGCATAAGAAATGTTACAACGAGAAGACATGCAAGATGTGACTTACTGGTTTTGATGAAGATGCCAGTTGATCTCCTTTGCTGTAAACGCTTCTGGTTTCTTCACTTGTCTCTGCTCGGTCAGGTGAAGATCTGGACTCTGTTAATCGCTCCTAATGATCTCTATTGATTCAAAATCCTTCCACCTTGATCCAAAATGAAATTCCGATCCTTTGTTTTTGGTTTGGGGAGGCCATTTACAGGGGACTGATGGCGGTTACGTAACCGACGGCGGTCGAGTAGGAACCGGCATCGGTAAGGAAAAAGTAGGCTATTTTTAGTAAAACAGCCCACCTTCCCTGCTTTTCTCTCGAGAGATTAGTTGCGGGCTTGGTCAAGTGACTAGAAGGTCGGTTTTAGGTGCAAGAAAGGGGTCCTTAGTCATGGGTGTAGGTGTGGACCAAGTTATGGGTCTTAATTAGGTTAGTTTAGGGTTAGGGCTAGGTCATGATGAAGTGGCAAAATGAGGTGGCAGGTAAGGTGATGTGGATTTATCAATTACAAGGTAATTAATAAATAATTGTGTAAGGTTTAGGTGATGAGGTTATATTGCGAGATGAGATGTGGGTCACAAGGGGTCGTAAGACACAAATTTGGTGTCGTAAGACACAAATAAGGGGTAATATTTAGAATCCCATAATCACACGTGTTTCAAAAATTATTTACAAAGTGACCCTCCTTGTGTTTATCTTCAAAATCATGCATGTGACTATGGTAATGTTTAACTAATATACCTTGTGACTAACTGATGTCTATCATATATATATATATATATATCATAATAGTAATAATGTCTAATTCTATGAAGTAATAATGAAATTCACACACAAGCCATGTTTTGGATGTTTTTAATGTGTGATTTTTTTGTATTTTTAATCACTAAACACGTGAGATATCTTAAATTAGACATGCAAAGGAAAAGGACCAAAGAATTAAAAATACAACCGAATGAATGGTTTTATAAGTAATTATGATTACCTTAGCAACCATATCAAACACATGTACATGTTGGATCATTGTGTAATGCATAGTTGTAAACTTAACACTAGGTCTTGAAGAAAGAGCTATGTCCAAAGAAATAAACATGTTAATGTCCAAATGTAATATTTTAAACTAGTAAACACATGAGTACAATAAGATATAATCTACTTTGGTTTACAATCAACATATATGAAATATAATCTTTGGGATTTTTAATATTTTCCCTCAAGTTTCATGAGGCAAGATACCCCTATACCAATGTTATCTATAACAAAAATGAGACCAACTAATTAGGCTCAATTTTTCCTTTAATATCCATTTTGTAATTTTTTTATTCTAATAATAAATCACCAATATTAAATTATTAAATATGTACCTTATTAATATAACTAATTTTTAACCAAGTTTGATAAACATATAAGTGTAATATAGAGTTTATGTATTTTGAATCTTGCATTTATAGTTGTATAATCATTTGTTATAATATTCTATTTATTTCATAATGTTTCAAATGGACACACAAAGTGAAGGTATCTCAAGTTATAATGGTAATATCACCTGCACTCCATATATAATAAAATATGGTGTAGCTTCATTGGTGTGTGAGAACTTGTGTGGTATGCCCGCAATTTTCATTTGATCTAGTTTTGTCAATCTTCTATTTGTTTCATAACACTTTTAATTAAGATATTCGTATTTTCCTCATTTGTATATCCATCTTACCTATTCCCCTAAGGATAAAAAGAAGTAGAGATATTATTTTGGATCTTTTATTTGGCACCAAAATTCTAAATCATTTAATTATTAAAATTTGATCCATTGTCATATATAATAGTTGAAGGAACTCCAAAACAAGTAATAATATGTATCATTACAAACCAACAAATTCCCTCACCAATTGAAGAATCCATAAGTATTTCTTACACTAAATTTTTAAAATATTTGGTGGCCATAATGATAAAGTTATCTTCCTCTACCAATATTAGGTTAATGTTTCCTATTAAATCAAATACCCATATGGAAAAATACCTTGTCGACATAATATGTTGTAAATCCTAAGTAGAAACATGTCATATAATATGTTTGTGTTGTTATCAATATATATGTATATTTTTTCATAATCATGGTTTTAATATATCATTATAGGACAATGATACCACATTCTATCTGACTATTTGTAGATACTGCCTTATAAATTCATGTCTTGCAATAATACAAATTATACAACACTTTTGCATTAGCCCACACTTGCTCGATTTGGCCAAGTATGCTATCCCTAGCTATATCTCACTCATTATTTATTGCAAAAACAACCTATTTGTTCACATAAAGGTCATATTAATCCATCAAATCAATCCATACCCTTACGCATATTACAATCACAACTTTTCAATATTTTACACATCTAATTGTAACCATAGTGAACTAAAAGGGCCATAGTGTCAATATGATATGGGCTAACCTAGTTTCTTTGGTCCCTTTCCCTCTAACATTAATTTTTTTAATTTTGGTTCCTTTTTATTTTCATGCTAAATGTATATCATGTAAAATTAAAATTTTGGCCATGACAACTAAGTAATCACATGAAAATTTTCCCTCTTAGTCAATGTGAACCCTTCCTCTTGCCAACCTATTTGTTTCACCTTTTTCTTAGATTGTTTCTTTGAATTGTTGATGAAATAGATAGGGTAACAGGCGTAGGAGGAATACCTGTTCAAATTTTGGTTGATGGGTTGTTGCGCACGTATGACTTCCAAATCCATAGCTGACCGTGAGAGCTTCCTTTTGGCTAGGAGGAACTACCTGTAATGAAAACAAAACCACCAGAAAGAATTAAACAATATGGGCAGTGAACTACCTAGTGTGAGCTAGATCCGGGAAGCATGGTACTTCCTAGATGGCTGTCAGTCCACTTTTTAAAACAAATTAGTGCTAAAAACAAGGTAAATCCTATTGTTATTTTAAAATGATTTAGGTATCTCACTTAAAAACACAATAAGAAATAGATCTAATCTAACAGGCTAAGCTAGAATAGAATCCAAGGTCAAGGATAGGTTCTGGGTCTCTGCAGGTCTGATAAAGGTCTCGGTAGGTCACAGGTGAGTGAGGGTGAGGTAAAATTAGGTGGGTAGGTCTCTGTTTAAGGTTGTGTGGGCAAACATAGAGACCGATGTCGGTCAGGGGTGACCGACCGCGGTTAGGTATAACTGGCACCGCCATTATTGTGAGATCTGGAAATGTCACAGAACATGGTTTTGGTCTCCTTTGTGATTACACAAAGGATTTTGGTTGGTCGGGATGAGGTAATGGGTGATTGGAGTAGGATTTTGTGAGGTTTTGATGGGTCTATGGAGGTGAAAATGTTGGAGAAGGTCAATAGGAGCAAGATAAACAATGGATGATAAAATAATGATGAAATGAAATAACTAGGAAAGTATGATGTTGTACTTACTTGGATTTCATTCCTGAAGGTCTGTGTGTGAAGGATGGAGGTGCTAATGATGGGTTTGAAGGTTGCAAGTGATCACCAACTAAATAAAATATTTTGCATGGGCTGCATGCACACTCCTCTTTGCTTAGATAGATTAGAATGTGGTTGGGATGGTTGTGCAGGAGAAGATCCTCAATCTCCTTCCTTGGATGTGAGTTCTTGCTGAATTGGCTCTCTCTTAAGATGTGTTATCTCTCCGAGATGCTTTGTTTTTTCATTAACTTTCTTGCTTCCAACTTCCAAGTTCCAAGTTCCAACCTTGAGAATAAGGTTGTTTTGGGTTAAAAGGGGTAACCGACGGCAGGTCCGGCTTAACCGGTGACGGTTAGGTAACCAACATTGGTCAAGGCAGGATTTCTAGGTTTACTAAACTTAGGAGATCCTCCTAATTTCCTTGGATCTCATGTCGTTATCCCATGATTAGACTTGGAGCCTCTTGTGAGCATGCAGAATGTGGTTAGAGGGAATGTAGGCATTGATTTTTAGGGTTTGGGTAAGTCTTAGTTAGTTATGGTAACTTGCTAAGAATAGGTCTTAGGTTGAGTTAGCTTGGTGAGGTGTCTAAGTGAATTATATGTGTAGATATTATTTAAATAATAAATATAGTGAGGATAAAGCATTAATTTAATTTAATTAATTAAATTAATATTAGTGGGGTGAAGGGGGTCATGGCTAGGTAAATGTAATAAAGGGGGCTTATATGTCGAGGGACGAAGGGGGAGTGTGACCTAATTTTAGTGTCTACATTTTGCCCCTTTTGTTGCATAGCTTGTATTGGTAAGTGATGCTAACAAAAATAAGATGTGGTTGGCCCATGTGAGGGTGAAGGTGATCCCCCTCAAACCAGAACCGATGAGAGGCAAAGCAAGTCAAGCGGTGAGTGGTTTGATAAAAGGTAAATGTGAGGAAAAGGCAAGTGGGTGCAGGGGAAAAGGGTGAAAGGTCTACTTGGGAAATCTAGGTAATGGGTCAGGGTCACAGGTAACAATAGTCAAACACACACACACGTAGAAACTGCAGCATGCTACCGGGTTGAAGAGCAGGAAAACTCTACATCATCTAAGGTCGATAGGTTTATCCAAACAAGGGTGAAGTGAATCTGGTATCCAAGGTATAGGATAAGGTCAAGAAACACAATGTAGGTTAGGTGCAGGAATGTTTAGGTATGTTCCGTACACCAAAGGTAGGGCTAGGATAGACAGCACGAAATAGGTAAGGTAAGGGCACAAGGTCAAACAACATGGGTAATGGTGTCAAGGTATAGTGAGCACATTGGTTCAAAGGTCACAAATAGTTTTCTGGGTCCAGGTAGATAGGTCATAGCATGGGTAAGGCCAAGGTAGGGGTAAAAGAATGAGGCTATAATAGTAGACGAGGTGAGGTTGAAGAAGGTGAAGGGTCAGAGGGGAAGTTAAAGTGGTCCAGGTAGGTGTAAGGGAGGCAAAAGAAAGAGGAGGTAAGGAAAATGAGGTCAATGTGAGGGCAATGAGTATGCAGGGTAACTGACATCAGTCGGTATGAACCGATGACGATGTAGGGGAACCAACGATGATTATCTAGGGCAACAGACCGGCATTGGTCAAGGGTTAACTAACATTGGTTGATTCAGGTAAGTTATAAAAATGAAAACCCGCATTTTTAAAATTCATTTATGCATTGTGAAAAGGAGAAAAGGACAAGAAGAGAGAAAAGAGGAAGAGGAAAAAAGAGAATGTCAGAGAGCTTGGTTGGCGAGCCACATAGGTGAGATTGATTGGGTGAGAGGTGGGGCTGTGAGATTGGATTGAGCGAGGTGATTGGTTGGGAGAGTGAGAGGTCATTCGAGGATGGTGGAGGCTGGAGAGGGATCGGGAGGAGTGGTGCAGAGGCTAGAGGTTCCACCACGATGGTGGTAGTGGGATGTGGTAAGTTCCAAACCTTGGTTATTGATTGTTTAGTGAAATTGGTTAAAATATAAAAAATGTTAAAATGGGGGTTGGGGGGAGAAGAAATTTGAAAATAAGGGAAAAAAGGGGGAAATGGGAATGGGGAAGGGTAGGGTGTAGAGTAAAAGGGTAGTATAGGAATAATTAGGGGTGTAAGGAGGGGTTTAAGTGGGTAGAAGGAGTAGGAAGGGAAAAAGTAGGGTTGGGAAGTCGTGGTGGGAGGCATGATAGTGACCGACATCGGTCAGCTGTGTGGCCGACGTCATGGGTAGTGACCGTATCGGTCACAAGAACAGTGACCGATGCCGGTCAAGGGGAGACCATGGTCGGTCAAGGGATAACCGGGTCGGTCAACCTAAGGTTAAGTTGGGATAAAAAGGGAATAGAGTAAGGGCAGGGTGGGAAAGAATTAGGTGAGAGGGAAAAGGGTTAAGGGAGACGGGAAGGGTTTAGGGTGGCTTGGGTGAGGGGTAGGGTAGATAGTTTTGGGTGGATGGGTTTGGGTAGGTTTGGGTGAGGGTTAGGGTAGATAGGTAGGGTAGATGGGTTTGGGTAGGTTGGATTAGCGACAAGGCCAATGGGATGGGGGTGGGGAAAGAGATTAGGTCGGGATGTGGGGTGAAATAGGGTAAGTTGGGAAGGTGTACTAATACATTGCTCTTTGTGGGATGCAGGCCCGAGACGAGTTATAGATGAGGGCCTGTGCCACCCTTATTATCGATAAGATGGGTGGAGCATGACGCAGAGGAGTGGCAACATGTTGCAGAAGGTGGGGTTGATAGGGGTGAGGCGCTATCGACATGTAGTCCGGGAGGCAAGTCTGATGGTTTCCCTCATCGATAGATGGGACTCGGTGACCAACACCTTCCATATGCCGATGGGTGAGATGATGATCACCCTGAGGACGTCTACAAGATCCTATGGATTGCCCATATTGGGGCCCAGTTTATTCTATCTCTTCATAGGCATCTGAGGAGCTACTAACACCTATTTTTGGTGAGGGTGTAGCAGACCTGACGTTCCATAGTGCTAGCATGAGCTATGGAGCGATGTATAGAGCTCATCTAGAGGAGATGAGGTTAGTGGTACTTTTGATGGAGGCAGTGTGCTACTTTGCACTACCGGATGTAGAGGGTGGGAGATTCCCAAGGTCACTGATGGGAGTCCTTCATGACATGGTGATACAACGAACACGGTTCGCATGGGCACCTGTATTGCTGACATAGGTATATAGAGAGCTATGGGCCTAGGGGACTGTGAGGTTCAAGATCTATCACGCACCATACTACTGCATTGCTAGGCTTACGAGCACATTGCTTGTGTTCGACTAGTGGGGATGCCCTGAGAAGATGCATTCCCATAGAGAGTTTTGAGAGTTGGGTATAGGCGGTGGGTATCGGCCATTGGAGAGGCCCGAGGTGCCAGCTACTCATGATGTAGCTTACTACAGGAGGTTGTTGGAGGGGTTGTCCGGGGTGGACATCATTTGAGGTCATATGTGGGCTTCCCTGCATACAGACAGATGGCCACGGAGCTAGATGGGCTACAACTATATTTATGGATAGAGGGGAGGAGAGCGGGAGAGCATGAGTGGATACCCATAGAGTAGGTTAGGCACCAGTTTAGGTTAGTCCAAGATGTACCACCTCCATTCCCACAGTACAAGAGAGATGACGTGGAGAGACCTATGTCTCCACCGCATCCCATCATGCCGATTGGATAGGAGGAACAACCAGTGGATTCACAAATTGATGATGCCAGAGTGGCAAAAAATATAGGCAGTGGGGGCAAAGATAAATGAGAGCCGTACCACCGAGGCTAGGGTAGCCAAACTTAGCCACCATCACAAGTGCAGAGGGATGCCCTACAGGGGCAGTGGCTACCTTGGTGACGTAGCTCAGGATTATGTAGGGGTAGCTGACAGGTACAGAGGCATAGGTTGCCACATTACAGGCCCATAGATAGCGACGCTACGTAGGCTCAAGGGGTAGGGACAAAAATTACCTACATAAAGGAGGCAGGGGATATGGAGATGGAGATGGAGAGGAGGTAGGCAGGAGGGGGAGAGCAGATAGGTTCTCTACAGTGCGGTATAGGACTTATAGGGATAGTTGGCCACAACGTAGGGAGAGGTTATGGGTCTCAGTAGAGCCACCGTCAACAGCATGCAGTGTAGATTACTACACCGGGCAGACCAGATCTAGGCACAGCACACAACTCCTAGGCCCGAGTCAGCCATGGTATCGAAACAGGCACAAGGGCAAGATTTTGGGATAGGGTCCCATGGTATAGGAATCCACATAGGTAGGGAGACCCATGGCACCTCCACAAATAGTGACCATGGTCAGATTCAGGGATGCCCTAGTAGAGGCATGATATTATCAGGATCATTTGTTAGCTGCTAGATAGATGTGCCCTCCTATGCCGAGTACAGAGCACAACAGGCCTCCAATGGAGAGGACTAGATCCCACACTCACAATGGTGGAGAGTACAGGGGTCCCGTAAAGCCCAAAGACAGGGTCATGGTGAGGCCACTAGTGTGTAGAGGCCAGCCCTAGGTGAGGGGCCATCAAGGAGGTGAGGCAAGTGTTGAGCACTAGACAGGTGCAGCAGAGGGGTCGGGAGAGACAGAGTCACAGGAGCATTCCCACATCAGATGGGGAGATGATTGACTTGTTATGGACCGGCCTATGTGTTGAGTCATTTTTGTATGGATTATATATGAGACCGGCCTACGTGTCAAAGATATTTTGTATTTATTATGATTTTTTGTACATGATACCGGCTTGTGAGCCAAAGATATTTTTGTATTGATAAAGCAACCTCATGAGCCGTGTATGATGTATGAGAGACACATGTTTTTTTGAGATGAGTGTACATTATTGTGATACATAGGTATTTATATGATGAGATGTATGAGGTTTAGATGATTATGTGTTGTGATGTGTATTTTATTTTACTTTCATTATGATATGAATGGATTAGGTGAGTTAGGCATGACGAGTCAAGTCGGTTTAGGCATGGATCGAGTCAGTCAGTTTTAGGCATGGATCGAGTCAGGTTGGTTTAGGCATGGATCGAGTCAGGTTGGTTTAGGTATGGATCGAGTCAGATCATTTTAGGCATGGATCGAGTCGGAGTTAATTTTTGGATCGAGCATGGATCGAGTCGGTCGATTTTAGGCATGGATCGAGTCAGTTAAGTTAGGCATGGATCGAGTCAGTCAGTTTAGGTATGGAATAAGTCAGTGGTTTAGGTGCGGATGTGTATTTCAGTATTTTGGTAATACATGTTAATGTAAATGAATGTAATGGTGTTTAATGTTTAAATATGGGTTATAAATGAATATGGGAAATAATGGAAGGTAAAAGAGTATGTGAAACATGAGGAGTCTATGTAGGTCGAATGATGTGGATATGGGATAGATTTTTAGGTTTTTGATATGAACAAGAAATTAGGTAAAGGTGGGGAAAATGGTTAGGGTAAAGAGTGGCTGAGCTAACCTTCCAAGGCCCCATGCCCTAGAAGTGCTGCCTACATAGTCCCAATGAAAAGGGACCTCAGACCGATGTAGTTCTCCCATGAGTTAGGGAAGAAGATGAAAATGAGTTGGTAGGTTTGTGGGCATGTAGTGGGTTTAGGTTTAATAGGTGTGGGTAGATGATAGTTAAAATGTTGCAGGTGAGGGCGATTATGGCAAAAGGGGAGGATGACCCCCAAAGGTAAGCGTCGAGGACCAAGTCCTGTATAAGGTAATCAAAATGTAAACAAAGATGGTTAAAAGATAAGAGGGGGCAATAAATCCACTTGATTGGGTAGAATCATACCGAGTAGATCATACCTTGAAAAGGGGTGATGAATACAAGACCCGAAAGGCATTGCACGATTAACTATTCTACGGTGAAAGTAGTCACAGGATCACCAAATGTCAAAATTCCAAGATGTCCCTTAGGGTAATTTAGGAAATGAGGGTGGAAATGGTAAGGTGGGTGAAAGGTAGTTAATTGTATATGTTTTGAGTGACAGGTCTTTTGGGCAAGAGGTCTAAGGTCACAATGGGAAATTCCATGACTAAAAAGTATTTTTGTTTCGATAGACCGATCAATGCAGGAAGTCTATATGGGATAAATAATATGGTACTCCTTGAGGTCTTCGTGAAGTTGATCGATGCGGGAAGCTTCGGTTTTTTTTTTTTTTTTAAGCTTCACATAGTTGTCCTTTGAGGGAGCAGTCTATTTATAGTAGCAATTTGGTCGAGAGGAAGATGTCCTTTTGAGGGAGTCATCTTTTTATTAGAAGTTTGACTCAAGGAGTTTTGTCCCATTGGAGGTCTTTGAAATCATGGACAAGACCAAGGTGAAGGATAGGAATCTTGTTCAAAAGGTGAGGTGGAATGACCATGGGATCTCATCTAAAGGTAGATGAAAAGTATCCATGAGAATCATGCTATGTGTAGTGCCGTGGTACACATATTCAAGAGAAGATAACAAGTGATGGGTAATCACATGATTCTTGTTTAATTGTTAGGGAGGTGGATGGAGTGGATAGCACTCAAGGGATGAGCATGGAGAGATATGAAGGGTGAGGTAGACAATGAGTCAACAATAGAATGGTCAAGATGCAATTCATTCATTAAGGGGCTTAGGTTCGGGTTTACCCTTAAGTGAGGACAAATGATAGGCACCCAATCCATAGGTATTAGTTACGATATATGGTCCAAGCCAATTAGGAGTGAATTTTCCCCGTTTACTTTTTTCTGCTTTGGTTATGTGTTGATTTTATTTCAAGACAAGGTCACCGACTTGGAAGGTTCATTCATGAACACATTTGTCATAAGCACGTTTGATACGTTGTTGGTAAACTTGAAGGTGATCCAGAGCGTTAAGATGATGTTCGTCTAATAACTCTAGTTGTGCTAAGCGGTCTTGACAAAATTCATCATCAGTAAGCATGTCATGGAGAGAAATGTGGAGTGAGGGGATCTAGACTTCGAGAGGCAAAACAGCCTCGGTACCGTAGACCAATGAAAAGGTGTAGCCACAGTGGAAGTGCAAATACTAGTGTGGTATACCCATAGAGAAAAAGGAATGTGCGTATGCCAATCCTTCCCAAAGATCGTCAACCACTTTTATGAGAATTTTATTAAGGGTTTTATTAGTGGATTCAACTTGGCCATTGGTTTTTGGGTAATAAGGTGAGGAGAAACTAAGCTGAATACCGAAGGCATCGTAAATTTTTTGCAGTGTTTTGTTTTTGAATTTTTTTCCATTGTCAGTGATGAGGCGATGAGGGACACCAAAGTGACAAATTATGTGATGGTTAATGAATTCACATATTTTCTCAGCTTTTGTGGAGATGAGTGGTATGGCTTCCACCCATTTTGTGTAGTATTCGGTAGTAGTTATGATCCATTGATGATGTTGGGAAGAATGAGGATTGATTTCTCTGACAAGATCCAAACCCCATTGAGAGAAGGGCCAAAGGTCACGAGCGACCTACAAGGCATGATTTGGGTGTATGATGAAGGTTGGAATGTTTTGACATTTCACACAACATTTGACATATTCACAACAATCATGGTTAAGGGTCACCAAGAATAAATAGCCTAGGTGAAGAGTATGCTTAGCAATAACAAGGCCACTAAAGTGACCTCCACATACACCATCATGAACCTCCTTAATGGTATAAGGAATTTCGAACTTGTAAGGCATCATAAGAGAATACCATCAAAGCCACACTTATATAGGAGTCCCTCCAGGATAACGAAATGGGAGACCTTTTTAAGGAAGGTGCGTTGTCTATTACAGGTGAGATCGGGGTAGGTAAGATGGAGAGGGAAATGTAGTCGAGTATTGTTTATACCAAAGGTCACTCGGTCGGGGGTGTCGGTTCCGATTGAGTAAACATCGTGAGGTAAATAAGAAGGTGAATGGAGGCATTGTGTAACACCTGAACTGTTGTTACTTTCTCCTAAGCATTCAAGTGTTGATATGTGATTTCTAGTAAATGGATTGTGTACTTCGATTCGGAAATCATGCTTGATATGTATTAAATTTCTTGCAGATTGCAGATCTTGACTGAGTCAAAATATAAATAGACTCTTTTATTTATTTCATTTTGTGACTGAATATTAATCTGATCACGGAATGAATTATACAGGTATTCATCAATAATATCTAGACTTGGACCAGAGGAATTGATCCAAGTAATGCTTTAATTTTGTGAAGTGATAAAATTAGATCACGAACCTTGAACAGGTTGCAAGGTATGGAAGCATTTAGTAAGCTGGTCAGGAGTATGACTCAGGCTGATCTTGAGAAATGAAACGGTTCCCGATATCTAGTATATCTGGAAGGTCTCGATTAAAGACCAGGTAATAATTCATTGACATACAACTCTGTAATAAGAACAGGAGTGGCTCTGTTCTAGAAAGTATGATGCAGGTCTCTCCGAGTTTTCAGGAGAAGGACCAAACTGAATTACTAAGGGTTAGTAACCTAAAACAATAACCTAACCTAGGGGTTAGATTATTGTTAGTCTAACCTAGACCTAGGCTATGTGTTATGATCCTAAAATAATAACTAAGTGTAAAATGGTTAGCATGGTCATTACCCTAAAACTCTAACCTAAGATACTAACCTAGCTAACTAAGAGTTTTTGGGAAGGGGCCTTTGAAGGGTGGCGAACCATGGGCGCTATTCTCTATGGCAATAAATGGGAAGGATAAGGATGAGGGACAGGCATATGGCGGAGGCTTAAACGGCGGCTAACCTTGGCAGACTTGGCAATTACTAAGTTTAGAAATGAACTTGAGTTTTTGGATGGACTGTCGCCAATTTCGGCGGTCGGTGGGAGTTGAGATTAAGCGGGAAAATTGGTTTAATGGCATTTAATGTCTAGGGAGTCGAGCCGGAGCTCGCGGAACAGCATGCAAACGAGAAGTTGGAAGGTTTGTTTGGTGTATCGCGATTTTCGGTCTTCTTCTCTCTCTCTCTCTGCTAGTTTACTGTTCATAGCACCAGTTCTCTTTGAGTTGCATGGCGAGAATGAAATTCTCTGGCTCTTTTCTCTGCCATGGAGGATATATTGTAAATGGGACAGCGAAATTTTGTTGGTCGCTGTATTTGGGAAAAAGAAAAGGAAGTTTGAGCTCTTCCTCTGGTCTTCTTCGGAAATTCGATCAAAATACAGGCATGCTAGGCCCTATCCTTTAAATATTTTGCTGTCTTTCAAATGTCTTCATTAAAACAACTCTGTTCATTTGTTTTGTGAAGATTAGATGAATTTTCTATGAGATCTAGTTTGATTATTGGCACTGTATTTCTTCTGGTTCGATTTTTCTTCAAATCCGTTTGTTGGGTGTTTGTGGAAATCGAATTTTAACTCTACTTGTTTGTGCATTCTTCCTGGATTATGCATGAGAGGTATTTATTAACAATATGCGAGTGTTCGGCCTGTTTGGCGTGAGCCCTTGGAATATACCTATGCGTAGTATGAGACCACAGTATGTCTTTGTTTCGTGGTCGTTGATCTTGTTATAGAAACTGTATAAAATGATTTGGTTGATTACTGTTATATTGAAATAATTGAAGGATAAAGACTTCCTGTGTATGCATTTTTATTTCATGTGAAAACTCTTCGAAAGTTTCGAAGCGGCCCAATAGATTCCCTTGCTTGATAAGGGTATTCGACTTGTTTTACTTGGTTGATGTTGATTGTTAACCATGAATGGCGTCTATTGATTTATCGGCCAATTTCTTGTACGTTGCTGTTGGGTTCAGTGGTTATGAGTGCAAAATCCTTAACAGTTACAGTGCGAATATATATATATATATATACTAGTGTGACTTGGACGACTCTGAGGAGTCGATTGAATAATTCATTGTATATTTTGAACCAAATATAGTTAAGTTGTAGTGACTTAATGGATGAACATGCATTTCGATCTTGTTGAACCATTGGGATCCCTTCGTGTTTTTGGGATTTTGAGTTACAGATGTTTATGTAGACATGTATATCTTCAACCTGTGCAAATTAGTATAAAGCGACTGGCTGAGAGTAATTTATTGGCTGGTTATTGTTATGCTTGGTTGATGAATGACAGTATGAATTCTTATGCATTCGCTTGAATTGATACATCCGTTTGAATCATAGAACTTCTGGAAGGGTAGCCAGTACTTCTGTCTCTTTCTGAATTCGACCCTGGACACTATTTTTTGTCATTGTTGAGATCCTTAGTTTGGATGACTGTTTCGTGTTTTGACCTTGTTAGGGTAAGTCGCGAATAACGCACCAAGACTTGCATGCTGCAAGGTAAGGATCGTTTGGTTGAATTCCTTTCCTTCACTTCAGTCCGATTTTGACTGAGCAAGAATATGTATGCTATGTTTCCTTCCATTTTGATCTGTCCGATCGACTGTGCATGATTTGGAAGTACCGTGTGGGCAACATAGCATAGTCCTTTGGGAAACCTTAGATTGTTGATGCAATAGTTGTTGTTTTCAGCGATACGCTTGTAGCTCTTGTTTTCAACTGGTGATAAGCCTTACTGTGTAAAAGGAACTAGCATTGGGCTTAGGATTGATACATGATTTGTTGATGTGTTAGTTGCTATACAAGAGTTTCTTTGTGTTTGTTCTTAGTTAAACAGTGATCTTGTTTGCGGCTTGTCTAACTTGTTCATTTATATACTGGTTGACTGTTTTCATATGTGAAGGCAGTACAGTGATGAACTTATGTGAAAGGAAGTATGAATGGTTTGGTTCTTTCTCTTCCTTTATTTAATATTATTGATAATGGACTATCAGTGGGAAATTGTTTGTAACATATTGGTGGAATCCCGAATTGTTATGTTATTTCCTTTTTGGAGAATGAAACAATCTGACCAATGTTGTGATTTTGGGTTTAATGATTGTTGTGTGCATTCGTTCCTTGTTTCTTAATATTTGATGAAATATTAGGAAATGATTAAGACTAATTGTAACAATGATAGAGTTACATAATTGTAATCATTCTGTATTACAAGGGCATAGTCTGATTATGTTTTCTTATGTGAATATCTGATCTCATTTAAACAGGGTGTTTAATGAAAACAATTGATGGATTGCAATTGTTTTAAAAGTTAGTGCTTATCATGCTCAGTTCATTGAACTGACTCATGTTGACTATTTTTGCAGATGGTTGCCGTAAGAGGGTAAAAGCAATGCAGATCTGATAGGCTGATCAGATTGTTTATTTGATTTATTATGAATTACAGCTTGATTTTATGGATGTACTATATGAGAAAAGATGTTTCTTTTCCGTTAGCATTATATCAAGTATGCTGTTGCATAAAATGTAATTGTACGAGTTTCGAAAGGAATGAAAATAAGTGTTTGATACTTATGTGTTGTATTCTATTCTGAATGATGAACTTCTTCGGTTTACGTAACGAAGAGGCATAGTTATCTTTGTATAATATGGATGCTTTTGTGATTGACAATGAAAGCTTGTAAGTAATTAGACTAAATTCTTATGAGTATTTAGTAGTTCTAGTTTGCTCACAGGAAAAGCAATATTGTAATTTAATTATTGTCTCTCTTGGGGATAGGTTAAAATTGAGCCTAAAAGATAACGCTAAACAAGTTGGATTGAATTACTAATCCCTAGTCCTAAGTATAACAGGACAATAGTAAATTGGATTCTAAATCATTTATATCTTTAAACTAAAAAGTATGATATAAATTCAGTTAAGAGAACTGATAGGCAATCAATGGAGATCAGATGGCATTCTCAAGCATTGGTTATGAGAAATTGTCCCGTTCTGTTGCTTTGGAATCAGGTGTATTCTAATGACTCCTTGATGAGAGCGTGACCGTAATACCTCTACCTGTAATGAGTCTTTTAGAGGAGGGTCGTCTTAAGACAAAGAATCCAGGGATTTGGAAAGGCTAACCTTAGGGAAAAGTCTTTAAAGTAATTTAATCTCTAGTGCGTAACGCTTGTTTTTGGGTAGATCTTCTCGAGGCGGATTTAAAGGATGACGACATAAGGTCGACTGCAGGGCTGTACCTCCGAGAAGATTAGGATCTTCTCGAAGTTACAACAATGCAGGTGACTTATGGCGACACCCTTTGCATTGATCGCTAAGATTTACACTTGATTTACATTTACGAGTTACCTTGGGACCGATTAAGAACGTGGCCATGTTATAAGATCTGCCTCGGAGATTTGGGGTATCATGACACACCGGTTGAATTGCAAGAAGTTGAACCAAGATGTCCTCATATCCCTAATCCTCGTAGGCATCCATATAACATTATCACCTTGTTAATCGCCTCCGAGTGATTCATTTTGTGAAAGAAAGGATTTGACAGAGTAGTCGGTATAAGACATTCTATATAACATATGAATGGGGTGAAGGACGTATTCAGTTCGACGAGTATGCCGTTAAGGAATACGAGACATGAACAAGATGTTTCAAATCTTTGGCCAAAGTATCGCAAGCTGCTGATTGCGTTGTCCTAATTCACCTAGTCTAAGGGATGAGATGCCGATGAATAATGGTAACAGTTATTCGGTTAGATTCCTTGACGTGCATTCTCAATCCCATTAGGGAAGAGAACCGCCGAGTATTGTGTTAAATAAAAACACTAACTCTTTTTACTCATGAATAGATCGGTAGATTACCGAGTCATGGAATGAATAGATCGGAGGTATTCCAGTCATTACAAATTGCATATGGTTGTTTGTTATATAAATGGTTATTTGAATTGTGAGTTCTAAATTATGTATTTAGAACCGGTGACAATTATCAAAAAAAAAAAAAATTGACTTGTTCTATTGTCTAAAATGAGGATGTTACACATTGCATGGTGACAAATATTTTGGACTCGGCAGGGAAGCGGGTATTTGAGAAGCTAAGCAAGCCATGGTATCTGAAAATTTAGGGGTTGAACGTGGGATGGTTTGAAGGGTGTAATGATCAAAGGTGGTCAACAGTATGTCTACATGATGTTTATACTTTTGAAGTATCTCATTACAACATTGGTATATACCATTGACTTGGTTTATGACCAATTGTGAATCACCAAAGATGTGGATTGATTTGACATCTAGAGCATAGGTGGTTTGGAGACCTAAAATGCGAGTGCTTCGTACTCGAAATGTTGTTGGTGCATTTAAAGTCTAGTTTGAAAGACAAAGGCATGGGTTCACCATCTAGAGGAATGAGGATAACACTAGCCCCACCCCCATGCTTCGACACTTGGAACCATTGAAGAACAATGTCATTTGATAAGGGGGTTCATCCAGGGAAGGGTAGCAATGGATTCATCGGAAAGTCAAAATTAGAGGGTTAGTCCCGTAAATAGGTACATTGGCACTTGGTTGGTGATGGCTTGGCCCTTGATGGAATTTTGATGAATGAATTCAAGGTCAAGATCAGCTAAAAGCTTAAGGCATCACGCGACATGCTGATTTTGATAAGGTTTGGCATACATGAAGTGTAAAGGGCCGGTGTTGGTCACAACATAGGCTCACGTAGTTGAGTAGGTAATGGTGGAGTTTGGTGGCGATGAAAACTAAGGCTAAGAAAATATTTTCTGGATGGTTGTATTGGGTTTCATAGTCCAAAAGAGTACAACTTATGTAATAAACCACCTACTCCTATATTGTTCATCGCGATGAGCGAGCATGGCTCCCAAGGAATGATTGGTAGCTGATATGTATAGGTAAAAGGTTGATCGCCTTTCGATGTAATGAGTACGAGTGGTTGGAGAAGGTATTGTTTTAGGGCCTTAAAAGCTTTGTGATAGTCATCATCCCATTTAAAGGAGACATCTTTCCTAAGCGAGATGATGAAATGGTTGACACCGATCGAGAGTTGTGAAATGAAACGGTGAATAGACTACAATTTACCTTGCAGGCTATGGAGTTGTTTAAGGTTAGTGGGTGGAGGCATTTCCGAATGGCCTTGAATTTAGCGAAGGTCAACTTCTATACCAAGGAGGAAACAATAAATCCCATGATTTTTTCTCGAGAGAACCACAAAGAAGCACTTTTTAGGTTGAAGGCGAGACGTAATATTTAATGTGGTGGTCAAAGATGGTTTTGAGGATAGCGAAGGTGCTCGGCACGACGTTTAGATTTAGCCAAGAGATCATCCACGTAATCTTCCAATATGCGATGCATGATATCATGGAAGATGTAAGTCATAGCACGCTAATATGTAGCACCAACGTTTTTAAGGCCAAAATGCATGACTCGATAGCAAAAGGTTCCCCAAGGGGTAATGAATGTGGTCTTGTGCTGATCTTCAGGGAAAAAAAAATTGGTTATAACCCGAGAAACCATCCACAAGTGAGAGCATCTCGTGACCAGCGGTAAGGTCAACCAGTTGATCAATACCGAGCAAGGGAAAGTCATCTTTCGGTAGGTGAGGTTGAGGTCACGGAAGTCTGTGTAAATGCGGAGTCCCCTGTTGCTTTAGTAACAGGGACAATGTTAGAAATCCAATGAGGATAATCAATGGGTAAGATGAAGGAAATGGAAAGAAGGCATTGAAGTTCTTCTTTGATGAGAAGAGTAATGCGAGGGTGCATTTTCCTCAGCTTTTGTTTGATAGGTTTGGCATCAGGAATGGTTACAATATTGTGGACCACTATGGTGGGGTCAATACCGGGCATGTCTACGTAAGACCAAGTAAAAGCATGGTTATGATCTCGAAGAAAAGAAGTGATGGCTTCCTATTTAGCAACATCTAAAGATTGTCTGATCTTTAGGATGTGCGGGTCATCTTGAGTATGAATGTTGATCTCGATAGTTGATTCATTCAACATGGTTTGCATCTCAAAGGGTAATGATTGATGAATATATGAGTCTTCTGCACTAAGGTAGGTGAGTATGGATTCATCATCCTGACATTGAATGACGTTAATGGTAGGTGTGTCGTCGTTGATCATCTCAGGATATAGGAATGGGAGAGTGGAAGGGGCCTTGCCTTCGCGTTGATAAGTCAAAGGCCCCAAGGAAATGGTGTTTATGAAAAAAAAAAAAAGTTAGGAGGAAAAATTCGGGATCCATCGACTCTTTCGGTGAGGGTGGTGATGAAGGTGGAGAAGGGCTAGGGTGCTCGTAATGAGTTCAATGCGGGCTGTTTGGTGTAGGAGGTTCGGGGAAGCCAATACCACTGGTCATTATGTTTGTAGGTGGTACATGGAATAACGGTATGGTGGCCTTTCTCGTAAAAGCCAAAACCAAAACCCTTCCACGCACAGTGGTGCAGGAAGGTGTGGGCGAAACAACGATTGGTAAGTGATTGGAAGTCAATGGAAAATGGGTGGGGTTGTGATGGTGGTTCAGGTGTGTAGGTGGTAGTATCAAGTCCCCCATAGGTGAGACTAGTATGAAGATGAGGAGGACCATAAAGGAGGCATTCTCCTATACGGTGATCATAGCGAGGGTGTTGGTGAAGGCTTCCATACTCGTGTAGAGTAAGGAATGTGTTGACACTATATAGGCGGTACTCCCCCAGAGTGAGGCATTGAAAAACACCTTCCAAGGGATCAGTGGTTGGTATGTGGGTAGCTGGTATGGATGATGTGTTGAAGGTCGATGCGGAGGTGGAGTTAATAGATTGGGCAGCTAATGGGTCAGCCGTGGAGGTTATAGCAGCGGTAGGCATAGAGGAGGTATGTGCGGTGAAAGCAGCGGCTATACTGGTAGGTGGGGGTGTAGGTGAAGTGGTATTGGTTGTAGAAGTAGATGACTTGACAGGTATGAGCACATCGTTGGGTTGGTAAATCATGTTGCATGTTTTGAAAGGTGATAAGTCAACTCGAATGGTATAAGTGTGTCCTTCATGTTCAAACTTTACACAATGATTCAAAGTGGAGGCAACACAACCCATGACACGGATCTAGGGTCTACCAAGTAATAAGTTATATTAGAATTCCCCTCCAAAACATAAAACAAATTTCAAATAGTGTAGGGACCCACATGAACGTGAAGGATGTCGATTGCTAGTATGGAGGTGATACCGTCATTGAATGAACACAATAAGATCAGATGTTTATGTAAGTAATTGTCAGGTATGCATATTTGAGTAAATGCATGAGATGAAATGATGTTAATGCTAGCGCCTCCATCAATCATCACATGGCATACCAAGTATGTCATCAATGTGGACAAAGATGAAGAGGGTCAGTCCAGTCATCATTTTGGTATAGCAC
Source organism: Taxus wallichiana var. yunnanensis (assembly GCA_018340775.1). Taxonomy (NCBI): domain Eukaryota; kingdom Viridiplantae; phylum Streptophyta; class Pinopsida; order Cupressales; family Taxaceae; genus Taxus; species Taxus wallichiana. The sequence continues at coordinate 3,311,039 of CM031235.1, forward strand.
GATCTCTGCGTCGAGAAGGCGAGGGAGGCCACTTTGTGAACAAGGTGAGGTGAGGATGAAGGTGGTAATTTGGTGAGAGAGGCTACATGATGGGGTGTGATAATGGAGGCTATAGGTGTAGGGTCATTGGGTAAAACCTCAATAAATTGAAGAACCTCCATGAGGGCTTGACGATGGGATTCTAAGGTTTGGATGAAGACGTATAAGGACATTTTGAAGGGATATTGGTGTAGTTGTTTGAGCATGATGTGATGTGTGACGCCATTAGAAATGGGGTATGTGGGGCCATGAGATAGTTATTTTAGGTATGGGGGCAGATGGTATGTTGGGTATAGGATTGGTTGGTGGGTCAATTGCCTTTTCTTTACCCTTATGCACACACATAGTGATGTATACCATGTTGATTTGAGGGAATTTGTCAAATGGAGAAGGTGTAGGGTAAGTGGTATAATGACATGAAGGGGAAAAACCTACTGGAGGAGAAAATCCCTGTGAGGTCAGTTAGGCGCAACGATATTTGGGTGTGGTGTGGCAAGTTCTCTAATGCGAACCATGTTAATTTTAAATTTTGTGTGTGGTTCTAGGAGTCTGTGAGGGTGGAGGTTGTGGTTGTTGAGTGGGCAGTGTGGGAATGGGTGTAGGTGAAGTAGGATCCTCATCAAGAAGATTGTCGTCGTCAAAGTTGGTTTCCGGTGGACACAATTAGATAAGGATGGTTTTCAAGGCCTTGTAGTTCTCCACATCATGCCCTGGCACATGATGGTATGCACAAATTTTTGTATCATCAAACCCCTTTGGCTTGGGTTTTAGGGGGTCATATGGTCGAAGTGGCGGTAATGTGATAATAGAATTCTCGAGGAGGTTGGTTAAAATTTTGGCTTAGGACCCTGCTAGTGGATCACAATGGGAAGTGACTTTGGGTTTTGGTGTAGGTGTGGTTGGTTATCGGGAATTGTTTTTGGAAGTGTAGGAACGGGTCGAGCTATGGGTTTAGGTTCCGGTGTGGTTTGAGGTATCGGTCGGGTTCGTTTGGGTAGGGGTATAGTAGATGGATGGGTAGGAGGGTGTGGGGTTGTTTTGACTACCTTGTTGTGGGGTAGTGGGGTTTTGTTTTTGGGTTGCACCTTCTTGGGTAAAGGTGATGTGGGTGTATGAGGTCTAGAAGGAAAAGAAGATGGAGGAAGAGGGTGAGTTACCCATGGGGATAATGGGGTGCTTATGAAGGTAGATGATGCGGGTTGTGCTTGGGGTGTGAGGGATAATGACTGAAGTGTAGTGGGTAGTGAAGCAATGGTGAAGGTATCAGAGGTATTGGTGGTAAAGAGACTGCAGGTGCGGGTATGAGTCGTGTTGTGTTCCTGGGTAGGTTAGAGATTTGTAAGGAAGGAATGGGTGGTTGTGTTATTGGTTTATGGATGGGTGAAGGGTTCTTGACCATGTTAAGCAACTGATGTCTTAAGGAAGACGGGACAAGTGCAAGTGTGATTGGTGTAGTTGGGGTATGAGGCCGATGAGTTTGTTTCTTTGGTTTGGGTTTCGGGGTAGGTGTGGTATTGATGTTGGAGGATGTAGCCAAATCTAGTTTAATAGGCAAATGAGTAAGGCTAGTGATCGGGGTGACCCCTAAAGTGGTAATAGGTTTGGTGGAGGAAAATGTTGTGGGTATGGGTTTGGGTTTAGATATAGGTTGGGTTACGGGTAAGGGTGTGGTGTGAGTGCTAACAAGTATCGTGGAAGGGGTTGTGACAGTAGTGGTTATATGTGGTTTGATGGGTGGAAATGTGTTTGGGTAGATAGTGGAGGTGTCATCGAGGGATCTCTACATCTGTGTTGAGACAGGGAGTAAGAGGTGCCCCCATAATAAAGCCCTATCCACATAATCCAAGTGATCGGCCAAACGTGAGAATGGAACGTTTACGGGTGGAGTTGGTGAGGACCTAATGGGAATTCTTGTAAAATGCATCTTAGAGACAAGGAATTGGCCAGCTTCACTTAGCGTGGGTAAGAGAGCTGAAAGTAGGTCTGTTGGATGTTGGGTAGCTGATGGAGAATGCTCGCCAAGAGGAAAAGGTATCTCCACCGGGTCTATGATGGGTGGAAGAGATGATGGGAGTTCCTCAATCTCATTTCGTATCCTAACCTCATCACCTAAACCTTACACACCCGCATTATTTATTAATTACCTCGTAATTGATAAATCCACATCACCTCACCTCACCTGCCACCCATTTTGCCACCTCATCGTGACCTAGTCCTAACCTAAACTAACCTAATTAAGACCTATAACTTGGTCTACACCTACACCCATGATTAAGGACCCCTTTCTCGCACCCAAAACCGACATTCTAGTCACTTGACCAAGCCCGCAACTAATCCCTCGGGAGAAAAGCAGGGAAGGTGGGCTATTTTACTAAAAATAGCCTACTTTTTCCTTCTGATGCAGTTCTACTCGGCCGCCGTCGGTTACGTAACCGCCATCGGTTCCCTGTAAAATGGGCTCCCCTAACCAGAAACAAGGGTCGAAGGATTTTTGAATCAACAGAGATCATTGGGAGTGATCAAGAGCATTCGGATCTTCACTTGGCCGAGCAGAGACGAGTGAAGAGACAAGGAGAGTTGCAGCAAAAGGAGATCAAGCCCAAGATTGCAACGGAATAGCCAGAAACCTGTGATACTCAGCTGATCATCGGGAGGGAGATCTCTCATCTTCTGTGTGTCAAGCCATCCCACTTGAGTTCTACCTTTGTCATCAGAGTTCCTGGACCTGCATCTTCATCAATAACCCGGTAAGTTACACCTTGCATGTCCTCTTTAATAACGTTTCTTAGACTTTTTGAATCACAGTCCCCATAAATCCATTCCTAGATCCACTACCCAACGTGTCATTGCATCTAACTATCATTCATTTACCTCTCACCATCTCATTACCTAATATCACTCATATACTAGCCTTACCAACAACACTGTTACCCTACAACACAACCACCCCACAAAACAACCAACCTACAGATCCTAGACCATACCGATATCGGTTATCAGCAACCGGTATCGGTTATTGTGACTCAAAACCAGAAATCAGCCTTTCCCCTACCCGTCTCAACGAAGCAATTTAATTGATATTTTACAGTCTTTTGTGTTAATTCATATTAGCAGGGGAACTGACCACCTTCGAAAGGAAGTTTTATATTTCCTGGGCCCAAGGCAGTTCCCTCATTTATTGTCTAATCAAAATCTTGTGGTCTTGTGTTCTTATTTGCGGTAGTCCTTCCAGACAAAAAGAGTTCTTCGCGATCGACCTGATCTTTCTCTACGGTACGCGCACACCATCTCGACGTTCAACAGGTATTCCTCCTAGCCCTAACCTTATCTGTTTCTAAAAGGAATGAAAGGATAGAAGCAACTCTATTCCCAGAAGCTGAAACATTCCGAGCGAAACATTTTGGCACGCCCGGTGGGACCCATTTTGGGTTTCTTTCTTTCTTGCTTGCTTTCATATAGGGAGTATACTTGCTGTTTTATTCTTCTAAAGATATTCACAAGGCTTTTTATTATTTTGGTAAAAGAATTTGTCTTGCTTTCCTAGTTTCGCATTAGTGAAAGTCATCTCTTTTGCTTCATCGAATATCATTTTCGATTTGGGTTTAAAACACGTGCATTGCATTACTGCTTGTTGTTTTCAATTCTAGCGAACATAGATTAAGTAACAGGTCGTACACGTGGGGGTGATATCCACGGTATTGACAAGAAATTAATCTTACTTTCAACTGCACAATACATCTGAATCACTTCACAATTAACACAACAGCTCAAACATCCCCCTTTTCCGCGGTATTCCTCCTTGATTGAGGTAACCTTATAAGCCAAAACAAACTTGACATTTCCCCTAAGTCTTTTGTTTAGGATTCTGACATCATTCTACGTCTAAAGGCATAAGCCCACGATAATTAAAATTAACCCTAGGGTTAGTCTCTGGATTTGCGTGTGCATCTTGCTTGTTTTCAGTTCTGTTTTCTCTGTTTCTTGTGATCACCTCAGAATATAGTGTATTAAACGTTGTTAAAAATCAAATTAGCAGCCTTTTATATCTTGTTGTCCCAGACTTCTTACACCGGCATCGGTTAGCTAACCGGACGTCGTTTATAGTACCGACATCGACATCGGTTATCGACCGATATCGATTCTTGTCTTTCCCAATTCCGACAAACCAATGAACCTACCAATTTTACCATCGAGTTTGTTTCTATTCTGATGATTGAAACCCTCTTTGTGAACTCTTGTCCATGGTTGTTATCACTCGAAAGCAAGCCGCCGCCATGGTTTCACATGCTTGCTCTGTTTCTTTGCTGAATCACCCCCTTCACATTACATGGGAATCCTACGGATACCGGCGAGGTTCTAAAATTCTGTGGGAGATAAAGAATTTGCCAAGTTTACGGATGCTAATCCTAGTCTTTGTCTGATACTATTTGTCTCATACCCACGACCGTACGCTTTGATGGTCAGCTCCTTGTTGGTATGCCTATTAGTATAGCTGCTCATTTAGCTCCCACTCCGCTTGATAACACCGCCTTGCTTCCTGCATCTTTAGCCCCGTCTCCCAATCCGATGGCTTCAGAGGTTCATACGACTTTCGAGTTGGCTTTCCGTTGGTTAATCTTGGACCCCACATATCATTACCGCCGACTGCCCCTACCTCATCTCTCTTGCAGACTGCTCCGTTCATGACTTGCTCTCTGCCACCTATCCACACTAGCTTTCCTTCTCAAGCTCCGCCTACCTTTTCATTCCCATACACGTATCCAGTGACCTCAACATCTTATATGGGACATCCCTATTCGGTCGCCTCAACATATTCATCCTCCATACCTTATCAACACTTAACCCCACCATTGTCCAGTGGAGGCCCTTGGCCCAATTTGCCTCCGTTTACCACAACCGCACCATCATCTCATCCAACCACGGATTTCATCAAACAAATGATGGACAAAATGCAAAATCTGGAGGCCTCTGTTTCAGGAAGTCGTAGCGCCTTGACATACGAACAAGTTTGTCGGGAGCCTATTCACCCTTCTGTCCCCCTTCATTCGTATCCTCCTCAATGGGAATTGCCGAAATTTACTCGTTTTAATAGTAAAGAGGATCCTCAACAACACTTGCGATCATTTAGACATGCTTGTTATTTGATTGCTCATGATGATGCCTTGTTACTCCACACTTTTCCCATGTCCTTATCAGGACCCGCCTTGGAGTGGTACAGTGCTTTAACCCAGCACTCAATCTTCTCTTTTAACCAACTAGCCCAATCTTTCTTGGATCATTTCTCCATTAACATTGCCAAGAAAGTATCTATCACTGACCTTTATGCCATCCGACAATTCGAAGATGAATCTATCGCAGATTTCGTTGGACGATGGCGTGGCCTTATTAACCAACTTACATATGCCTTGCCTCAGGCTGAACTTATCAAACTTTTTACGCGGGCATGTGCTAAGCACATTTCTCCTACTCTTCAAATTCAAACTTTCCGCACATTTGACGAGGCCTTTACCATGGCTCGGAAGCTAGAAATTCGAGCCTTAGAAGAAGAGAAATTGCGGTTGCGCAACAAAAACCCCAATTTCCGAACTCCAGACTCTACCAATAAACCAAACACCACCACTCCTCACACGTCCACTTCTTCTAAATCAAAAGGAGCTGTTCACGCGGTGATGGTCAAATCTCAAGCACCGTCTAATACTCCACCAAAAACCACCTATAAGTACAAAGCAGAGCCCATCAATTACACTCCCTTGGGAGAAACTTATGGTGTCATCTTGGAAAAACTGCTCAAAGCCGGAGCTATCACCTTGCCTCCTGTTAAACCTCACTCCGGGTTTGACTCCACCCATGCTATACCTTCCTGGTACAAAGAAAATGACTTATGTAACTTTCACCGCATAAAAGGACATAGTCATGAAAACTGCAACATGTTGAAAAACATAGTGCAGGAAATGGTTGACAGGCAGGGGATATAACCCTCGATAATCCTAATGCCCCTTAACCAAAATTTGAAAATCTTCAACAAACCATTCCCAAATCACTCGTCCAACGATGCGTAAACCAAACCAGGATATCTTAGCCGAGGAGAGTGTTCATGAGATCCATGCGGTCTTCGACTCCCGGCCAAAAGCCTCTATCGAGAAAATTTTGAATCAAGCCTCTCCACTAACGCAGGAGTCAGAACCTCCTTCACCACCATCAAGCCAAAGCAAAATCATTCCTTTACCCATAAAAGAGTTAAGCGCCCAGGACTTCTCTTCTCATCGATGAGTGCACACACCACATCCCTACAGAGCTGCGACGGATGTTATCTAATTTATCTATTTCCCAAACGTCCCCTTCTACCGCTCTTGCTGCACAAGAGGAAGGCTCGCCACTCCTTTTGACATCCTTAGACAAGAAATCTCTTGCACCAACATCACCAAATTCTTTAACCATAACAGACCCTCTCAAACATGCCCTCCTGCCTATTAGTCCTTCATCGCCTAAATCTTTTCAACAACCGGTCGACCTCTTAATATCTATTGATACAGTACCTCATCTACCCCCTGTATCACACCCACAGTGGACTGGAATCACAACCCACCTTTCTTCCGTACAAAAATTCCAATTCACACACAAGAAATTGTCATTCTCCGAAGATGAGCGAATCCTATGGGAGCGTTTGAGTACCCCTATTCTACTCAAATGCAGGATGACCGATCCGGACACCTCTACCATATACCCTAAGTGTTTACAGAAACTCAAAATGCCTATGTCCTCATTCTCACCCCCCGTATCTATACCAAGTAGCCCATCCACCTCTATTAACCTAACCAAATCTTCCCCTACACTTGGGACCTCACCAATGCCCAGTCTAACGCACCCGCCTAAGCGACTCGATTTATCCAAAAATAAAGCCGCCCCACCACCTAGGAGACAAACTCAATCCGTGCCTCTATCACAATCAAAACCATCATCGTCACACCTACCTTCCATATTGGGACCTCATCCCTCCACCTTGCATCAATATATCATACCTCCTGCGTTTTCTTTAAAGCGACCTCGCCTACTGCACCCATCGAAAAATCAAGGGTATATCAACACCGTCACCCCACGTATCCTATCCACCTATCACCCTAAACAAATTCCATCATCAAAGATTTGTTTTCGTCACTCCTATTTCCCAGTGGTTGTTTCCGATACCACATCATCATAGCCTCATCGTCTAACCCAGTAATATAGCTTGCTACGTCGAAGAAACCACGTTTAGGTAAAACCCATTATCAAAACTCCTTGGCAAAACCACCCCCCGTCTACAACCAACCACACCAAACATTCATCACCCGCCGACCAGATCAATAGCCTCATCCTCCTCGATTTTGACCCACTCGAAAGGATCTTACGCCAAAATCCTTGCTATGTTGGTGGAGAATGCGACCATTTCCCTACCCCCACTCGGACCTTATGACCCGTCTAAACCTCGGCCTATAGGTTATGATGAGTCTAAAATCTGCGCTTATCACCACACACCGGACATGATGTGGAGGGATCAAAGCTTTAAAAACCATCCTTCGTCGAGTCACCTCTCCCGGATAGAAAGGTTAAGAAAGACAACTTACGAAGGGAGAGACCTTTAGCTTCAATTCCCTCTCTATACCATCTGTCCCCACCTCACCAAGATCTATCATTATTACTGACCCCACCTCTTGAAGACCATGATTTATCCCACCATCTTCCTCATCTCGGGTCTACGAGATTAATATGATTAGTGTTGCTTTACTCGGCGCGAGAAAAACAACGAGAAGCGAAAGAAAGCACACATGCGTCCTCTCTTTCTCCATCCGGCATCCGATTGCACCACCACCCAAAGTGGTTATTCGTGGACCCGCTTACCCCATCTCTAATGGAGTTGCCCATCGAGCCATGATCAAACAACTTCACCATCACCCGTAAAAATGACACTATATGATCTCATTCGGACTTGAATCTCATCGACAAGCTCTCGTTGAAATTCTTCAAGGGATCGAGGTCTTACCTAATGAAACCACACTGTTGCCTCCATTCTAACACCCAATCACGTTGCTTCTCTCACCCAACAACCCACTTTGCCCCACCACTTCTCTCTCATACAATAACAAGCTGCGCGTCGGTTTCTCTGAAGATGAAATTGTTGACTTTGGTACGAGAAGATCGACCACTGCCCTTTTCATCTCGACTTACGTCCGGGACATTCGGGTGCGTCGTGTTATGATTGATGGGGGCTAGCCTAAACATCATCTCTTGAAAAGCCTTCCAACAAATGAATATCCCTTCAGCTACATGTGTGCCAATCCCATCATGTTGCGGTCATTGATGATGCTATTACCTCTACCTTAGGCACCGTGATCCTCAACATTCGGGTAGGACCACGTACTTTACGAACTCTTCTATGTCCTTGAAGGAGAGTTCGATATAATATGTTGTTAGGCCGCCCTTGGATCCGGGCTATGGGATGCGTTCCCTCCACCTTACATAGATGCATAAAATTTGAGTACGAGGGGAAGTCCTACACCGTAAAAGCTGATCCTCCCCCCTTCAAGACTTGCAATATGTTGTACCGCCCTAACGATGTGCTTGTACCAATCAAGCCACCCATTCATTCAACCCAACCGTCCTCTTCAAATGTACCTCAACCATCCACCTCAACCGCACCTACACCTTCAACTGATGAAACCACCGTCGCAAAAACCACTTCCCTTCCCGCAGCTAACATCCCAACCGCAGACCCCTTAGTAGATGTTTTTCAACGCCTTACGCTGGGGGAGTATCGCCTATATAACGTTAGTTCTTTCCATACCCCACAGGAGTACGGACAAGTATATGCACATCCTACCTATGATCGTCGTGTGGGGGAAGTAATCCCCTACGGACCACCTCACTGCCGCACTAACCTAACATATGGGGGTGTCGACACATCTTCCATTGCCCCTGAGCCTCCTCTTGGTGTGATTCCTTTCCAATCCGATTTTCAGTACCTGACAAACCGTCGTTTCGCCCTCACCTTCTTGACTCGCTGTGCTTGGAAAGGCTTTGGTTTTGGTCTTTATGAACAAGGCCGACATACGCTCATCCCCATCACTACACGCAAGCACAATGATCGTAGTGGTCTCGGATTTCCGGGAACACTTACACCGAAGGAACCTCATGTCAGTTGTCTTCTAGAAGACAACGACGTCACCCCTACCGAACCATCATCACCCATTTTGCCTTCGTCACCCACAGAATCGATGGACCCTGAATCTATCCCTCCTAACTTTTTTTTTTCATAAATGCTATCTTCATAGGTCCTCTCACTTATCAACGCGATAATGAGGACCCATCTTCTCTTCCCCTTCTATATCCAGACATGATTGAAGAGGACTCACCTTCAATTAACGTTGTTGAGTGCCAGGATGATGACTCCATCCTCACTTACCTTGGCGCGGATGACTCTTATATTCAACGCGCCTTACCATCGAAACTCAAACCATCTTTGAGCAGATCTACTATAGAAATCAACATCCACACGGAGGAGGATCCTCACATTGTGAAGATCGGACAATCCCTTAACGCATCGAGAACAAGTCGCCTTTACTACCTTTCTCCGTGCTCATGACCAAGCCTTCACTTGGTCCTGTGACATGCCGGGAATTGATCCACGACATTGCTTGTCCATAACATTACACTAAAACCCGATTCGAAGCCAATTAAATAGAAATTGAGAAAAATGCATCCACGCATTGCTCTCTTGGTCAAGAGGAGCTTGATGACTCCTTTGTTTCCTTCATTACTGCTATTGACTATCCTCAATGGATTTCTAACATCGTACTGTCACTAAAGCGGCGGGGGACTTCGGATATGCACGGATTTCGGGATCTTAACCTCGCTTGCCCTAAGGATGACTTCCCCTTACCTAGCATTGACCAACTTGTAGATCTCACTTTGAGGCCATGAGATGCTCTCTCTCATGGATGGCTTCTCGGGATATAACCAAATTTTGGTTGCCCCAGCCGATCAACATAAAACGCCTTCATAACTCCTTGGGAACCTTACATTACCGTGTTATGCCATTTGGCCTTAAGAATCTTTGGTGCGACCTATCGGAGCTATGACCTACATTTTCATGACATTATGCACACTATCCTTGAAGATTACGTCGACGATCTTCTTGGCAAATCTAAACATCGTAGTGAACATCTCGATGTTTTAACCATTATTTTGATCTTTATTCTGATATTTTGTCCACCTTGACCAAAGAAATGTGTCTTTGGTGTCCTTTCGGGAAACTTCTTGGCTTTATCGTCTCTTTGCGTGGCATCGAGGTCGACCCATCTAAAGTCAAAGCTATCCTAGAAATGCCCCACCTACCAATCTCGAACAATTGCGTAGTTTACAAGGTAAGCTCGATCTATCCGACGTTTCATCTCCCAACTCTCGGATCGATGTCAACCTTTCCATCACCTTCTTAAAAGGACATTGATTTTCAATGGAGCGAAGAGTGCCACCAAGCCTTTGAAGCTCTCAAAACTTATCTCTTGCATCCACCCATGCTTATCCCACCTCGGGACGACCGCCCTTTCTACCTTTACCTTTCCACCCATGCCACCACGTTGTAGGGGCCATGCTTGCACATCGTGACTCTGAGAATCGAGAACAAGCCGTTTATTATATAAGTCATACTTTGGTGGACTATGAGACTAGGTATACACATGTAGAAAAGTTATGCCTAGCCCTATCATTCGTGGCTACCAAACTCGACACTACCTTACGAATCACAAAACTTTCGTCATCACCAACACGGACCCCATCCATTACATGTATGCCAAACCTCATCTAAACCAGCGCATCGCCCGATGGCTCATGCTCCTCGCCGACCTCGACCTTGAGTTTGTCCACGAAAATCAATCAAAGGACAAACCATCGCGAGACAACTTGCGGAAGCCCCTTTACAGGGAACAATTTACCAATTTTACATTCCCAGACGAACTCATCGCCACTCTTTCACCTCGGGGAGGAGTCGTATCCAATGACCCTCTTCTTGATGGATCCAAATGCCACCGCGGTGGAGGGAGCCGGCGTTGTTCTCATTCCTCTCGGCCTTGAGCCTATGCCTCTCTCATTCCGACTCGATTTCCCTTGCACTAATAATACAGCGGAATACGAAGCCCTTGTTCTGGGTCTCCAAGTTGCGTTACACTTAGGTATCAAATCTATCAATATTTTTGGCGATTCTCAATTGGTAGTCAATCAAGTTATGGGCATCTACCAATGCAAAAATGAGGAACTTCAAAAGTACAAACACTACGTGGATTCACTTCTAGCCTTATTTACTCACTATTCTATCCAAACCATTCCCCGCTCCACTAACAAATTTGCGGATACTATGGCTTGCTTAGCCTCGCAAATTCGACTTCATCAGTGACTCGATATTTTTGTCTTGGTCAACAACTCTTTGCCCCATCTTATTCAGCCCGGTTGTTTGTATGCGATAAATACGGTGTAATGCTGCTAACTTCGCGAGGATACTTGGTATCACCAATTCCACGACTACCTTACAACCTCTGTTCTCCCATCGACCTTACTAGTACCGTGACAGCGCGTTTTCTTAAACGTTTTTCGTTATGTTGTTATGGGGGACTCCTTTATAAACGTGGCTTTGATGGCATCCTCCTTCGATGTCTCACCGGTGCGGAGGTCACCCATACCATCCAGCAGTAAGTACATGACGGTATTTGTGGCGGGCATTTTAGCGGCCTTGCCATGGCCAAGCAGAATCCTTCGCCTTGGTTATTATTGGCCTACTCTCAATAACGATTGCTACGAATATGTTAAGCGTTGTGTTATGTGTCAACAACATGAACCTTGACATACTCCTAGCCACCCCCTACGGTGCTTGAGATCTTTGGCCTTTCTCACATGGGGTTTAGACCTTATTGGTGAGATTCACCCGTCCTCTTCGCAACGTCACCGATGGATTATCACAGCAACCGAATATTACACAAAATGGGTGGAGGCTATTCCACTCATTTCAACCAAAAAAGAAAAAAATTGTAGAGTTCATTAACCACCACATTATACATCGTTTTGGTGTTCCTCATCGCCTGATAACAGATAATGGAAAATCTTTCAAAAATAAGTTATTGCAAGACCTTTGTGACAACTTTGGTATCAAACTTAGCTTCTCATCACCCTACTATCCACAAGCAAATGGACAAGCCGAATCCTCTAATAAAACCCTAACCAAAATCCTCATGAAAGTTGTCAGTGAGTCGGAAGAAATTGGCGATCACATTCCCTTTGCCCTTTGGGCTTATCGTACTAGCATTCGTACCTCCACTAGTGCTACACCTTTTTCTTTGGTATATGGTACCGAGGCCAGTCTTGCCTCTCGAAATACAAATACCCTCCCTCAGGATATCTCTTCAGGATATTCTCACCAGCGATGATTTCCGAGCGGTTAGCCCAATTGGAGCTTCTTGACGAACGTCGTCTTACAGCTCTCGATCACCTTCAAATCTATCAAAAACGTATCAAGCGTGCTTATGATAAGCGACTTCAGGAGCGTACCTTTAAGGTTGGTGATCTTGTCCTCAAAGAGAATCAACATGTAACCAAACTAGAAAAGAGCAAACGTGGAAAATTTGCTCCCAATTGGATTGGGCCTTACATAATCACTCACACGTATGGATCAGGCACTTATCGTTTAGCTTCACTTAATGGTAAACCTGAGCCTGAACCCCTTAATGCCTTGCATCTTCGACCATTCTACTGTTGAATTTAGTGTTACATCACTTCTTATCTACCTACTGCTCGTCCCTTGAGCTCATTCACCGCTACATACGCTTTGTTTCCTACACCTCATAATAAAAAATCAAGCTCACATAGTTTGATTCTCACCTCACCTTAGCGATGCCCTCCCCTTTTTAGTCTAGTCCATGACTTCAAAGTATTAAAATAACACCTTCTTATGGGATTTTCTTGAGTCAAACTTCCTACCAAACTAGATGCTTCACGCCAAAAGAACATCTAGCTATCTAAATTATATATAGACTGCTCCCTCGAAGGACAGCTATATGCCAAACTATTGCTGCTATCATATATAGACTGCTCCCCCGAAGGACAGCTATGCACTAAAATCACAGCTGTTACTATAAATAGACTGCTCCCTCGAAGGACAGCTATGCACAGTCAGCCTTTTCTCAGAAGCTTCTCGCATTGATCAGCTTTGTGAAGACCTCAAGAATAATACAATCAATATCCCTTGTAGACTTCCCGCATCGATCAGTCTATAATTCAATAAAATAAAAGCCTCATTCAAAAGAACTTTTGAGTCATGGACTTGTCTATTTAGGGTAGGTTCTCTTTCGTCAGAACACTCACTTTGTAATAAGTTCTCCGTACCTCAGCTATACCATCCACCTCACCTCACCATTTGTTTCAACTCAAGGGACGTGACGTACACCCGATATATTGTGATTATACAACTCTTTTCACCTATCGACTTCTCGTCTATGCAAGGTACCTAGGGGTTCAAGCTCATTCTACGTTATTATGTGGTTTGTTTAGTTCTTTTCACCTACGGAGCATTCTTTCCTCTTTGCCTCGCATCTAGGATTGTGTGTTGATCTTAATCAGGACATGGTTCCCTACTACTTGGGTAGGCTAACTTTCGCTTCCCTTATACCTTTTACAACATCACCAATTCATTACCAACACCATCAACCTTACCTTACCAATATTAATATCAACATTTTTACCAACCAACAAATTGCCTAACCATACCTAAATTCACCTCTCCCTGGTCCTAAGGGAGAACTACATCGGTCTGAGGCCCCTCCTTGCTTTGTGCAATGGGCTATGTAGGCAGCACTTCGGAGACATGGGGTCTCCCAAGGTTAGCTCGACCATCCCCTACCATAACCTATCATGTGTGGTAAATATAAATATTTTTGTGTATTTCTATTTAATCACATTCCTCTTTTATCCTTTTTCAAAACACCAACAGTCAAAACGAAAACATTCTTATTATTATCATAACTCGAATCAACATACATATTCAGTTTTATTGAGATGTTAAACAAATACATCTTCTCTATCATCGACACGCAGGTCGGCATCCTTATTTATTCTTATACCTTGCTAACATTTATTCAGACCCTCACGCCTCATCCCGCACCAGGTGATGACCGTGATCGTCGACGCCTCTCACCAGGCCTCTCTGTCCTCAACGGTACCACGGCTATTGGTACCACCCACTGATCTGCCAATCTCTCCTGTAACATATGAATACGCTCCCTCGCATGGAGGAATTCAGCCTCTAGTCTCTCCGCCCGTGACTCCGCAACCGCTAACAATCCTCTTGCCTCATTCACCTGCGTTTGGAGCTGCTGAACTAAACTCTGCAGACGATCTCTCTCTGCTGTAATCATAGCTATGTCAGGATGATCACGTACACCTCGCAGTTCTGCTACCCACCATAATCTATAGGCCTCTGTCGTTCCTGCATCCATTACCCTGCGATCGGCTGCTACCTCTTCAGGACCTTCTGGAGGTGTTGGTCGGGGAGGTGAGAATGCTGCCTCGGCATCGATCCTCATATATGGTCTATAAGCCAGGGGTATATCCTGCACAAATCCAAATTGTCGCCGCACGCGATCTATAGGAATCCTCTCATACTCACACTGGCTGTGCCTGCGATCCACCTCAATCGCTCTACACCCCTCGAACTCCTCGGCTATGTTCTCTGTTACCATATAGTTCCCGTAAGGCCTCAATGAGATATCCATGATCGTCACCCTCTCCCATACACTGCTGTAATACTCAATGTCACCCGTCACGGCACAGGGATCTTGCCTCTTGTTACATGCATGGACCCATCGTCGAACCCCACCTCTGTACTCCGGTCTCTCACTTTGGATGGGTCGGCCTATTGGTCGCACACAAACAATGTGCTCATAGGCCCAACAGTGTAATAAGTATGAACAATCCGGTGTCGTCTGTGATTTCACCTCTGAGCCCATAAACCCTGTATAGTTCACCAAAATGTCGGTGCCCATGCAAAGTCACGTTCCTTTCTATCATCTCCCAAATAACACACATCAATGCCTTTGGAAATCTTCCCCCATCCGCCCTCGGTAATGCATAATACCCTACCGCTATCATTAATATCACTGCTAACCTTGTCTCCTCAGGGTGTGCTGCATACATTATGCCATACGTAAATGTCAAACCTCGCTGTGTCAAATCACGTGCGTATGGACCAAATACTGCTGTTATCGCTGCCCACCCTGCGCTAGGCATTGCCTGATATACTGGTGTTCCTATAATTGGGAGTCTCAAAATCCGGAACACATCTTCGATATTCTTTGTCATCTCCTGTTGGCAGATAGAACGTATTCTTCTCTGGATTCCATCTTTCAATCAACGCCTGCAACATAGCATGGTTACGTGCGATTCGTGAATAATAGCGGATTCCACTTAACCCCAAACGATTTATCAATGTCCATTCCGCTGGTGTTACATCCGCTCGGATTAAGTGACAACGAAGCGGCACACACTATCATTCATCCTCGAACCACCCTCTGCTGCATACATCAAAACAACAAACAACCATTCATCCATCAAATCCCTAAGGGTTTTCTCACATTTGGAAATTCCTCCGATGCTTAGGTATCGGTTATAAATAACGGTGCCGGTTCGATGGCGATACCGGTTCCCCTAACCGGTATCGGTCACTGTCAATTACATACACCTTGCCTAAACAACCACCTACGACAATAAATTACTCGTTTATCCCTCTCTGTATACACAGACATACCCGAAACCCTTGATTACCTACCACGTAACACTCACCTCATTTATAACCCTTGTTATCATGTTTTCTTTCTCATATCTACCCACCTACTCTCCCCCATCTTATTCACAAAACATGCAGTAATCAAATCACAACCAAAACGTTTACCTCTTGAGTTGCAGCAGCTTGAGGTGGCACTTGTCTTCCCTCTCGTCCCTGCCTGCTGGATGCTTCTCCTCGTTCTGCCATGATCACCACCCTTTTCAAATTCACCTTTACGCCTACGAATCTCGGATCACATTCACTTTCCTGTCTCTTTTCTCCTTATCACTCAAATCTCTCATGCAATTACCTGTCTCAGTCGTCAAAAAGCGTCGCGTTCGCGTATTTAACTTCTTGCATGGCTCTCAAAATTAGAACTTAAGTTGCCACCCTAGCTTTTCTATTTTTAGAAAAGCTCATACCTAAATAACCGGTATCGGTTACATAACCGATATCGGTCTACTAACTACCGCCATCGGTTACCTAACCGATATCGGTTACACACCTGCCTTTTTGAAACATAGTTCTTTTCTTCATTTTCTACCTAATTTTTTATCGCGCCCGCCTCTTTTCCTGCATAACAACACCATTATCCATATTTGTCCATCCAATCCACATATCATTACAATTTCATTAACATTATCTATTTCTATTACAAAAACAAACAAGTCATCAACTACGGATATCAAAAAAAAAAAAAAAAAAAAAAAAAACGCCATCAGATACATACATTCAATTTCGATCCAACTCATCAGATACATATATAACAATGTCACCAAAACCAGCAACAACACATGCAACATTTCATAATATAACATGTCTGCATCCCATTAACAACAAACATCAACATCATCAATATATCAACATGTCAATTAAACTTATCATACATCAAATATCACAAACCATCGACAAAATACTTAAAAACATTTTGAACACGGCATGTGAGTCAAATCCTCATATCTATATATCACATATACAAGTTTCCAATATCTGATATGCCTGCATCCGGGACCTCTGTGATCTCATAATACAACAAAGCCATGTGCGCAGCGCGATAAATGTCAATAATCTCGACTCGGCTCGCGGGCCGGTCCCTCATATCAAAAATATACTCGGCTCATGAGGCCGGTATCAACTATCTGACCCGTACTCGGCTCGCGAGGCGGTATAATGATAAATGAATGAATAAATGAATAAATGTAGGCACGCGAGCCTCTGTCAACCTGGCCGGTGCGAGACCGGTGCCCATGTCCATATACAAAAACAATGCGGGGATCCCTCGGCTCTCTCCACCTCCCTCGGCACCTCTCCTGCTGGTCCACTGTGGTGCCTCTCGCCTCCTGCACCTGTGAGACACACGCCGGTGTGGTGCTTTGCCCTCCTGCGATCTCGGCTCTATGGGAGGTCTCTGCTCTATAAGCTGCATATGGCTGATACTCAGCTCCGGTACCATCAAGAACATCTTGATAGTACCGGGCCTCCGCTCTCGCCTCCATATATCTGTCCCGTGCCACCGTAGGTGCTGGGGCTGGTCCCCGGACTCCTACTACCAGTGCCCCCTGTGCCTGTGATGGTGCCGCTGGTGGTGCCTGTGGCCGTGGTGGTATCATGTACTGTGCACAGGGGGCAGTGGTGTGGTACTGTCTGCATTGCTTTTGGTGGTGGTGCACTTATGTGCTGTGCACAGTGCACATGGGTGCTGTTGCTATTACTGAGCTGGGCTAGCTGCCCCTGTAAAACACCTATACGTGCTGTGCGTGCACCTATTTACCTTTGCCTGTATATAATTGCACTTTGCACTTTGACCCACTGGCTGATCTCGCTCTGCCATCACCATTGCCCAAGTCTGGGTTGTGCGGTGTCTTTACCCTCATTTGCTCTCGACCAGCCCACCAAACCATATATGCTCCCGTACAGCCAGCATCATCTACAGTATCATCTGCCGGCCTCTCAGCAACCCAATCTGGATCCACGGGCTGTGGTGCAGGCAGTGGGGCCTCTACATCATCCCTCCTGTACTGAGGGAAGGGAGGTGGCTCATCCTGTCGCAGCCCCATCTGCCTGCGTACCCTCTCTAGGGGTATCCTCTCGTACTCTCCCGGCCTCCGTCCTGCTATCCAGAAAGTGTACTGGATCAAGCGTAACTATACTCGGGCTCCTCTGTGCGGGTGATGACCTCTGTAAGGTCTCCATACGATGTCTACCGCTGTCAGGCCCTCTAATAAATGCCTGTAATAGGTGACGTCCCACCTACTGAAGCCTTTGCTCGTGGCTTTGTCCCACGACCCCCCGACCACCTCGAAAGCCGTATATGTATATGACTGTGGCCACATGGCTTTTGGGTAACCCTCTTTGAGTCGATGCATATGATGTGCTCATATGCCCAACAGTGAAGTAAAAATGTCGAACAAATCCCGAATCGCCTCATCCGGCGATAGCCCCACAGCTCCCTGTATAACTGCACCAGATATACTGGTGCCCAAGCATAACAGGTGTGCTCCTCCACCATCTCATGAAGCACCCCCATCAATGCCCGTGGAAAGCGGCCTCCCTCTGAGTCGGGAGGGCGAAGCAGGTGATCCCGATCATCATCAACATGGCAAGCCGTGTCTCATGTCGGTGCGCACGGTACATATCACCATACCGATGCTCATGTTGTGATATGTCACTAAGCCAGCGTTTGCATCCCCAAAACACAGTAGGATCTTTGTCCATGGCTGTCTCTGCATCCACCTGAAAAATGGCCTCTCCATCAATAGGTAATCGAAGGATGCGATATACATCCTCCAATGTGATGGTCATCTCTCCAGTCGGGAGATGGAACACATTGGTCGCCGGATCCCATCTCTCGATGAGGGCAACCATCAAACTATGATCTCTGTCGATAGCTCTGTATCGCTGGACTCCGCCGAGTCCCACCTCGCGCATGATCGCCCAGTGTGCTGCGGATACATGTGGTCGCATCCGCACCAACAGCGGGGGCATCCTGTCCCACATCGTCAGCTGACGTGCCTGCAAAACCAACCCACAACATTAGCTCTACTCTTTACAACAACAACACCACAACCCTCTACACCCCCTTTTCTTCTCCACCTAGCCACACCACGACTCTCTAACACACCCCTCTACCCACCTATTCTCTACGCTATTCGCCTCCCTCTTCTACCCAAAACAACCCACCCCAAACACCCCACCCAAAAACCCTACCACACAACCAAACCACCCCATGACCAACAACCAAATCACCACCCACCTAAATCATATCACACAAACTCAACCCAATCCAAAAAAAAAAAAAAAAAAAAAAACCTAACAACCACTACGGACCGGTACCGGTCCCCAATAACCGACCGCGGCCCTCTTCCCACCGCGGCCGGTCAGCTGGCTGACCAGGCTAACCCAAACACAAAGCACCCCGTCCCTAAATTTTGGGACCGATGCGGTCGCTTAGCGACCGACATCGGTCGCTGTAATTTCCGGGCCGAACCCCCGCGCGGCCCCCCACCTACATTTTTTTCATTTTTTTCCAAATTACCCACCCAAATACCCTAAAAATCTACCCACCCGCCCACCCTTGGCTTACTTAACCTATCTACCCTCTCCCTTTTTCAAATCACTTCCATTTATTACTTATTTCATCAAAAACATACATTCCTACCCAAAACCCCAAATTTAGCATAATGCAATCAACTGAACACAATGCAGGGTTTTGAACCTACCGGTACGACGACACGTCGTCGTGGTGGGATGGGTGGTGGTGGTCCAGCTGGTCCAGCTCCTCCTGCTCCTCCTGGCTGTGCCATGGCTCCAAATGTCCTCTGCTGGGTCCTCTGCCAATCACCTACTGCCTCCTCCTCACTCGGGCCCGCCAATCAACTCACTTCTCCACTCAACTAGTGCCACCTCAGCCAATAAATACACCAATGTCAATATTCCACCTCAGACAACTTAATTTGATTTCCAAATTCACAAAGTGACAATGACCGGCCGTATTTTTCTTTTTATAGGTTTTTAACATTGAACCGATACCGGTCAAATCATGCCCTAAGGAACCGGCGTCGGTTATCTAACCGGTACCGGTCATATATAACCGATATCGGTTTTGTCCTTTTTTACCCAACTTTTTGCCCTTATTCACTACGTTCCCTTTCCCACCACATTGCCTCTTTACCACATCGCCTATATGCTCCATTGCTCTTTAGCCGTTTTTGACTTCACCGGCCCGACCCAAGGCCGCAACCAACCACTCGGCCCGACCCGGCGCGCCACCACTCGGCCCGACCCAGGCGCGACCCATTTCCCGACCAGGCCCGACGACCATTGGCCCGACCCAGGCCTCGCCCCCGACCATTTGGCCCGACCCAGGCCTCGCCCGACCATTTGGCCCCAGGCCTCGCCCCACCCATTTGCTTTGGCCCCAGGCCTCGCCCAACCATTTGGCCCGACCCAAGGCCTCGCCCTAACCATTTGGCCCGACCCAAGGCCTCGCCCTACCCATTTGGCCCGACCCAAGGCCTCACCCTACCCATTTGGCCCGACCCAAGGCCTCACCCTACCCATCCGGCCCGACCCAAGGCCTCACTCTGCCCTTAGGCTGACCCAGGCCGCGACCCAACAACTTGGCCCGACCCAGGCCATACCACTTCGATACCTCGCCCAACATCAACAACATACACTTTTATCCACCCATCATGTAGCTTTTTGTTCCATCGAGCTCACCTGTTCGTGTTTTAGCATGATTAGGGTCCTTGACTTGATCTGTCGACCAACTTTGCCTAGACCTAGACCGTGACGTTTATCTCAACCAAACCAACCATTTGGTACTGCCGAACATGCCTAAACGTTCCTGTACCTTACATTATATACCACCAGAGCTACTTCCTATGCCTTGGATACCAGGATTATATCACCCTTGTTTGGATAAACTATCGACCTTTGCCTATGCATTGCCGGTTTGCTCGTCAAATCATGTACCCTAGTCGCACTATTACATTTCAACATGCGTCTGCTTCCTTGGACCTACCCCACCATCTTACCATCCTCTCTACACCATTCACCCTTTATCAACCCTATCCCTGATTTCCCGTTCTCTCAATCTGTGATAGATTTGAGGGGGATTACCTATATCCTTAACAGGAGAAACCACTTCATATTATTGTCATGCGAAGCTTTACAAAACAAGCTACACATGATAAGGGGCTAATGTAGACACCAAATTTGTGTCTTACGACCCCTTTGTGACCCGCATCTCATTTCGTATCCTAACCTCATCACCTAAACCTTACACAATTATTTATTAATTACCTCGTAATTGATAAATCCACATCACCTCACCTGCCACCTCATTTTGCCACCTCATCGTGACCTAGTCCTAACCCTAAACTAACCTAATTAAGACCTATAACTTGGTCTACACCTACACCCATGATTAAGGACCCCTTTCTCGCACCCAAAACCGACATTCTAGTCACTTGACCAAGCCCGCAACTAATCCCTCGGGAGAAAAGCAGGGAAGGTGGGCTATTTTACTAAAAATAGCCTACTTTTTCCTTACCGATGCCGGTTCCTACTCGACCGCCGTCGGTTACGTAACCGCCATCGGTTCCCTGTAAAATGGGCTCCCCTAACCAGAAACAAGGGTCGAAGGATTTTTGAATCAACAGAGATCATTGGGAGCGATCAAGAGCATTCGGATCTTCACTTGGCCGAGCAGAGATGAGTGAAGAGACAAGGAGAGTTGCAGCAAAAGGAGATCAAGCCCAAGATTGCAACGGAATAGCCAGAAACCTGTGATACTCAGCTGATCATCGGGAGGGAGATCTCTCATCTTCTGTGTGTCAAGCCATCCCACTTGAGTTCTGCCTTTGTCATCAGAGTTCCTGGACCTGCATCTTCGTCAATAACCAGTAAGTTACACCTTGCATGTCCTCTTTAATAACGTTTCTTAGACTTTTTGAATCACAGTCCCCATAAATCCATTCCTAGATCCACTACCCAACGTGTCATTGCATCTAACTATCATTCATTTACCTCTCACCATCTCATTACCTAATATCACTCATATACTAGCCTTACCAACAACACTGTTACCCTACAACACAACCACCCCACAAAACAACCAACCTACAGATCCTAGACCATACCGATATCGGTTATCGTGTAGCCGGTATCGGTTATTGTGACTCAAAACTAGAAATCAGCCTTTCCCTACCCGTCTCAATGAAAGCAATTTAATTGATATTTTACAGTCTTTTGTGTTAATTCATATTAGCGGGAGGCCCACCACCTTCGAAAGGAAGTTTTATATTTCACAGGCCCAGGCGAGTTCCTCATTTATTGTCTAATCAAAATCTTGTGGTCTTGTGTTCTTATTTGCGAGTAGTCCTTCCAGACAAAAAGGAGTTCTTCGCGATCAACTTTGATCTTTCTCTGGTCACGCGCACACCATCTCGACGTTCAGCGGGTATTCCTCCTAGCCCTAACCTTATCTGTTTCTAAATGAATAGATGGGAATGGATGGGTGAATAGGCTCATTGCAAATCTCATAGTAAGTGAGAGTGTTGTGGGAGCTGGAAACCAATGCCTCCGATTAATACTGCATCTTGTCCACCATCAATTTAATTAGGTCGTTGGTGGGTTATGATGATTGGATGCCTCTTATAGAGTGAGGAGGTTGGTTTTGGACATATAATGGGTGTAGCATTCCGGTATATGGGGCTACCATGTAAGGTGGTGGAGAAGAAGGTAATGAAATAGGGGTACATACCTAGAATGAATAATAGATGAAACAAGGTTGTTGGTAGTACATATATGGGGGAAGAAGGGTCATGGTACCTGTACGTACCCAAAATTGTAAGGTACTTGTGCGCCCGCAATAGTGTAACAAGTGCCCCGATGATGATACAGGTCTCCTCGCAAGGTGTTCGGGATCCAAAAAGCCCCGGAGTATGCGTTAACATCCCGCATGCCCCGCTTAGCCCCCGCGCCATTTGTTTTCCCCTTTTTCCCTCTTTCCTTGGCCTCTTGACCTTCAGTGATGAAACCGCCGCCCTGAAGGGCGGCGGTCCTGTGCGTGTTTTCCAGAATGCTCTTTTAACGCGACTCGCGTGAAATATCATGTTTCACCAGCTTTTCTTTGCCGACTTGAGCATGCATTAATGTTTTTGGTCCCCTGGAACAGTGTTTTTTCTTTGTTTATTGTTTAGGAGTTCAATTTGGTTTTGGTTTTTGAGAGTTGGAATTCCTATAAATGCATGGTTTGTGTACATGCAAATGGGGAGAATGTAGAAGAATTTGGTGAAGAATTTGAGCTGGAGCTTTTGGTCACCATTTTTCCTTGTTAGAGTCTTCTGATTTTTAATGTCTTGGTTAGCTTGCTTAGGATTGATAGCATAGTTTATTTCATACTTGGTTAGTATTGCTCAGCTGTTGGTAAGCCACAGACCCATCTTGTGCAGGCAGTGCTGTTGTTCCATCCAATCCGGTTAGAAGCTTGCCTCTGAATTCCTCTTTGTTGTAGATTTGTTTTTACTGTGACTTAGAGTTCTTAGTTCAATTCATTATATACCCTCAAGTTAGCTTTATCAAATTGTTGGTAAGCCACATATCTAACTTGTGCAAGCAAGTGTCTTTATTTTGAAATAGAATAGCTTGGGAAGCCATTAAAGTTGCAGGTTTTGCTCTTCGTATAGGATAGTTGTGGTTAATTCGCTTCATGTTGCATGACTCGTAGTAAAATCCCGCTAGGAATCGCATAAGCCAAGCTCAGATTTCACTATCCCTCTCCTACTCGCATTCTCGGTCTCGCATTCCGAGCATGTCCTTATCCCAAAATCTACTCCTATCGGTCTTTAGCATTACATGCTTTTCTGGATCCAAGTGAACACGAAAGAACGAGAAGATCATACTTTTGAGGGACGAGATTATACACACACATCGATTCTCCACGTTACTCATGCGGAATCTAGGTTTTAAATTTCAAAGTTCTAGTCAATCATATCAAATAGAGTAGTTAATCGATTTATTTCATTTCATTCTATTCTCGATATTGCCAAGGAAGTCATGGGGATTGATAGTTTCGGAAACTATGATTCACTCCTCACTTCGAGGTAGGATCGAGAATCTTGCAGTAGATTAGACAGTATCTTATTTATTTAGAATAATTC
Source organism: Taxus wallichiana var. yunnanensis (assembly GCA_018340775.1). Lineage (NCBI taxonomy): Eukaryota > Viridiplantae > Streptophyta > Pinopsida > Cupressales > Taxaceae > Taxus > Taxus wallichiana. The sequence continues at coordinate 3,335,078 of CM031235.1, forward strand.
TACAAATCGCATTGATTGCAAATAACCACACTCGGTTATCTTATCTGCTTTAAATTATTGTTTAGTTATTATTTCTAAATATGCTTAAAATAGTTTGCTTTCCTTAAAATTGTTAAATATTTCGTAGAAAAATAAAAGTTATATGCAGCTTAGATTTATTTCACGTAGTTAGAATTTACTTCATTACAGTTAGTTTTGCTTTTTTTGACAATTACGGGACCTCAAGAGCCCAGGGAATATATATTTGAGCCAATCGTGCCTCAACCAAACCTCGTCACAGCAATAGTTGACATAGACCAAAATCTCAGGATACAAGTATTCCAAACAACCACAGATTTACAACTGATCAGTTCACAGTTAAGAGGATTAAACATAGAAGACAACCAAGCACATGCGTTTTGGTCAAGTTAGCCAAACTACACAGATTACTCTAGAAAACATCCACATGACTCGTGTGAGGGCTCAAAGAGAACAAACATTCGGGTGCGATCCTCTAGTTCCACGACCAGAGATCTTTGGAGACACCCTCGTAGATATAGATGCCAGCTTAAGAATCCAAAGTTGCGTAGAACGTCAGTGGGTATTCGAGAAGATCGCACAACTATTGGTTCTAAACATAGAAGCTGAGAAAGCATACGATTACTGGATACTAGGGATTAGAATTTGATCTCGCATATGACCATAACAGGACCGCAACAACCAAGAGTCTACGGTTGTGACCCACAGATCCCACAGCCCAACGAATCCACAAGTCAGTTAGATATAAACACTGGCCTACGCACACTAGTATTTCAGTCCACTCCACTTCCACCTATCATCATCGAACAATCGTCCTTACTAGATATAGCGGCTAAGCGAATAAGCTAGGGAATTGACTAGGCCAGAAAATCATCTCAGAGAGCCAATTATATTCATCATCCACTATATGACCTTATCGGAGATATACACGAAACAATCCTGTGTCATTTTCCACGTATTCCATGACCCATAGATCGAATCATGCCGAGCTCGATATTGATTGGAGCCTTTGAGCAGTCATCCTCGCTGATCGATCTATCACACCAGTCCAAGTTAGAAGGGCCTTCTTTGCCTTAGATTCACAAATTCCACTAGTGTGTGTCGAAGACATTAGATTGCCTAACTAGTTTGTCTGCATATTCCATCCCCACCGGCTGTCTCGCACGACCTCGGGAGGTCGGGTACGCGGAAGAGTTACTTTTTGATTCTTACGCTCGCCTGTCACTTTTTCGACGTACAAAATTGGTGAACCCGACGTGAAACAAACAAGCTGCTTCACTTTCTCTTTGAGAAGTTTCATCTTCTCTCATCCACCTTCGCTCCTTCCCATTATTACTCGCGGGTATTCATATACCCCGAATATGTCGGGATTCAACGCATATGGTAGACCCTCCGGGTCTTGAGGCATACTACGCGCAAATGAGACAGGCAATCATCACCCCTCGCTCTCGGTATGGGGTGAAAACTATTCAACTAATCGGGTTGTCAACACAAACCCCAAGAATCGGATATAGTTCATCTCTTCGAACGAGGAGTTAGATCAACCCCCTCGAACCCAACAAACAGAGCCTTCAAGTTCAAACAATATGACGTTCTTAATGAGAATCTGGTTCATCTCCTCAAATGTTACTCGGACCACAAATTGGTAGGCAATCAGATCCATACCTGGTCTTAGATGATGGACCGATCAACATGTTATCCTAGGAGTGAACAACGCTCCTGGGAATGTACCCATCTATAGGAGG
>CM031235.1:3336940-3499308 GCA_018340775.1 Taxus wallichiana var. yunnanensis
TGGACATTATCTCATTACCTTCATATGAGATTGCCATCTGAACCCCATTAGATTTATTTCAGTTCTCTTAACTGAATTTATATCATACTTATTAGTATAAAGATATAAATGGTTAAGAATCCAATTTAATGTTGTCCTGCCATACTAGGACTAGGGATTAGTAATTTACCTCAGCTTGATTAGTGTTCTGTTTAGGTTCGTTTTAACCCTATCTTTTAAAAGACAATGATTTAAATTTCAATCACATTCTCTTTAAGCTTTCATTGTCAATCACAAAAGCATCCAATTACACAAAGATAACATTGCCACTCTGGTATATAAACCGAAGAAGGTCAACTATCAGAATTAAGAATACAACACATAAGTATCAATACTTATTTTTATTCCTTTCATAACTATACAAATACATTTTATGCAAGCAGCATACTTGATACAATGCTTAACGGAAAAGAAACATCTTTCCACATATAGTACATTTAGAAAATCAAGCTGTAATTTTATAAATCAAATTAAACAATCTGATCATCCTGTCAGATCTGCATTGCTTTTACCACTTACGGCAACCATCTGCAAAAATAGTCAACATGAGTCAGTTCGATGAACTGAGCATGATAAGCACTAACTTTTAAAACAATTGCAATCCGTCAATTGTTTTCATTAAACACCCTGTTTAAATGAGTTCCATTATCCAAACAAGTAAACATATTCAGACTATGCCCTTGTAATACAAAATGACTACAAACGTGTAACTCTATCATTGTTACAGAATAGTCCTAAACATTTCTCAAATATTTCTTCAAGTATTAAGAATCAAAGAACGAAAGTATCCAAACAATTATCTTTAATCCAAGATCAGCAACATTGGACAGATCGTTCCATTCATCCGAAAAGGAAATATCATAACAACTCTTGAGTACATCAATATGTTAAAATAGCTCCTACTAATACAGATATCAACATGTATTAAAGTAATAGAAGAGAAGGAAACCAAACATTCACACTTCCTTCCACATAAGTTCACTACTGTACCGTCTCCACATATGGAAAACATTCATCTGGTAAGTATACGAACAAGTCCGACAAGCCACAAGAAGAATCACTATTTTATTAACAAAATAGAACACAGCAATAAATCAGTCGAGACGTCAACAGCACACTGTATTATTTAAACCTTTAATTAAACAACTACAGTCGGTAGCCCCCATGCCAAACAATGATGTCTATCTACCAGGCAGACTCAGAGTGACCTTTCACAAGAAGCGACGGACAAGAAGATAACACAGCCGTTACCTGCTTTGGTACAGACAACAACTCCAAATTCAAACATACACAAGAATGGATAACAATGCGAAGAAAACATATTACGTCTTCAATCCCAATAACAACCTACAGCCTGTTCAAGCCTTTCTTACTGTGTAAGGCTTTAGACCCAAGGTCAAATTCAGAGGATCTCCTTTGTTGTCACAGTCGACAAGAGGCTCGAAAACATTAAGCCATGACATTTACCCATAACTAAGCAAAGAGATCTTAAAACGAAAACCACGCACCATGTACAGTCTCGCCAAACGGAAGTAAAATCAGGATGGAAGCATAACATGGGACAACGAAGCCACTTCTGAACGCAATCAGAACTGAAAGTATGTGTTTACAACCTTCTTTACAGAAGCCATAACTCATGGCGTCAAGATATTGAAGAAAGCCAACAGGGCCAAGAACATTACCCGTTCAAACTCGGGCTTATACATACAACAGTGACATGTATACCATTCGAGGATTTAAAACAAAGTCCATAAACAGTATTCACCGTTTAGCCTGTCCAAAGGCCGATATACAAAATATCCTTCCATACCCATGGTACCCAATGGTGTCAAAACAATAGTAAACCAACAGGCTTAAATTGAGTCAATAACACTGTTTAAATAATAAGTTCAACAGAGTTTAAACAACAGTAAACAAAATAAAAAAGAAGATAATGAATCCATCCGTGCCAACAATGGCAACATTTAAATTCAGGCATAAGCCAATTCTGAATACCGAATTTCCAAACAAGGAATCCAACGGAACCCTTACCAATATTTTTCGCACAAGATGGCACAGGAAGGAAACGTAGAATTTCATCCAAATAGTATATACCACAATTTCTTGCAACACGAAGGTAAAATAACAGAGGTCGTGTTACCAGTCACTCCTCGAGTACAAAATCAAATTACCAGTATTCAAATAGATATTTAAACGAAGTTTCAACAGTGATCCACAATACGAATCATTCAATGGACTCAACAGAGTCGTTTGAATACAACAATACCTATTTCCATAATGCGTACTGTCAACGGGTAAATCCTTTAACCACAACGCAAGAAATACACAATTTCCACAAAGGTCGCAATGAAATACTGAAACACAACAAATCAACCGTTCATAATGAACTTAAATTACCATAGCGATACCTTACTAGACTCTGTAACCTTCAACTATGACAACCACCACGAAATATACAAGGAAGCCCAGTAAGACTGAACATTCACACAAAAGTTCAACAGTATCTTTTCCGACAGTACCACAATAAGCATCGACGACCAAAAATCGACAAGCATTACAGTGGCCTATACCCATCACAGGAATAATCTATGGACTCTCGCCGAACAGGCCGAGCAATCATACTTTTCATATATATATCTCCCATATTTAAGCCAGAATGAAAACACGAAGAATAAAGCCACAATTCGAATTTAACAAACACCCATCAAGGGATAATTGAAAAAAATCGAACCAGAAGAGATACAGTACCAAAAATCACACAAAACCACCATAGAAAATCATTCATTTCATAAATCATTTGAACAGAGTTGTTCTAATGAAATCACTTGAAAGACAACAAGATATTTAAAGGTTAGGGCCTAACATGCCTGGATTTTTGCTCAAAATTCCGAAGCAGACCACTGGAAGAGCTCAGACTTCCTTTTCCTTTTCCAAGTTAGAGCGATCAACAAAATTTTGTTATCTCCATGACATATATATTTTCCTTGCCAGAGAAAAGAGCTAGATACCCTCATACTGCCATGCAACTCAAAGAAGATCAAAAGCGAAGAACCAATGAACAGTGTAGGAAAACCGAAAATCGCGATAAGCCAAACAAACCAACAACTTCCCAGTTTGCATGCCTTCACGCGAGTTCCGAGCTCGACTACCGAGCGCATTGAATGCATTTACACCAACTTTCCCGCTCAAACTCCACTGCCACCGACCGCCAAAGTTGGCGACAGACAAATGAAATCTCAAGTCCATTTCCAGTTTTGGCTACCTGCCACGTCGGCTTAGGTTAGCTGTTGCTAAAACCTCCGCCATGACCTGCCCTTCATACATATCCTTAGCATTTAATCCCATAGAAAACGCCGCCCATGGTTCGCACCCCTCCATAGGCCCCTTTACATTCTTGCTCATAGTTAGGTTAGTATCTTAGGTTAGAATTTAGGATAACACCTAATCTAACTTCCATAACATAGCTACTAACTTAGGACATTAGTACTTAGCCTAGGTCTAGGTTAGATTAACACTAATCTAACCCCTAGGTTAGGTTTAGTTTTAGGTTACTAACCAATAATAATTCCAGTTAGGTCTACATTTCGTACACTCAGAAAAAGACCTACATCATACGTCTTCGAACAGGTTTAGCTCCTGTTCTGCCTTAGGCTACAGAATCGTATGTAACCGAATTATTACCTGGTCCACAATCGAGACCTTCCAGATATACTTCCATATCGGGAACCAATTCATTTCACTTGATCAGCCTGAGTCATACTCCTGACTAGCTTATTAAATGCTTCTAGACCTTGCAACCTGTTCAAGGTCTGTAATTTTAATTCATCACGAACAGACTTAGAGCAATACTTGGATCAATTCCACTGATCCAAGATTAGATCTTAAAGATGGATAACTCTATAATTCATTCCGAGATCAGATTAAACTCAGATGCAAAATGAAATAGATAAAAGAGTCTAAACATATTCTGACTCAGTCAAAGATCTGCAAAGAAATTACAGTACATATCAAGCATGATTTCTAAATCGAGGAACACATCCTTTTACAAGAAATCACATATCAACACTTGTATGCTCAGGAGGAAGTAACAACAGTTCAGGGTGTTACATTGTTCTAGACCGGGACTATAGCTTGGGAAGAACTGTAGTAAAAGGGTTCTGAAAATTCAAAGGTTTTACATTCGTAGCTTGGCTTGTGGCCTGATTTTATGACTAACTATTTCCATGGAATGGAGGATGGTTCATATGATATTGGGGTTGAAAGGGGTGAGCATACTGGGACTGTTTCCTCTTCATTGCTATGATTTCATTCCTAAAGTTTGTAATAGTGAATTTACCTCAGCCAAATCATTTGAGGGATTGGATGCATGTGTGGCTACTAGAATAGAAGCTGCCAAAACTAGGGCAATGACTGGTTATTTTCCTGCAAGCTCTACAAAAATAGGAATGGGAGGTCTAGGAGCAATTTTACCTGCTTGAATCAAGAAATTTTCAGCTTGTATGGAAACTTCGTAAGCATCAAGGATAACAGTCCCCCATGGATTGAATCATGATGGTGACATCACTATTCAATGCCCATAAGTAATATAGAAATGCACTTTCTGGGATGGCCTTACAAGTTCTGGGATCCATTTCCAAGTCTTGTCAAAATGGAGGTTGAAATCACTCATATACTCTTGAGGAGACCGCTTGATAGTATGAAATTATTCTACAAGTGAGAGATTATCACTTTTTTCCTTGAACTGCTTTACACAACTTTGTGCCTAAATTGTTCCAAGTGGTAACAGATCCAAAGAACTAAACTTCGAACCATTGAAGTGCTCTTCCTTTGAATGAAGTAGTAAGGATTCAAACTGCCACGTTATCTTCCATGATACTGTGTACTGCGTAGATGCTAGCTACATCCAGTATGTGCTCTCGAGGTGAAACATTAGTCTCCCCAATGTAAAATGGTAAACTTTTCAAGGTAGCTACTGGTATGGCGTCTCTTTGTGCTAACAACAAAGGACTGTTGGCATTGAATGGAGGACAAGTATTGGCTGCCATGATGTTCAAAATCTAGTTGTGTCTTGATGGGAAAAAATGTCTTTCAGGAGGATTTGAATGCCCTCTACGAGGTAAAGCGGCAGTTGATGATACTGAAAGGTTTCTTCCCCTTCTTCTTGGGGGAGACAAAGAAAGCTCTATATGATTATAATTGTCCTACCTTGAAGAAGATCTTGTGTGAATTCTTCGCATAAGTTGATGTACTAAAATTTGAAATCCAAAGAGATGGAGTCATTAGGTACCTTGTGTCAATGGAATGAGAAGAGAAGTACCAACTCTATGTCCCACCGAGCATGCCAAAAACGTTGTCTCCAAATCACTGCACCCCCCGAATGGCCTGGGAATTAATCATGACATTCGGTGTGATTGGGACACATGGGATCACCTCTCAAGCTATGGGACTTGCACTTGAGGTGAACCTCCAGAGAAGGCTCGACTTCCTCTTCCTAAACTAAACACAACACTACTTCTGATGCAAGAAAGATGGCTAACTAGACCTATACTAACATTTCATGGGATTAGGGAGAGAGAATGCAAGGAAATAAAATCTATACTAGAAGTGGTGATGCACCAAGAAAATGGATGTTCAACTTCTGAAGGGTTAATGTGGGTAGGATGCTCGCATCATTGGCCACCTTCACCTATTACAACTTGGAAAGGGTATAAAATACCACAGACTAGAAGCACATGTTCCTTCGTTAAACTTTAAACATACACAATAGAAAGATCAGATTTGATTTGATACACAAATAATTTATCAAGAGGATAATCACAAGCACATGTCAAACATCTACTTAAGTGATAATAATAATGCAACTCTTAATCAACAGAAGGAAAATAGTTTCTCACAACTGATGAAAGATAATCACACTATTATTTTCACAATATGAAACAAATAATCTGAAATAAAGGTAAATTAATCAATAATGCCAAGGAATCACATTCACAAAGCATACAATGACTAATCATTCAACACAATAAAATAGATCTTCAAGTGTATATAACTATGAATATAATTAAAAGGTTTCAACAAATCTCTGAAAAGCACTCTTCCAAGCTTGAAGAGAAACTTCACCAAAAATCTCTAAAAATATGTATATATCCCAAATAATGGAAGCATTCCACTATTTATAAGTTCCTAGGCTGAGCCATTACAACTGGGCCTTTAACTAACATTTAACTAAAAATAGTAATGTCATTAATATAAGGGAACAGGTCCCATAAAAATAGCAAATTTGTTGCAAAGGTTGACCAAGTCAACCCTACAACTTTGACTGATTCCAGAGCTTGAACCTATCCTTTCATGGCCACTCAGCTTTGGCCTGATTCATCTACATCTCCTTTCTCTGCAAGTTTCATTGTCCTTCCTCCCATACATCCATTCAATGTCTGTACTCAAAGAAGTGCTTGATAACACCTTGAGTTTCTTCATCTCCAAGCCCACATGCATAGTGATTCACTACGTCTATTATCTCGATCTCTTTCGTGATCCTGGCTAGCAACCTTCCAAAGTTTATTTATGACTTTCTTTAGTCTCCCTATGAAATTATGACATAAGACTAGTCAGTCAATGGAGTCACTATTGAAATTCTTCATGACATCATCATCCCGCTTCACCAAATCTTTGAAATTTTCCTTAATTTGATCCTCAGGAAGAGCATCAATATTTTCATTGAAGAATTTGCAGTTGGTGTTGTCAAACTCCTCTGAGATGTCATTCAGGGAATCTGTAATCTCCACTCATTTCTCCTCCAATTTCTTAATCAGATCTTGTAATACTTGACACTCGGAATTCCATGGCCTTTTGATATTCAAACAATTTAGAGGCATCATCAATCACCTCTTCCTGAAGAAGCAAGTTAGAATCTTCCTCTCTAATGTCACTCCATGTTGCCAAAGTTAAATTTAAATTATTATTATCCTCAGAGAAGGATTCATCCATCTTAGAAATGGTGATTTTTACAACCTACAAATCATTATAAATCTCAATGGCTTCCTTGATCAAAGGATTAGCTTCCTACAGATTCTTTCCATCCATCCACTCACTGATCTCCCTTTCTGGCCTAGCTTCTTGAGCTCATGATAATAAATATCATTGATTGTAGATGAAATTTTCATAGTTGTAGTAGTTAAGACGTCAGTGGATGGAGTGGGTTGGGTTACTTTACAATGCAGCTGGCAGCTTACCTTCTCGACCTTGGCCTTGAGCTCATCCTTGGTGGCCTTATCTTTGTCATATTTCTCCAAAAGGGCCCCAAGAGTAGTGTGTACATCTTTCTTGGCTCCTTCATGAGTAGCCTTCCCCAATGAGAACTTTGATATCTGGTAATCTATCTGCTATGATTGTTTCTTTAGTTTTCCCTCAACGGGGGTAGCCACTTCTATCACACGCTCTCCAAATGGATTAACCATCAAACTTGATACGGTTCTTAGTCTCTTGGCCTATCTTTTGGGCATGGACTCCAATATAATGAGATCTATAACATCCCTAGAGGAACCTTTTTATTTTTCTTGGGATTTTTTCTAAACAACCATTCTGGTATGGCTAGAGCCGATGAAGATAGAGTAGCGAGATCTATCGGCCTAGAACAAGATCACCAAAATATCACCGATATTTGAGTAGAGGTAGCAATGATGGAAGGTGTGGATGTAAGGACAACCATAGGAATTGAAAAAGTAATGTTGGGGGTTGTAATTGAAGAAAATGGAAGTGTCAAAGGAAGTGAAGAGGAAATGGGTGACCCAATATTTTCCCCAACTGATAGAACTAGAAGTGACAAGAATACTTGGGCCATAGAAGGGGATGGGAAAGAAGAAATGATGGTGGAAGTGGAAAGAACTGATATTGGAAGTGATAATGGAGGAAGGGGAAGATGTGATGGATCTTGAATGACACTAGGAGAGTCACTAACTTCAACTACTTCACTGGCACTGCAGTGGTGTAATCTTGGGAGTAGCAGACTAGAGAGAGATGAGCCACCAACCACAAATGAAATCTTCTTTGGAATTGTAGGAACCCTTTGAGTCGACCTCTTTCCTTTTGTGGGTGTTGGTTGGTTTATTGCTGGTGTAGCCCTATATTTGTAGGTTGATTTTCCCTTTTGGTGAGATTCCCAAGGTGGCCAACCAACTGAAAGTCCTCTTTAGAATGGGTCCCGCCCTTTCCTTAGTATTGCTACATTCTTCCACATACCAATCAACCCATGACAATGGTTGATTGGCAATATTATCACTCTTGTATGATGAATCTAGGACCTCATCATTATCCTGCATGTCCTTTGGCACATCAACCAAACCAAATTACCGAACTTCATCAAGGGTTAACCTTTCATAATCCCTTTGTCGCACGATGTATTCATCTCGACAATGAATCCATATATCTTCTAATTGGGGTACGTGAGCACTAGACCGACCTGTCTCCCCAAACTTACCCCAATAGTCAAAATTAGTCCACGGATGAAAGGTCCATAGGGTTACCTCAGCCATTTCTACATCAACATTTTTTCCTTGTGAATATTTGGGCAAGAATACCTACCAATTGAAATAGGGAAATGCATTCCCACTTTGTGATGCTTATTTTGGATTTGATGATAATCCAACAACTACCAAACTAATTCCAAAAGAATCCATTTGTCAGTGGGGCACCTTGGCAATTTTCTTGGGGCACCTATGAAACTGGAATCCAAATGTAGGTGAATGTAGGAAATTGAAAGTAGATTGCTCCCCATTCTCACACCTCTTAGAAAGCCTCATCGAAAACCCTCCGATTGTATAGTTGTTGGTCCGAAAATCTGCACGCCACGGATCTATGGATAGATCTAGAGATGGTGCTGCTGATTATTTCACCCCAGCAAAAGCGCTGATCGGGCAAATTCTTATTCATTGTTTCTAGGTACCGCAGCATCCACTTATGGAAATAGTGGGCATCTGAAAGCCCGAAGACTCTGCTCAGGAAGGTGATCGTGTCACTGAGTTCCTCTGAGAAATCACTTCGGTGGATAGTCTGAGGCCACCGGGTCACTACCTTCTTATTCTTTAGGTAGACCTCATTCATCAACTGCATGCACTGGCCCTCGTTGTCTTCCCAGGCCTTGATGCATTCCTGTTGGCTAACAGCCACGTAGTTCCGGTGGTGAGGGATGCCAAGCATCAACTCAAAATGACGGGCAGTGAGGTTTATGACTACCTCGCCCTTGCTGTTCTCGACACATCTTGTGTCCTTGTTGAAAGATTGCGCAACTACCATCATGAACTCATTGTTCACAGCGCTGACAGGGATTCCTCCGGCAAAGTGCAGGGCACTGCCTATTAGCTTGTCCATCCATGGACTTCTTGTAACCTTCTGAGTTCTAACCCAGAACTCATCCATGTCAATGTGACCCAACTGAGTCTCTGACATCCATACTGCACTCAGCCTGTGATTCGGGCATCCTGACCCTCTGATATTTGTATTTCATCTCTTCTTCTGTCAGCTTAGCTTTTCCTCTTGGTTTGGTGGGTTTCTTGCTTGACGTAGACATGTGTTCTCTCGAACTCAGTTGCTGATCTGCACGAAGAAGAAGTGAGACCCAATCCAAAAAGGTTGAATTAGTCATTTGATCTTCCATTGGAAAGCTAGCAGAAGGAGAGAGTTAGAGATTATAAGGCTCAGGGCGCAGGAAAAATGCAACTGGCAGGCCAAATAGATAAGGCGCACAGAAAAGGAATGTTGCATAGGTTATACTAGCGCCAAAGGCGCATGGCGCATGGATGAAGCAGGTTGCATTTTATAGCAGGGCGCACAGGAAATGCGTGTTACATTGGGGTTCGGTGCGCCCTTTGGCGCATGGGAAGATTGTGTAACATTAACAAATGGTGCGCCAAAGGGATATGGCGCGGCGCATGGAGGGTTTACTCAACATCATGTTACTGCAACGGAGGGTGCGCCCGCGCCTATGTAATCTTTATACTTGCGCGCAGAAGGCTTGTGCTGCATCGAAACTGGGTGCGCCCTTTGGCGCATGGAAACATTATGCAGCATGGATAGAGGGTGCGCCAAAGGCTTCAAGGAGGCGCGGGTTTTAGACTTGTAGCATGCAAAGAGGGCGCGCCATTGAGGGCGCATGAATTTCAATCAGAATGTTAACATGGAATCGGAAGGCTGCGCCATTGGCGCGGGTTTTGAATATGTTACATGGCGGGTAGGTGCGCCGAGGGGCGCAACTGTCTTTTTTGCAACAAGGCGCGCCAGTGCGCCACTGGATAAAAGCCTACCCAAATCTCTTCTTTATTCCTCTCTTCCACTTCAAAAATTACTTGGACAAGTAAGGTTTTACAAAAAGCTTTTAATAGACCAAGCCAGTTACAAAACGACTCCTTTTCCAGCAGATCCGGAAAGAGGGAGGGAGAGGAAGAGGAACAGAAGAAAACGAACAGGGCAGGCACACAAAGGCCTAAACATATTTCATTAAAAACCGACCAAGAAACCAAAAAGAGACCAGAAACACACCAACAGTAACACAAAGCAAAAAACACGAAAGCATAAAATGTAGAGAAGAGGGAGAACCTCTTACCTTAAATATAGAAAAGATTTGGAAAGTGGGTCCACAAGGTCCAGATAGTGACAGAAAGCAGAGTGACAAATCCAGAGTAATCACGTGCTTTCAAAAAGGAATGAAAATGACATGGGCGCGCACCGATGATATTTATAGGAAAACTTGTCATCAATGCGCCACCAACCTTTTGAAATGGCGCATGGAAATGGTCTGTACAAGTGAAAGCATGCGCCCTTTGGTGCATGGAAGGAATTACAACGAAGAATGAGCACGCCTTTGCGCACCATATGCATTGTTGACATGAAGTTATGTGCGCTTTTCGCGCACAAAACTTGGTGTTGCAGATATATTACGTGCGCCCTTGGCGCACCAAAAAGTGATTCAACATCCTTTGGCGCACCGAAAGACGTGTTAACATGTAAAACCATGCGCCAAAGGCTTTTAAGGGGGCGCATCAAAACTATGTGTTACAAGGCAAATCCATGCGCCCAGCCAAAAAAGGCTCAAAAAGACTAAGTTCAAAAACTAGATTTCCCGGGAAGGGATTTTACAATGTTTCGAACGCGAGGGATCCCTAACGAGGGATCGAAACAAAATTTTCGGTATGGTTATCGGTAAAATTGCCCTTGTCAATTTTACGGGATAACAGCTGGCTCTTTCTGGGGACTATCCCTGAGCAAACTCGGGGGTAGAGAATCCCAGATCACATGTGCCTATCCATTGGGTACGGAGTCAAAAACAAGGGGGACCGGAGGGAGAACAAAGGAAACACACAACAAACTGAAAGCAAACACACGACAAAAGCAAACACACAACTAAAATAAACTGTACAAAGAAGAGAGCAAGCTCTACTTCCTGAAAATCTTGAGATGTTGCCCGCTATAGGGAAGCGGGAGCTCAGCTCCATCCAGATATGAGAGATAGAAACTATTCTCTCCATTGAGTTGCTTGATTTTGAAGGGCCCTCTCCATAGGGAATCAAATTTTCCGTGCATGCCCTTTGGTTCTCTTCGCTTGTCCCAAAGAAGGACGAGATCTCCTACTTGAAAATTCCTCTGCCTGGCCTTCTTATCAAAAAGCCTCTTCACTTGATTCTGATGTTCAGTGATCCTGTCGACCACCTTTACTCTCTTTTCTTCAAGTTCCACCAGATACATAATTCTCTTTTCTAGAGAACTCTGAAAAGTTTCATCTTCGATTAGCTCGTGCTGCAGCGTAGAGCAGAAGTTCGGCGAAATGGGAAGTTCGGCATCAGTGCCATATAACACTTGAAAAGGTGACATGCCGAGAGATCTCTTGGGAGTAATGCGGTCCGCCCACAAAGCGTCGTACAAAGACTTGTGCCACATCCGCTGATTTTCATCTACTAATTTCCGTATGATGGTCACTTCTAAAGTTCTTATTATCGATTCCGCCCGACCATTTCCCCCGAGGGTAATAATCCGAGGCATGTGCTAAAGTTATTCCATATTCATAGCAAAAACTAATAACTTCCCGCGAGGAGAAGTTAGAAGCATTATCAGCAACGATCTTGTTTGGAACACCGAACCTGACAATGATATTCTCTTTGATAAAAACGCAAACCACCTCGGAAGTGGCATGTTTGATTCGTGAGACTTATGGCTTCCACCCATTTAGTTCTTTTCCGAGTTCTTTTGCATTAGGATTGCAGACACAGTATGTTCGGAGGCGTAGCTATACATAATGAAGTCTTTGGAGAAATCCGGACATACCAGGACCGGTGCATGAGCAACAGAAGTTTTTATCTCCTCAAACGACCTTTTCCCCTCTTCACTCCATCTGAAAGTGGGTGACCCTTTCATCATGTTCAGTATGTGGCGGGTCTTCTCAGCAAAATCAGGAACAAAACGCCTGAGAAAGTTCACCTTTCCGAAGAAAGAATGAACACCATTCTTGCTTGTAGGCAGAGTAAGGCTTTGGATAGCCTTAACTCTTTCGGCATCGATCTTCGTTCCTTCTTTGCTAACCACATGGCCTAGCAATTTCCCTTCCGTAACCCCAAAAACAGACTTTTTGGGATTTAGGGAAATTCCATGTTCTCGGCACCTGGCAATACTTGCTCCAAATGATCACAATGATCACTTCGTTGTTTAGAGAACACGGTTAAGTCATCTAGATAAACTACAATGACTTTTCCCATCATGCCTTTAAATGCGAAATCCATGGCCCGCTGAAAAGTGGCACCAGCGTTAGTTAGGCCGAAAGGCATCCTGCTATAGGCAAATGTACCCCATGGAGTAGTGAATGCTGTTTTGAATTGATCTTCAGGCGAGACTTCAATCTGATTGTAGCCTGAAAAACCATCAAGCATAGACAGCATTTCTCGATCCATTCTTCTATGCGAGAACTTGATCCATTATGGGAAGAGGGTAGTTGTCTTTCAGCGAAGCTTGATTTAAGTTTCGGAAGTCTACGCAGATGCGTATTTCACCGTTTTTCTTGCGCACTGGCACAATGTTTGCCACCCAAGTGCTGTGATGAATAGGGAAGATGATTCTTGCATCCAGCATCTTCTGAATTTCGGCCTGAATGGTGCCCGAAATCTTGGGATTATAGTGCCTCTGCTTCTGACGGAAGGCTTTGACATCGTCTTTCAAGGGAATATCGTGCTGAACGTCCTTTGGCTTGAAGGACTTTAAATCGGCGTAGGACCATGCCAATACATCCATATATCTTTTCAGCAACTTGACAAATTTCCACTTTTCTTCTGGCGTGCAACATTTCCCGATGTTCACAAATTGCGGATGTGCCTCAGAACCTATATTGACTGGTTCTGTCTCTGGGGATGAGCAAGGATCGTCCCGCTTCTTCTTTCTCACAAAACGGTCATGCCTGTCAAACAGGCGTTCCAGAGAAACCAGGCCCTTCGGAATTTTATTTCCTTTGAGCTGACATATGCCGTCTTTCTCCTCTGATTCATGGTTTTGACTGTTGATTGATTCGCGGCATGTCGAGGTGGATCCTTCAAAATACAACTCATCAAAATTTTCTGATTTTTCTAGAAAGGCAATGAGGTGATTATCATCGTTGAATACCTGCCAATGCTGAGAGTTGTCTGGCACGCTCGGGCGGAAAACCACTTCAATGGTGTATTTGTTCGTTTTCAAACCCGGGTGCGGGAGCATGAGAGATGCTGAAACGGCCAATGAATCGGCCATATCATTTTGAGCTCTTGGAATTGCCCCTATCGAAAAGGCATCAAATTCCTCAATGCTGTCCCATACTGCATTACGGTAGTGCCTGAGCCTTTCATTTTTTACTTGGTAAATCCTTTTGACCTGATTTACAACCAGCTCGGCATCACCTTGAACTTTTAGATTTTTAATTCCTCTTTCCTTTGCAGCTTGCATACCGAGTAACAGAGACTCATACTCAGCAGTATTGTTAGTGTTGAAAAACTGCAATTTGAAAGAGAGAGGAATGACTTCTTCCTCAGGAGATATCAGCACAACCCCAGCCCACATCCACTAGTTAAGAACTGCCATCAAATTGCAAGGTCCAGATCTTATTGAGATCCTTTTCTTGAACAAAAACGCCCTTTGTATCCGCCTCGGTAGATAAGAAGTAGTTCCCCATCCCTGATGATTCAAAAAGGATTTGGGCTTTGGGATCTTCGGAGCTAGTGACCAAGTACTTCTTTTGGGATTCCGGTTCTAAAGTTTGCATTACGCCTTTGACTGGAATTCTAGCTTTAGACCAGTCCATGTGAATTTCTCCACCAACTTCGCTGCAAAAGCTCCTTCCTAGCAGAATTCCATAGGCTGCCGGAATGTCAGCGACAAGGACGGTCATTTTTACTCTTTTATCCGGGAAGGCTGCAAACGCAAATTGCGCGTCTTTGATTTGGCCAATCAACGGCACTTGCTTGGTCTCCAATGAGTAACATCTGCCGAAAGGCTTGGTAAGAGTAAGGCCCAAAGCATGGGTGACTTTCGCCGGCATAACGTTGTCAGAAGCTCCGGAATCAATTATGCAGTTGCTCAACTTGTGTCCATTGATTAGGAGAGAAAGATAGAAAGGCTCTATTTTGCCTGATGCGAGATAATGAAGCAACATTTATGTGGGATTCGGGAGAGTGGAAAGGATTCCTTTTGGGGAAGCTTTGATTAGATATAACTGACTTGACTTTGGATATACTTTAGTCAATCTTACAAGTGTTCGGGGTTTGGCCGAAGATACTCGGCTTGGACATATCCTGGATCTTGGTCTTTTTTGCATGATCTATTATATCGAATGCGGCCAAGGGTTGCGTTGGTAAAGGAATGAGTCCTTCACTTCGCGATGGTGGAACAGGGTTACTGATCTTGATAGGAATATGAGGGGGCTGATTCGGAGGAGAGATGGGCGGAAAAGACTTCTTTGCAAAAGACTTAACAGGGAATTGAGTAGGAAGAGGATTACCTCTTCTAACAATGGTTGGAGGCACGTTTGACACGACCTTCTCCTTCTGCACATGGGCAGCAACTTCCGCTTCCTTTCCTTGCGAGCGGGTAAAAACAGCATAGGATTGTCCGCTTGCATAGCCCTGAGTACTCTCTTCTTCATCAGATTCATCCTCATCAAATTCCATGTATCCAATAGTAGAGTCGCCAGTCGGCTCACCGACATCTTGATCATCTTCGCCTTGAGGTAAGAAGGTTCTTCATAGTACTGCTCTTCTTCTTCATTTCGGCCAAAGCATTGACCGGAGGAGCTTCAAGCGCCAACCGTGGAGCGATTGCGGAGTAAACGCGTCTTTGTGAAACATTGTTAGGAACAAAATTCCTCAGTGGACATCCGGTACGAGGAACCAGGAGAGGCTGGGCAGGCCGCTTTTTCAATGCGAAGCAAATCATTCGCCATCTTTTGGAATGCTTTGGATCGGAGCCAGTAGCGGCGAGGATCGAAGATTTGGACTTTGATGATTCCTTTTTCAACTCGCCAGATATTATCAAATTGTCTTCTATCCGGATGGCAGCAGCCTGAGCGAGAGGTAGAGTAGCTACTCGCTCTTGAAGGAGCAAGAAGCTGACTTTTGAGCTCATGGCGTTCACGAAGAAACACTTCTGATTCTCCGGTGTTGGAAGCATGGCAGTAGGGACACGGTTGATTAATGCATTGAACCGGGTGACAAAATCACGCATGGTCTCATTGGCCTCTTTCTTCAGGTGGGTGATCCGTGATAGCAATGCAAATGCATCTTCTGAAGGCTTGTATCTTGAAAGCATCCCGTAAGGTGGCCCAACTGGTGATAGATCCGGCCGGCAAATGCTGAAACCATTCAGCTGCGGGCCCTTGTAGGGTTTCCAGAAAAAGGTGAACCGACACATCTTCGTGAGTCACGTCCAAAATACTGCATGACATAATGAAAGCAGATATGTGGGAATCCGTGCTTTGATTTCCACTCCCGTCAAATTTAGGAAAATTCTTTCGATTTCCGTGAGGGAGCGCGTGAACTGGATGTGGTAATGCGAGAGGACCCATAGCATTTCCCCATGGTACCGCCATTTGAAAGGCTGGAAAAAGCACACGAGCTGGGAGGGTGGTTCCACTTAGCAAGGCACTACAAAGGGACGTAGATGCTCCTTGTACAAGACTTTTTCTTCGTGAAGGCGAGACACTCCTGGATGACCGGCTAGCCGAGCTTAGCGCTGAAAAATGTGCCGGTGTTACGCTGAAATTGTGCCTCTGAAGCAGATCGAAAGTAGGATCAACTTCTCCACGGGCTCTCCTGCTGCGCGTAAAAGGTTCACTTGCCAGTGTACCTTCCAGATCTGCGATATTATGGCACAGATTTAAACTTTATTTTTGGGTGTACTTGCTGATTTTCTGGTTTTTTTTTTACAAAAACCAGCAGCAAATACTTTTCTCGAATATTTAAAAAAACAAAAATTATCCTCCTCGAAAAACCGATTGCGGTTAATGACAAATAGCAGCGAGGATAAGATGGCAGGGAAGAATAGCAGGCTGATTTTCAGATCTGATCTTTACTTTTCAGAGGGTTTCAAACTTTTTAGAAAATAGTCAAAAATCCAGATCTACGGAAAAATAATGATTTTGATAAAAACTCGGCCCAAAGATCCGTAACTAGGCCCGATCTATGGCTCTCAGAAGAAAATTTTTTGATTTGAGCACTTTTGCAAATTTTTCGGATTTTTATAAAAAAGTGGATTTGCAAACAATGAGCGAATCTTTTGATTTTTTCGATTTTATATTATACCACCACAGATAGATCAGACAGAGATCTGTCGATCCCAGTGGAGTCGCCAAAACTGTTGGTTCGAAAATCATCGCGCGGATAGATCTATGGATAGACGAGCCAACAGTGTTGCAGGGCTTAGCCCCTCTTTGAGACAGCAAAGCGAAACTGGTTTATTGCTATTTCTACTAGCAGGAACCTATGCAAGTCTCACAGATTCTGCCTTCGGGGGTTGGGATCTCATCCCGGTAGAGTATTCAGGCTGCGAAAAGGAAGGAATGAAAGAGGAGAAGAGAAAGAACAGATCCGAAGGAGAAAAGAAATGAATTCCAAAGCAGAAAGGTCAGAAGATTTATGTTTTTAGTTTGGTAGTAAACAGAGCCAAACCTACTTGCATAAATAAACAAAGCAATACTGATAAACAAATGACGGAAAAGTAGATATGAATCCAACAGATTAAACACATACGAGATCTAACGTAAGAAAGATCTAATGTATACACTATTGAGCACAAAGTCTGAATAATTGTATTACTGTTCTTTTCTGTTACAAGAAAGCTCAAAGTCTTTCTCTCCTCACTTCTATTTCTATCTGAAAAATGTTCACCTTGAATACAACAAGTATTCTCATATTTATAGAAGATGAGGGAGAGAGAAGGCAAAATGGAGCCAACCACTTATTTACAAAGATATTTACAAAATATCCAAAAGTCATGTTGACTTTGACAACTTTGATGGATGACATCATCCCATGATGCAACATGGATGATGTCATCATTTGTGCCAACACATTTTAGACATTTCGAAAAGAAAGTCGGAGAATAGAGAGGAGAAGAAGAAGAAGAAGAAGAAGAAGCTATTCATCATCATCATCCTGCGGCCGAAAAGGGGTCGCCTGTTTCTGATGCTGCTCAGGAGATGAGATGTGGAACTGAGCGCGGTATTCCAAGAACTTGCTGATCATCGGCCCAAACTGATCCTGTGATGGATCCTTGTGCCGTTCACTGATTGCTTCGCAAGTTTCCCGCTCATCTATGAGCTTTTCTGGGATCTTGGAATAGTCTTTACCCGCCTCGATTAGGAACCGATGAAGTCCCTACAGGCCAGTAGGTTGTTGATAGATTCGATGTCGAACGTGACCTCTGGCCCTGTTCCTTGAGAGGCTATCTCCTTGAAAATCCGGATAGTGTCATCAGCTGATCTCAAGGTAAGGGAAGGAGTGAGCAACCCTGGAGTCATAGATAGAACAATTTTCTCCATTTGGTGCATTGCATCCAGGGCCTCTTCCTTTACCTTGTCTATCTTTTCTAAAACAAATTCCAGCTGATCTATCCGATAGTCCAAAGTGGACATAGTTTTGTTGAGGGCCCTTGGATGGCCGAAGACTCCGAACTTGACCAGATCTTCGACTGAACAGTCAAACATTTGTTGGAATGTCTCGTGCTGGAGTCTAGCATGTTCTAACTCTTCTGATATCGGACCCGCTAATGCTTGGAGTTCCTTATTCGCCTTCTCGATGTTTAGGTATAAACTGATATACTCGGCGATTACTCTTTCACTATCCTTGAGGATTTGGCTCCTCAAGCGAAAGCGGCCATGCCTGCTCACCAATCTTTGAATATTCATTGATCTTCTCCTGACTGAGCAGCTCAGGAGTTTCGGCGGCAGTTGTGGGAGGTGCACTTCCCATCTTCTGTAAGGCTTGAAGCAGATACTTGTTCTGCTCCTTCAGTAGCCTTTTTTCCTCTTTCGTTTCCTGAAGCTTCTTGCAGAGTGCATCCACTGCGGAAAGAGCTTCCCCCTGGAGACTTTCTGAGGATGTCCCCATTGTGACTTGGGTCACGGTGAAATCTGTCGGAGACAGATCTTCTTTCTCTTTGAGGGGGTTGGGGTATGCTATTTCCATGACTCTCTCACCTGCAGCGCTCTTCGAGAAGCGTGTAACCGGCTTGTGCTTCTTTACTCCTTTAGCCGGAATGACCGAAAAGTCCATCGGAGCGATGGGGACTTTCCTCTTTTGTTGGCTCAGCTGCTGAGAGATCCAAGCTGGTCCTATAGAAGAAGGACCAGAGACAGAGGGGGAGGCAGCAACGGTAGAAGAGGGGAAAAACGTGGAGACACGCGGCGGCGGCATTGAAAGAATAGCCGAGGAAGTGCCCACGGGAGGAAGGGAAACCGCAACCGCAGAAGACATAGGAAGGGAAGGGAGCTCGGAGATGAGGGAAGAAATGGAAGAAGACAAATCAGCGAGGGAGGAGAAGATAGATGAAGAGGCGGGGGAAAGAGTAGAAGAAGGGGCAGAGGACACAACCAAAGGAGTGGTCGCTTGAGTCACTCGAGGAGGGGAAGGAAGAGAAGAAGAAGGGATAGAAGGGACCTCTGAAGTTGTAGCGACGCCGACATCCTGGGTGGATGGGCGTATAGGACTATCCTCTGTCAATTCTTTCTCTGGCGAATCCAGAGTTATTACTTGTTCAGGCTCTGAAGGAAGAGGACTTTCAGGGGCTTCCTCCTGAATGGTGCTAGGTTCACCTTCGGCACCTTTGCCTTTCAGTAGCTTCTTTGACCTTGGAGGTGCGTTGCCCAAAGGGGAAGTTGTGAAATCTACCCCGAGGTAGATTAGTCCGTTCATGCGGCACCAATGCTCTGTTCTCCGCATAGTCTCCTTGACCCTCTCCTCAATTGTTTGAGGAGCCTTGCTTCTGTCAATGTCCGGGAAGGGCCAATCATCCCCTTCTGTGTCATTATACACTTTGTCTACTTCGTCTTCCGTGGTTTGGAAGCCTTTGGGGACAATGGCCACTCCGTATTGAATGATTTCCGTCAATGCCAAGCGCGAGTGATCCTTTCTTCTGAGTTCCACCTCATGGAGAACGTCAATGTAAATATCCTCAATTTGAGGGACATGGATCGGATCAAGCTTCGCCCTTGGCAGGCAGCCCCTAGGATCGAAGGTAGGCCTGGCTGGGAAGTCATGCTTCAAATTTAACAACTCCAGCTCTGCGAACATTTCCTTCGCCTTATGGTAGGAGGAGCATGTGTACCGGCCCACTGTGAGGGGGAAAGGAGTTCCGCCCTTCTTTCTTTTGAGGCACTTTTCATGGTATGTGACCAGCTGTCTTGATAGTTCTAATAGAATCAGCCTTGGTCCAGCATACCTCGGTAGCCTGGTTGGCTCTCCCAAAAAGTTGGCAGCCCTTAGATAGGTGAACGTGGGAAATTGGGTGAACAGGGCCCCCCATTTCTCTGTGACTGCCACTATGTTCTTGGTTGTCCGGCTATGAGTCATGTTTGGCCTCAGTAGGCAGATGACATGATAGAAGAATGCATCGTTAACTTTTGCGAAATGTTGGATGCTATTCTCCAGCCTCAGCTCTGGATAGTAATCAAATATCTTGGCCTGAGGCCATACTCCACTTCGGTTCAGCCCCGGATAATCCCTTGCTGACGCTGCAGCATAGACTACATAGGAGTTCATATGGAACACTCCCGTTGTGGCGAACTGTTGTAGCTGCTCAGAGATGGTGCTGCTGATTATTTCACCCCAGCAAAAGCGCTGATCGGGCAAATTCTTATTCATTGTTTCTAGGTACCGCAGCATCCACTTATGGAAATAGTGGGCATCTGAAAGCCCGAAGACTCTGCTCAGGAAGGTGATCGTGTCACTGAGTTCCTCTGAGAAATCACTTCGGTGGATAGTCTGAGGCCACCGGGTCACTACCTTCTTATTCTTTAGGTAGACCTCATTCATCAACTGCATGCACTGGCCTTCGTTGTCTTCCCAGGCCTTGATGCATTCCTGTTGGCTAACAGCCACGTAGTTCCGGTGGTGAGGGATGCCAAGCATCAACTCAAAATGACGGGCAGTGAGGTTTATGACTACCTCGCCCTTGCTGTTCTCGACACATCTTGTGTCCTTGTTGAAAGATTGCGCAACTACCATCATGAACTCATTGTTCACAAGCGGCGGCGAGGATTCCTCCAAAGTGCGGGGCACTTTGCTATTAACTTGTCCATCCATGGACTTCTTGTAACCTTTTGAGTTCTAACCCAGAACTCATCCATGTCAATGTGACCCAATTCAGAGTCTCTGACATCCATACTGCACTCAGCCTGTGATTCGGGCATCCTGACCCTCTGATATTTGTATTTCATCTCTTCTTCTGTCAGCTTAGCTTTTCCTCTTGGTTTGGTGGGTTTCTTGCTTGACGTAGACATGTGTTCTTTCGAACTCAGTTGCTGATCTGCACGAAGAAGAAGTGAGACCCAATCCAAAAAGGTTGAATTAGTCATTTGATCTTCCATTGGAAAGCTAGCAGAAGGAGAGAGTTAGAGATTATAAGGCTCGGCGCAGAAAAATGCAAGCGGCGAGCCAAATAGATAAGGCGCACGAAAAGGAATGTTGCGAGAGGTTATACTTTGCCAAAGCGCATGGCGCATGGATGAAGCAGGTTGCATTTTATAGCAGGGCGCACAGGAAATGCGTGTTACATTGGGGTTCGGTGCGCCCTTTGGCGCATGGGAAGATTGTGTAACATTAACAAATGGTGCGCCAAAGGGATATGGCGCGGCGCATGGAGGGTTTACTCAACATCATGTTACTGCAATGGAGGGTGCGCCCGCGCCTATGTAATCTTTATACTTGCGCGCAGAAGGCTTGTGTTGCATCGAAACTGGGTGCGCCCTTTGGCGCATGGAAACATTATGCAGCATGGATAGAGGGTGCGCCAAAGGCTTCAAGGAGGCGCGGGATTTAGACTTGTAGCATGCAAAGAGGGCGCGCCATTGAGGGCGCATGAATTTCAACTGCAGCAGAACGGAAGGCTGCGCCATTGGCGCGGGTTTTGAATATGTTACATGGCGGGTAGGTGCGCTTGAGGGGCGCATGGCTTTTTTTACAACAAAGGCGCGCCCGGTCGCCATGCTGGAAAAAACTAAGCCTACCCAAATCTCTTCTTTATTCCTCTCTTCCACTTCAAAAATTACTTGGACAAGTAAGGTTTTACAAAAAGCTTTTTAATAGACCAAGCCAGTTACAAAACGACTCCTTTTCCAGCAGATCCGGAAAGAGGGAGGGAGAGGAAGAGGAACAGAAGAAAACGAACAGGGCAGCACAGGGGGAAAGGCCTAAACATATTTCATTAAAAACCGACCAGCAAACCAAAAACAGACCGAAACACACCAACAGAACACAGACCAAAACACGAAAGCATAAAACAGAGAAGAGGGAGAACCTCTTACCTTAAATATAGCAAAAGATTTGGAAAGCGGGTCCACAGGCGAGATAGCGGCGAGCGGTGACAAATCCAGAGCAATCACGTGCTTGAAAAAAGGAATGAAAATGACATGGGCGCGCACTGATATTTATAGGAAAACTTGTCATCAATGCGCCACCAACCTTTTGAAATGGCGCATGGAAACGGCTGTCGACAAGGGAAAGCGTGCGCCCTTTGGCGCATGGAAGGAATTGACAACAGAAGAATGAGCGCGCCTTTTGCGCACCATATGCATTGTCGACATGAAGTTATGTGCGCCCTTTGGCGCACCAAAACTTGGTGTCATAATATATTACGTGCGCCATTGCGCACTAAAAGTGATTCAACATCATTTGGCGCACCGAAAGACGTGTTAACATGTAAAACCATGCGCCAAAGGCTTTTAAGGGCGCATCAAAACTTGTGTTCTGAGCAAATCCATGCGCCAAATGACCAAAAAGGCTCAAAAAGACTAAGTTCAAAACTAGATTTCCCGGGAAGGGATTTTACAATGTTTGAGCGCGAGGATCCCTAACGAGGATCGAAACAAAATTTTTGTATGGTTATCGGTAAATTTCCCTTGTCAATTTTACTAGATAGTTCTTTGTCAAAAAAATAAAGATGACACAAAAGAAAGTGTCGTTGACTCTTCAAAATTCTTTCTCCCCCTTGTCCAGTGAGTTGGGGATAAAACTTGTATATTTGGGAAGTCCTGCGAACACCCCACTAGTTTTTCTCAAGAAAATCTCCCATAGCAACAACCACATATACCAGGAAATATGTCATGTAGAAAGTATTGATTTCTAACATTTTTCCCAACCGATAGAAAACATCGCTACTAATATGCTCCCCCCATTAGATAAACTCATCATTCTTCTTGATAGTTCTATATATGACAACATCCATTCCTGGAATTCTTACGTAAAGGAAGACCTGAGACTCTTCTTAATAGCACAAATAAGATTGTTGACTTCCTAAATAAAATCTGATCGATGCATAGTTTTGGGTAATTTGGAAAATTATTAACCAGATAGGATTTCATCATAACCTTTGAGCATACTTCCTCTTTCTTATCCCAATGTTCCACTACTATTTCTAGTGAAATTGTGGCATAATCTTGAACATCTGGAAGTTTAAACAAATCCTCAAGAAATATGGGTCCAAACAGATTACCACCTTATCATCACTATCCCTAACTAACATGGAGTCCTCATGTGAAGTGGGCTGCTATAGCTAAGACAAATTAAGGCAATGCATAGATGTGAGAAAATCGGTGGCAAGGGCAAGACCACTATCACATGCGTAGATGGCTTGCATCCATGGTTTCTTATTTGATCCTTTAATCTCTCCTTAAATTAGGAAGATCAATTTGTCCTAGATCAGTGTCCCCAATATTTCCTAAGTCGAGGATAGGTAGGATTGGGGAAAACCCCAAGAAATGAGTACTTCATCTTCTCTTTTCCCTTTGAAGTGGAAGAAGACATCAAAACCTATTTTTGGGAGCTAAATGTCGTAGAAATTTTGAAAAACCCGAAAATTCAAGAAATCTCCAAAATTTTGAACCTGGAAAAGTCTCAAAGGAATTAGTGAATTGAAATCCCTAAAAAGAGTTTCCCAAATAGAAATCTTTGAAATCAAAAACTCAAAGAAATATCCAAAATGAATTTGTCTGAAAATAACTTTTTCAAAAGAGTTTCCTGAAGCGGAGGTTTCAAAAACCTAAAAGAAACAAATCTCTATGAAATTATGAACTAGAAAATTCTCTAAAATCCCGAAAGCAACCAATCTCTAAATGAACTTCAAATCGAGATCTCTAAAGATTTTCTCCAAAGGAGTTCTCTAAATGAATTTCCCACTTTGTGATCTTCCAAAGGAATTCTCCGAATGAGTCTTTCCAAATATTTATGAGGAATTTGCAAAACTAATGTTAAATCGCCAAAGTTGGAAGACGAGAAATGAAAAGAAGCATGAGAGGCCTAAAAGATCCTTTAAACAACTTTGAAAACCTAGAGGAAAATAAAAAATGAAACATGTTGAACCAATAGAAAAACATCACAAAACTCAAAGTGAGAAACCAAAAGAAAAACCCAAATGAGGAGAAAATAGAGGAAAAATACCTAAAACCAAAAGAAAAATAAACAAAAACATACCTTGAAAAATACGTCGCAAAGTACAAGAATGGAATGTCAAAGTGAATGTGTCAGGTAAAAATGATAAGTAAAAATCCAAGTTTAAATAGAAATCCTAATATTAATGGTAAAAATATGATCCATATGGAGGTAGGTGAAAATTAATTACGCATAGAATCTCCGAAGGTCTAAAACCTGAAAGCCCAAAATTTTGAAAATTTGTGATTTCGCTTTAAAATTAGGAAGCATAAAGGTGAATTAACAATTGAAAGCTCAAACCCAAAACCTAAAGTCTAAAAATTTGTCTTTAATTTGGAATTTTAGAAATTCAAGTGAAAATCCTAAAATGACTCGGAGAACTCCAAAACCTGAAACCTAAGTCTCAAAATTCAGGACTTTCAGAAATTCACTTCTTGAAATTCGGACTTCAAAGTCCTGAGAGGGATTTAAACAAAATGAGCTAAAAATTCCCAAAACTTGAAAACCCGAAAGTCCAAAAATTCAGACTTTCGACTTCGTAAAGATTCAAATGAAATTTTGAAATTGAGCTTAAAAATCTGAAAGAGAAAAAAACTCTGAAGTCTAAAAATTGAAAATTTTTAGATTCTCGTTTTAGCAAAAATTCACTGTGTGAGGATTTTTGTAAAAATCTTAGTCTGACATATGGCATTCTTAAGGGAAAGTTAAATGGTTAACAGGGTGATAAAATCCTTTTGGTAATGTCCTGCTAACCATTTTATTTTCAAAATTGGAGTGTCGAGATGCATCGACAAATTTGTGTGGGAGTACTTCAAGACCCTTCACCCACGAAGATAATTGAAAAGTATTCCTATGACACTATGACGGCCATGTACAAGGTGCGCTTGGAGAAATGGTATACATGCCTAAGGAACACATTTGGGGAAGAATGGAGGATCCCTGAATAATTTCCAATGACCACCAAGGGAGAGGCCGAGTTTGTTGTGTACCAAAATTTTTTCTTGGGTAGATTCAAACTGATAGATGAGACATGGAGCCCATGGTTCAAGATCCCTTTTTCCTTCATAGCTCAACACTTGAGGCTAGGAGTGAATAGATTCTGAGAATCCAAGTTGTTGAGGTTGGACCTTGGTAATTTGGACCGAGACCACAGGGAAATGCGTAAAGGGTTGGTCTACCCCAACAAGCACACATACATGGAGAGGTACGTGTCACATGAGGTCTAAATGGTGAGACCCATGAATTTTCCCATCGTAGGAGGATCCATGGCATGAGTATACTCCACATATGACCCAAATTTGAGAAGGGAACGTATCTATAGAATGATATATCCATACATGAGGACCCAACTGGTAGGAAAATGCCCACACTTAGGTGGGAGGAAAAGAACCAGAATAAAATACCAAGTGTAGTGGATACACAGGTAATAGGTTCCCCAGGACAAGCACTAGAACCAGTATGTACTCGCACAAGAAGAAGTCTATAATCAAAGAGAAGAATTTGGAGCCAAAGAAGTCGTTAGACAAGGAGCCATCAAGGAATAATTGATAGAGTCACCTACACTAGAATCCTTGGTTAGGAAGAAGCAAAGGATAGAAGAGGAGACCACCTCAAAAGAAACTAAGAGTTTGGAGAGGTACATAGGTGAAAAGGATGATGATGATGAGGAAGATGGTAGTGAAGAAGATGATCCTAGAAGAGATCAAGAGCCACCCATCTTCAACATGCATGATTCGAAAAAAGGTGGAGAAGAAGAATAGGGTCTCTGTTTCGTGCGGCACAAGGGTAGTCGAGAAGGAAGGTGCGAAGAAGAAGGCTTCAAGCCTTACACAGGAAAAAATAAACAAGGAAAAAGGAAGAGAGGCTGAGAAGGTCATTGAGACCTTGGTAGAAGAGGGCTATTGGAGTTCAATGCCGAGCTCGTGTTGAGTAACGATAAGGAAGAGAGGATAAAAATTACCATGACAACACTGGAGGCCCCAATTTAACTGTACTTATTCCTAAAGGCATGCACATGGGAGGAAGGCATGTGGAGGAGGAGAGGTCAGGGATGGGTTATATTAATGACCCCAACAAAGTGTTGCGTGTATAGTTCCAAAGCACCATTTCAGTAGAGGTGCTTGTGGCAATGTCATCTTTTGATAAAGAGGATGCTTACCCACAGACAAGGAAGATTCTCTCATGGGCATTTGAGTCCCATCTTGATGAGCTAGAATTATAAGCAAGAAATGGGGTGATTATAAATTTTCTAGAATCAAAAGGAGACAACACATTGGTGAATGCTCATACAGGTCTCGGCATGAACAATTGTGCAATCACACGCTAACAAGGTCTCCGTTGAGGTTGTTAGACTTTCTCCTAATGACAAAATCAAAGATTTGGAGGATGAACTTGAAGAAGAAATAGGAAGAGATAGCTATGTAGACAAAGGAGCTAAGTCAAGAGAAGTTGATCAATGCCCAGTGATAGCGTGAGTTAAGGGACGAAAAGGTTAGAGTGTGTGAAGTTTACAAAAATGTGGAGTCCATTATAAATGCCATAGTATTGAATCATACAGACCTAGTACCTACCACGCGAAAGTATGCATCTACCCTTGGAATGCTTGGAGGACTTAACCAGAACCCTCACCATGGAGAGGAAGTTGTTAGATTTGGAGTTTGCAGCAGAGGAAGTGGCTACATGATTAGAAAAGGAGGATGAGCTGAAATTTGTGGCACTCATAAAGAAAATATATCAAGGTCCTTATCGATGTATAGATTACCTCCTCGGAATGTTGAGGCCGCATACGACAACTACATGGATAGAGAAAAAGTGGCTTTTATGCTAGTCAGTCACTAATGATGAAGTGAACTTAAAGAGTTCTAGGATAAAAAAATGGGAACAGAGGGGATGGAAAATATCCTAGCCAAGGTCTAACAAAAATCCAAGGCTATTGAAACCTTAAGGGTTTAATCAAAAACCAAGTGAAGAAACATTGTTTGCAGTTACATGATGAATGGATGCACTAGATGATGTAGGAAAGAAGTTAAAAATATTTTTGACACCATGCAGTGTAACACCACTGAATCTGTTGTTACTTTCTCCTAAGCATACAAGTGTTGATATGTGATTTCTTGTAAAAGGATGTGTTCCTCGATTCGAAATCATGCTTGATATGTATTGAATTTCTTCCAGATTGCAGATCTTGGTAGTCAAAATATGATTAGACTCTTTTATTTATTTCATTTTGTGTCGAATATTAATCGATCACGGAATGAATTATAGAGATATTCATCTATAATATCTAGTCTTAGATCGGTGGATTGATCCAAGTAATGCTTTAAATTTGTTTGTGATAAATTAGATCATAGACCTTGAACAGGTTGCAAGGTATGAAAGCATTGATTAAGCTGGTCAGGAGTATGACTCGGGCTGATCTTGGGAAATGAAATGGTTCCCGATATCAAAGTATATCTGGAAGGTCTCGATTGTAGACCAGGTAATAATTCGTTTACATACAATTCTGCAATAAGAACAGGAGCTAACTCTGTTCTAGAAGGTATGATACAGGTCTTTCCGAGTTTGCAGGACAAGGACCAAACTGGAATTATTAAGGGTTAGTAACCTAAAACTAAAACCTAACCTAGGGGTTAGATTATTGTTAGTCTAACCTAGACCTAGGCTATGTGTTAATATCCTAAGTTAGTATCTATGTGTAAATTTGTTAGTGTGGGTATTACCCTAAACTCTAACCTAAGATACTAACCTAACTAATGAGGAGATTATGAAGGGGCCTATGAGGGTGGCAAACCATGGCGGTGTTTTCTATGGAAATAAATGTAAAGGATAAGGATGAAGGATAGGTCATGGCGGAGGCTTGGCGATGGCTAACCGGTGAGGACGTGGCAGTCGCTAAGTTTGAAATGAACATGAGTTTTAGATGGACTGTCACCAAATCTGGCGGTCGATGGAAGTTGAGTTTAAGCGGGAAAATTGGTTTAATGGCATTTAATTTTCTCGGAAAGCGAGCTCGGAACTCACGAGAAGGCATGCAAACGGGAAGTTTGTGGGTTTGTTTGGCTTATCGCGATTTTCGGTTTTGCTCTTCTTGTTTCATGGGTTCTTCGCACTGATTCTCTTTGAGTTGCATGGCAAGAATGAATTTCTCTGGCTCTTTTCTCTGTCATGGAGGATATATATGTGATGGAGACAGCGAAATTTTGTTGGTCGCTTTATCTTGGAAAAAGAAAAGGAAGTTTGAGCTCCTCCAGTGGTCTGCTTCGGAAATTTGATCAAAAAAAATACAGGCATGCTAGGCCCTAACCTTTAAATATCTTCTGTCTTTCAAATGATTTCATTAGAACAACTCTGTTCAAATGTTTTGAGGAAATAGATAAATTTCTATAGAGATCTTGTTTAAATTTTGTATCTTGTATCTCTTAAGTTGATTTTTCAATTTCCTCTTGATGGGTATTTGTTAAATCGAATAGTGGCTCTATTCCTATGTGTATTCCTTTTGGTTTAAATATGTGAGATATTTATATTTATAAAGGTATGAATGTTCGGCTGTTTGGCATGAGCCCTCGAATATACCTATGTGTAGGGTGTAGACCACTTTCTGCTTTTGATTTTGATTGTTCAATCTTGTTATGAGAAAGCGTAGGGAAGGATTTGGTGAACCTTGTTTGATTGTCGATATTTTGGAAATTTTGGAAGCTCTGTCGTGGTTTTGTTGGCAAAGGACTAATGATACTTTGTGGGTTTCATTTGTTTCTAATTTTTCTTTAGAACAGAAGCTGTTGTGTTACCTTAGTCTAAACGACCCAACGGAAGTTGTTTTTCCTTGTTATTGTGGAAACGGATTATTTGTTGACTGTATATAATATTGAAACATCTATACTTTATTTTATCGACTCGGTGGAGTCCATGATTGAATCATATTACTATCTACTATCTGTGTGGATGTAAATAAGGAGTATAGATTTCTTGGTATTTGTTATTTGCTTTTTTGAAAGCCTTTTTAGAAAGTTTTGAGGCCTTGACCACTTGATTTCCTTGTTAAAAATCGTATTTGATTTGGTTCACTTGTTTCATTCTCGAATGTTTGCCATGGAGGGTATAGAAGAATTTATTAATTAATTCCATCTTATACCGTTGTTGGGTTCTTCGATTTTGGGCGTAAACCCGTTTCATTATGTAATGTGTAATTATGATTTATAATGGATATATTCGAATTACTCGGAGGAGACGATTCTTAATGATTTATATTTCTTTTGGGCACTGTTCAATTTGAATATGTTTAAATAGTTGGTGAATGATGAACCGTTGGTTGGAAGGAATGACACGTCATTAAGACCTCTCGTATTTCATTACTCTTGTGTTGCATGGATTTTGTTGTATAGTTTCTTGATATATTTTTATGTTCGTTTGAAATCTTGTGCGAAAAATGGGCAAGACTTGAAAGGTTCTTGATTTGAAATCGTTAATTAAAAAGTTCCATTGGAAGTTTTAGCATTGCCACTATTTACTTGTCCAAAGGGAAATAGTGACAATCGCTTACCATTTCACCTTGTAGTTCAGGTTTAGAGGATTGAGGAAGTTAACTTGATCTTATTGTTTCAATTGAAACTTGACTTGATATCCTTGTTGATATTGGACATTTTGTCGAATAATGGTATCTATGTTCCTTTCGCCACCCCGTATAAGTTAATCGTAAGTACTTTTGACTAACTTCGATTAAATGGAATATATTGTGTGTGTCCCTTTCTCGATTTCTTATAGGAGGCGATAGTGTATATCATGGCATTGGTAAGGAAATCTCTTATGGTCTTGTAGATGATCAATCGCTTATAAGGTCTGTTGTTTTAAATCGATACTTTAGAGGTTTCTTGATTTCGGACTTGATTCTAAAGCCTCTTTGTGTTTTAAAAGAAGTAGCTTTGGGTTTAGGGTTGATATATGAATTGTTGATGTGTTAGTTCTTTATCTGACAGAATGTTGTTGTGTTTCTATTTCTTGATTTAGTACAGCGATCTTGCTTGCGGCTTGTCTAACTTGTTCATTTATATCTTTGGTTGAATGTTTTCATATGTGAAGGCAGTACAGGTGATGAACATAGGTGAAAGGAAGTATGAATGGTTTGTTCTTTCTCTTCCTTTATTTCATATTTGTTGATATTTGTCAAACGGTGGGGAAATTGTTTGTAACATTTTGGTGGAGTCCCGAATTGTTATGTTATTCCTTTTTTTTGGAAGAATGAAACAATCGACCAATGTTGTGATTTTGGATTCAATGATTGTTGTGTACATTCTTCCTTATTCTTTAATATTTGATGAAATATTAGAATGAGATTAAGACTATTTTGTAACAATGATAGAGTTACATAATTGTAATCATTTTGTATTACAAGGTCATAGTCTGAATGTGTTTACTTATTTGGATATTTGATCTCATTTAAACAGGGTGTTTAATGAAAACAATTGATGGATTGCAATTGTTTTAAAAGTTAGTGCTTATCATGCTCGGTTCCTTGAAGCTGACTCATGTTGACTATTTTTGCAGATGGTTGCGTAAGAGGTAAAAGCAATGCGAGATCGACAATGTGATCAGTTTGTTTATTTGATTTATAATGAATTACAACTTGATTTTATAGATGTACTATATATGAAAAGATGTTTCTTTTCCGTTTTGAACATTGTATCAAGTATGTTGTTGCATAAATTGTAATTGTATAGTTTCAAAGGAAATGGAAATAAGTGTGTGATACTTATGTGTTGTATTCTATTTCTCATGGATGACCTTCTTCGGTTTATGTAACGAAGGGGCATTATTATTATTGTATAATATGGATGCTTTTGAGATTAACAATGAAAGCTTATAAGAAAATGAGATTGAATTCTTATGAGTGTTTAGTAGTTCTAAATTGTTCTAGTAAAAGCAATATTGGATTTAAATATTTGTCTTTCTAGAAGATAGGTTAAAATTGAGCCTAGAGAGAATGCTAAACAAGTGGATTAAATTACTAATCCCTAGTCCTAGAATGACAGGACATTATTAAATTGGACTCTTAATCAATTATATCTTTATACTAAAAGTATGATATAAATTCATTAAGAGAATCGATATAAATCAATGGAGTTCGGATGGCTATCTCAAGTAAAGGTTATGAGATATTGTCCCAAATCATTGTTTTAGAATCGGTGTATTCTAATGACTCCTTGATGAGAACTTGACCGTAATACCTCTACCATGTAATGGGTTTTTAGAGGAGGGTCGTCTTAAGACGAAGAATCCAGAGGATTTGGAAAGGCTAACCTTAGGGAAAAGTCTTTAAAAGTAACTTAAACCCTAAGTGCGTAATGCTTGGATACCGAGTAGATCTTTTCGAGGCGGAATTTAAAGGTTGACGACATAAAGTCAACTATAGAGTTGTACCTCCGAGAAGATTAGGATCTTCTCGAAGTTACAATAATGCAGATGACTTATGGCGACACCCTTTGCATTGATCGCTAAGATTTACACTTGATTTCACACGAGTTACCCTGGGACCGATTAAGAACGTGGTCATGTTATAAGGCTGCCTCGGAGATTTGGGGTATCATGACACACTGGTTGAACTGCAAGGTTGAACCAGTATGTCATCATATCCCTAATCCTCGTGGGCATCCATATAACATTATCACCTTGTTAATCTGCCTCCGAGTGATTCAGTTGTGAAAGGAAGGACTGACAGTAGTCAGTATAAGACATTCTATATAACATATGAATGGGGTGAAGGACGTATTCCAGATTGACGAGTATGCCGTTAAGGAATACGAGACATGAACAGTATGTTTCAAATCTTTGGCCAAAGTATCGCAAAATTTGCTGATTGCGTTGTCCTAATTCACCTAGTCTAAGGGATGAGATGCCGATGAATAATGGTAACAATTATTCATTAGATTCCTTGACGAGCATTATGAATCCCAGTTAGGGAAGAGAACCGCAAGAGTAATGTGTTAAATGAAAACAACGACTCTTTTTACTCATGAATAGATCGGTAGATTACCGAGTCATGGAATGAATAGATCGGAGGTACTCAGAGTCATTACAATGTTACCATATATGGTTATCTGTTATATAAATGGTTATTTGAATTGTGAGTTCTAAATTATGTATTTAGAACCGGTATGCAATTATCAAAAATAAAATAAAAATTGACTTGTTCTATTGTCTAAAATGAGGATGTTACAATGAGCACACAAGGGGATGGGCTAGGTTTTGATCGTGTAAGTGCCTTGGTGGGTGATATTTTCCGAGAGCACGTAACAAAGTCAACGCTTGGAACAACTTGGAGGCCAACTTACAAAAGGATTTTCTTAGCTTGTCATGCGGTGATACCATCACCTGTCCCATTCTTTCTTCTTTCCAAAATTCTTCATCCCCTTATTCTTTTTCCAAGGCGCAAGCCTACTATGATTCCCTATTCATTTAAGAAGTGTTCTGTGGGAAGAGAACAGTGTAGTTTGGGGTGATGTTGGGCCCTTGAAATATTAGCTAAGTGTAAAAGGGTGCGTAGGTGCACAAGGCCTAGTTGAAGAAAGGCACACAAGGAGAAGGTGTGCAGGGAAGGGTTTAAGGAAACCCACATGGCACGCGCATGAGAAAAATCCAAGGTTTCAGGACTTAGCCATATTGGGAATTTTAGGTAGGATACGAGGAAACCATGACCCGATTGCGCATGCGGAGTGGAAAAGGTGTCACCTAGCGACAGTTGGCCTAGGAAGGAATATGCCCTATGGTAGAGGATTCTAGAAGGACATCATGGCACGAAGTGGTGAGCTCAAGCCTGGAGGAGCATGCACTCTTGGAGGACCACATTCAAACTTGACAGTGATTTGAGGCTACAAGAAATGAGTTGCGGTCAAAGAGGCTATATATACAAGTTCCTACAGTAAGTAAAAGACACAAAGAGATACGCATGGAGATACATATAGAGAGAGGGTGGAGCTCGTAGAGAAATACTGCAAGGACTCTATTAGTTTGGGAAAATAAGGGTAGGAAAGGATGTATCAAGGGTTGGGAATTATAAATTTTCTTTTGAGGGCCTAGTTATATAAGTCCAGTTATAATGCAGGACTACGGTCTACCTTTCTGTGACATTCTGTAATGGCCTAATGAATGTAATAAGGTTACCAAGTTGATATGAATATGAGCATTAATGGTTTTGATGCATACATCCTTATGTCTATGAACTAAGTATAAATGCTTGTATGAATTCCTTTC
The DNA here is from genome assembly GCA_018340775.1 of Taxus wallichiana var. yunnanensis. Classification (NCBI taxonomy): domain Eukaryota; kingdom Viridiplantae; phylum Streptophyta; class Pinopsida; order Cupressales; family Taxaceae; genus Taxus; species Taxus wallichiana. Next base: position 3,370,363 of record CM031235.1, read on the forward strand.
TATTTTGGTGTAAGTTCTATTATCTGTTAAGTACTTTATGTCTGGAATGACTGCAAGGATCTAGAATCCATTCTAAGCTCTATGGTGCTTATATGTCTTATTCCCTCTAAAATCTCTTACACTCGGATCATAGATGATGTTTCCCACTAAACTCACATAAAAGAGAGACTCAATGCCTGCGTGCCTCGGGTGAGTGCCCACCCTAGTGGGTGATAGGCCGGCTCACATGGGATTTATTTCCTTTGTGATGGGGGTAAAAATGACTACATTCTTATTTATTTACAATCATTTTCCAAGCATTCTCAATTGTGTGTTAATATCTCAGTAATGTTTGTTTATTTTGTAATAATTCCTTTCTACAAAAGTGTGTTTATTTCCAAATTCATTTTTGTAAAGTGTTTTTACTTCCATCATGTTTTCATATTTTGATTCCAATAAGGTTTTTTAACCAAGGAGTCCTTAAGACCTTGAAAAGATCCCCTAAAAATAAAAATACCTACAATCAATTACTAGATAGCTAAGATTCCTCTTATTGCATATAGCTTTAGAAACCCCCGGTTTGAATATGACATCAATAAAACTTGATTAAATGAAGGAATAATGACACCCATCATTTTTTGTGCCATTTTCGGGAACACTAGTTAGAATTTTCTAATTAGGTGTCAGCAAGAGCAACAATCATACATCTAGTAGTTGCATAGAAATCTTCCCTAAGCTATCACAAAATTTATGAGTAGACCAAGAGACTCCAAGGGTAGATTTCTCCCAAAAATATCTAAACAAGAATTACCATCATCCTCTAGTCTAAATAAGGAAGTTGACCAAGAATTGGAGGCACCATTATCCCTTGTAAGACAAGAAGTAGAGTTGCCACCTTTGGAATTCTTGGATCAGTCACCAGAAGGAAGTAGAACTTTTAGGAGAAGGATTATTTCTCAAGATCCATTTAGGGTAATTTTTGATTCTCAATTGAGTAGTCAACCTCCTACTCCTAATTTTTCACCTTCCCCAAGGCATATCACCTACCACATTGATTGGGAAAGAAGTTTAGAGAATACTTCAGAAATGGCACAAGAAGCTGAAAGGGAACCTGATAGGACCTTTACTTATCCAATTCAATTGGATGATGATGATACACCAATGAAAAATATTTCACCTACACATTTACCCACATTTAGAGGGATGTCATCTGAAGACCCTGACCAATTTCTGTTTGAGTTTAAGGTACTATGTTAGACCTATGACTACAAAATAAATAATCAGAAACTCAAGTTGTTTCCATCCACTCTGAAGGATGTAGAAATGAGGTGGTTCATGGGATTAGCATCCAACTCTATTACCACTTGGGCACAAATGGAAATTTCCTTCCTAGACAAATATCAAGATTACTGTAGAGGGAGAAATAGGAAGGAAGAGTTTTTCAAAATCAAGTAGGAGGAGGATGAGAATATAGAAGATTATTTGGATAGATTCCTCTTTGTGAGTAAAAGATGTGGATTTGTACTTCAAGAAGAGTTGAGTACAACAATTTTTCTTACAAGGTTTAGAAGATGAATCAAAGCTCTTAACTTGATAGGAGGTGGAAAAATTGATCATTTAAGGATGAATGAAATTAAAGACATTTGTAGAAGCTGCATCTGGTAACAATGGGTGGACCTAGGAAGGGAAAATCAGTGAAAATTTTGAATCTAAATAGGAACAAACTAATGGATGAGTTAGAAAAATTTAAAACAAAATTTTAGTTCAATTAACCTCTACTATGGATGGATTACAAGCTAAATAAAATGCCAAAACTAAACCATTAGCCATGTATTGTCCTAGATGTAGGAAGAAGCATGCAATAAGGGAATGTCCTTTAGATAAAACAAAAGTATGTCTTATCTATGAATCTAAAGAACATGATATTCATACTTGTTCTCTTCTTCCACTCCTAAAGAATCATCTCAAACAAACTAGTACATCATCCACAATAGAAGAATTAAATTTTGTCCAGAGATAACCAACTCAAGGATAGTTCATGGCAAGATCATCTCATAATCCTATGATGATGCCATGGGTTGATCAATCAGTACCAAAAAGTTTGGAACAATAACCATAGGCCCCTTACCACTATAAATATCAGGAGAAAGTTACTCGGTCTTTCCGAGCTCCTTACCACTATAAATACTTCCGCACAAATGGTTGAGGTTGTATATGACAACCTGCGATGGCAGAGATAGGGTAGAAAACATATTGGTTGCTACGCATGAGGTGGATCTGAAGGAGTTTCAAGAGAAGAACAAAGGAAGTATGGTGGAGCGTAATACAAATCTAGCTGGGTTGAGAAAAATATGGAATAAATTAAAACCTTGCGGGTTTTATTAAGAATCATTGGACTATCTTAGCAAGCAACTAGAAGGAATTATAGATACACTAAATGCTAAGAGTGATGAATTGAGTTTTGATGAGGTGAGCACTCTAGTAGGTGACCTACTTCAGCAGGAGGTATGAGGTAGATGCCTTGGGAAAATATTGAGGCAACAGTGAAGAAGGAATTCCCACTCCTACAATAGTAGCAAATTCTTCCATTCTTTCATTCTTTATTCAGATTTTCCTTGTCCCACTATTATTTATTATTTGAAGAAGCAAGATGTTTCTAAGGATGGATAACACACTTAGTGTGAGGTGATGTTGGGCCTTGAAATATTGGATAAGTACCAAGGGCACGAGTGCACATGACCAATAAGAAGAAGGAACTAAAGGAAAATCATGAAGGATAAAGGGGTTTAAGAAGGGTTTAAGTTAAACTAGGGCACACACATAAGGAAGAACATGGGTTCAAAATAATTAGACATATTTGGCATTCTGAAGACACTTGAGGAAAAACATGAGGACCTGAATAGGCGTGATGAGTAGATAAGGTGCCAACCTGGAACCTTGAGGTCAAGAAAAGGATATTCCATGTAGGGAATATTCCCAAGAAGACATCATTACAGAGAGTGGAGGGTTTGCAAAGTGATAGTAATTCACCAATGGAGGACAACATCGACACTTGAACATATTTTTAGGGTTTAGGAGAGAAGGCATGGTGGTGGGTGTTGATCCTATAAAAAATATGCTCGGGCTAGAGATAGGGAGGAAAAAAGAGATACAAGGAGACAAAATACAAGAGATGATGGGAGGAAAAGAGAAGATAGAGAATGTAGAGTACAATGTGTTGTCAAAATCCTAGGTTCATAGCACTTAGTGATAAGTTTTGTTAAGGACTCCATAAGCCATTGTATGGAAATAGGATCTATAACAAGGGTTAAAATGGGAAAATTATAGCTAGGGTCTCATATCAGAGAAGCTTGTAGGAGTTGAGTCTCTATCATTTAATATGTATGGTCTGAGATGACCCTTTTTTACTATAATGTGGCTACAAAACTATGTTAAATCAATATATATGTGGGTTCATTATGTATATCATGCTTAAGGGTGTAAACCCTTGTGTTATATGACTATCATGGCTTAGATCTGGTTTATTATGCTTATTAAAATGTTATTTTTTCTTTGTAAATGCATTATGGTGTGAATTGGTGAGTTGATCTTCTATCTTTTAAATTAAATGAATGTACTTATACTTCTACAAATCATCCTCCATTAATGACACAACCCTCTTACAAATATCCCATAAAGGATGGACTTGATGCCCGTGCGTGGCTCGGATTAGCACCCAATGTGCATTGGGTGATAGGCCGGTGCACTTGGGGTTAGAAATTAGTATTGAGGGTAAATAAATGACTACAATAATTAACCTTCGTATATGGGCACATCACAAGAAATATATGTGTGAGTTCCATTCTAAGATATTTTGTTCGAGATTTGATATAGATAAGATAGAATAATAATAATATATGTGTACAAATAAATTGATGTATTGTACTACATTTGGGTCTTATAATCATTATCATCATGCTTGCAATTGGTTGATGCAATCGGAAGACTTAAAATACTATGCTTCCATTAGAGTAATGGTCGTTAGATAGAATGCAACACCAAACCCTCCTCCTACTCAACTTCAAATGCTTATAGTAAATATGCCACCTTCATAACTAGTGATAACTCCACTTCAACGGTATTGAAATCAACAAGGTGGGTAACGTCAATTTGGAGGTGGATATCAAGGAGGTAACTATAACAAGAACTACCAAGGTTATAATGATGGAGGATACAGGTGGATATAGAGGAGGTTTCAAAGGTGTATATCAAGGTGGACATGTGGTTATGATAACTACCATGGAGGTAGAGTATATCAAGGTTACTATGACGGTGGTTACAATTTATAAGGGTTATAGAGATAACCAAGAGAGTAGGATATCGAGAACATGAGACATGTGAATTTTTATAAATGTGGACAAGATGGGCACCTTCAAAAAATTGTACAAAACCTCCCTAGTGATTTGTCCATGAGAAAGGACATGATGCATTTCATTTCCTAAGATTTGAAGTAAAAAAAGAAAATGTGGCTATGAATCCTTCATAAAATTCCATTATAGCCCTAGAATGGTTCATAGACTATAATGGAACATTGAATTCCAAAGAATAAGAATTGAAACTAAACATGGATGGTATATGTGTTCACATACCCTTACATGCAAGAAAGAGTGCCGCATAGGTAGAGGAAGTTTGGCATGACATAAAAGAAAAATATTTTTATGAAATACAAGGACTATATGCATTGAATAAATTCTCTAACATTGAAAAGAATTTGAACCAAACTCAGATGGTGAGATTTTAGTAAAATCAGAAGATACCACTGAAAGTTCAGATAATGTGGTAGAAGCTTAGATACATGGGTTTCCAGAGTCAAGAACTCAAAAGTTACACTACGTGAGAAGAATACCACCTAGATTTATCACAATAGAAGACAACTATAATACCATGACATTTTTGTGCCCACCCAAGACACATTTGAAGAAGAGGATGGATATTATTCCACACAAGAAGAAGAAGAACATGATATCTTTATGCCAGCTTGAGATATATTTTTGTGGAAGAAAAAGAGAGGTAAAAGAGATTCTAATCAAAATATTTTATAGGTTGAGCCATGAGGCATCCCACCAAACCCTACCAAAGTATTCAAGATTTGGGGATCTAGAAGGGTATATTAAAATCATGGAAAGGATATTTCCTAATGAGAATGCAAGAATGGAGGCATTGGATGATACCCTAACTATAAATTTTACAGGTTGGTGGGTGACACACAAGCCTAATGTATCTCACTGGAACTCAATAAAAACATTGCTAAAATAAATATATATAGAAAGTGAAGGTTATTATGCCACAATTCCCGAATACACCTAAGCGAAACTAATCCATAGAAGCATATTCAAATTTGTGAACAACATTGGTGACTATACGGGAGACTTCTCCCTTGGTATGGATTCAATTGTTTGTATGGACCCTAGGGCCATACCCATCTTGGTATACACATCAATAAATTGGGATTATATGGAAGACCACAAGATTAGGATCGGATAGTTAAATACTTTTGACACACCTTTAATTTTTGGGACACAGATTTGAATGTCTTGAGGGCATTACAAAATATTTGAACTTTATTATTTTCTACACCCGATGAAACAACAAATAAATATTCATAAGAGAAAGAGAAGATAGAACTAAAGATTGTAAAGCTATAAGAAAGTTTATAGAAGATTCCAGAAATGGCATGGTGTTTTACCTTGTCAAAAAAACAAGAAAGAGGAAAAAAGGATAATTTGAGATACAAGGTCATAGAGGATGAAATAAAAGTAGTGGAGAATAAATATGAAGGGGAAAAATATTATTATCAGCCCTTAAAAACCATAAATGAGAACATTGGGATGAATGGAGATGAGAACTTTCCAAGATTGGAGACTATTGGTCAGAGGAAGAAGTGGCCAAAGTAGTAGAATTACTACAAGAATTTTAAGATATTTTCCTAAGGAATTCAAAGAGCTGAAGGGAATAAAAGAGGAGGTAGGAATGATGAAAATTCAAATTAAAGATGGATTCAAGCCATTGAAGAAAATACCATATAGATTGAACCCTATCAAGGTGAAGGTGAAGTCAGAAATTGAAAAAATGTTAAATGTTGGGATTATTAAACCCATTGATGATTCGAATGGATCAGTCCCATGGTAATTCAAAATAAGAAGACTAGAGAGATCCATGTGTGTGTAGATTATAGGGAGTTAAATAAAGCATGTGTGCATGATCCCTTCCTAACCCCTTTTATAGAAGAAGTATTGGAAAATGTGGCTGGTAGAGAGGTATATTCATTTACAGATGGTTTCTCTAGGCTATCACTAGGTAAAAATTTCCCTAGAGGATCAACCTAAAACCACTTTTGCCATAGAATGGGGTCATTTATGTATACTGGTTATGCCATTTGGGCTTAATAATGCACCAATAGTGTTCAGTAGAATCATGATCAACACGTTCAAAGATTTCATTCATGATTTCCTAGAGGTCTATCTTGATGACTAGATAATTTATGGACTATTGAAGAACCATATACAAGTATTAAGGCTGATGTTTCAAAGATACAGAGCATTACAAATATCATTGAATTTGAAGAAATGCATCTTCTTGACTCCATTTGGCACATTACTAGGGCACATAATTTGTAAGGAAGGTCTATTGATTGATCCCTTAAAAAAATTTGATTATTAATCTACCACCACCAAAAACACAGAAAGAGGTGTGGAAAATTCTTGGTTACACGGGATATCATAATTTTTATCAAAAATATGTAGAGATAAGTGCCCCACTAGAAGAACTATTGAAGAAAAGGACAAATAAACAAATCCCTTAGTCCAAAGAATGTGCGGATGCATTTGAAATCTTAAAAGACAAAATTTTACATGCACCCATCTTGATTTTCCCCATTGAAAGGTACCCTTCCATGTTCATGTGGATGCATCCAGGATAGCAATTGGAGTTGTATTGACATAGCCTAGAGATAAGATGGATCATCTATAGCATTTGTTAGTAGGAAACTAGCTAAGGAAGAAAGGGAAGCATTAAGTATGGTTTATGCCTTGATGAAATATAGAAAATACTTATTAGCCACCTCCTTTGTATTTTATATTGATCATGAGCCTTTAAAGTATCTATTGAATAGACTAGTCTTGTAGGGGAGAATATGTAGATGGCTCATGCTTTTCCAGGAATTTGATTTCACTATTGCAGTAAAACTGGAAAACTAAACAATGGTCTGGATTATTTATCAAGAATTGAGACAAGAGAAGATGAGGGGCCCATAGATGATGATTTTCCTAGTGCTCATTTATTCAGGATTGAATCCATACCCAAATAATTTGATGAAATTGCACAACTATTTCATACGGATAATTTCCAAGTAACTATACTCAACAAAAAAATGAGAAATTTTTAAGTAGGGCATTTCCATTTACACTGATTCAAGGATAGTTATACAAAAAGGGACAAGATGATGTCCTTAGAAGAGTAGCTCTAGAGCATGAGAGGAATAATATCTTGATCAAAGCACATGAAGGTATAGCGGGAGGTCACAATGGAGGAGAGCAGAAAACAAGAAAGGTAATGATGGTTGGTCTATGGTGGCTATGATTTTTAAAGATGCACACAAAAAGGTAGGTCCTATGACATATGTGAGAGGGTAGGAAACCAAATACAAGGGATGAGATGCCACTTGAGACCTGTTTTGGCATTATCTCCATTCAAAAATGGGCCATTGATTTCATTGGACCTATCAAACCAACCACCAAACATTCTCAAGAAATGTTTATCATAACTGGAAAAAATATTTAACAAGATGGGCAGAAGTAGTTCCCACAAAATATTGTACTACAAAAATAACTTCCAAATTCTTATATGAGAACATCATTACAAGGTTTGGATGTCCTTTGAGCATTACCAATGACCAAGGTAAACATTTTGTGAATGTAACTATCCAAGAACTATTGAATGGTTTTATGATCAACCATAATAGAAGAACTCCATACCATCCCAAAGTGAATGGAACAACAAATTCATTCAAAAAGTATTGGAGAAGTTATTAACCAAAAATTTTTCTTTACAAACTATAGACTAGGATTTGAAGATACCCGCCGCTCTATGGGCATACCACACAACCTATAAAAGGCTCACAAAATACTCCCCATTCAAATTAGTTTATGGAATAGAAGACGTGTTCCCATAGAGTTTTTGCTTCCAAGTTTGAGGATTGTAGTGGCATTCAGAATGACTGAAGATGATTCACTCCATGAGAGGCTAATAAAACTAGAAAAACTAGATGAAAAAGGTTCATAGCCATGTATAACCAAACTCGGGAGAAAACAATATAAAATGTGTGACATGAATGCCACATTAAAATAAATCAATTTGATGTTGGAGATCAAGTACTCCTATATGATAGCAAGTATAAACACCTAGGAAAATTGAAGGTAAGATGGCTAGGACCATACATCATTAAGGAGATATTTCCTTTCGGAGAAATAAAGTTATAAACCTTGCAATTGAAATAACTCCTTAGATATGTGAATGGGGAAAGACTCAAAATATATGTGACTTATCAAAAATCAAGAAGTAATAAATAAATGAAAAAAACATCCTAACCTATTTGAAAATTGGAAATTTGGCGGGTAGGTCGAGGGGTAGGATGAAAACCCGCAAGGGCATCTCTACCCTTAGAAAAATAAAGATGAGGAGAAAGAAGAAACCATAGAGGAGGAATACCCATGTAATAAAAATAACACTAGCCTATTTGAAAACTAAAAATTCGGTGGATAGGTTGAGGGGTAGGATGAAAACCCGCAAGGGAATCTCTACCCTTAGAAAAAATACTGGGAACAAAAATAATAAGCCATAGAGGAATAATACCCACGTAACAAGGAATAATAAAATCTGTAAGGAAAGGAAGATTCCACAAAGGAATGAATTCGTGTGCATTAAAGAAAAATAATAGCCGTAAGGAGGAAGAAGCTATGAAAAAACCAAAACCGCACAATAAAGGAAGGAATAAAAATGCACATAGCAAAAAAAAGAAGTCGCGATACAAATACAAGAATGAAAAACCACATAATAAATCAAGAGACAAAATCTATGATACAAATAAAAATGGAATAAAATCATGAAACAAAGGAAGGAGAAGCCACATACAAACCACATAAACAAGGAAACCTGTAAAACAAAGAAAAAAACAAAGCAAACTATGACCCGTTAAGAACACAATAAATGTGGTAGGTGGAAATAAAAGCTATATAAAGGATAAATTATGAAAATCTAAGGCACTACAAGCACAAGAAGAGATCGGAAAAAATCAAGTGTGAAAAAAGCCGAGCTAGAAAAAACTAGGGAAAATTGAGAAGAGGACATGGATACTCTAGTCGAAGTCACAAAAGCAAAGCTTCCAAGGCCAAAATTCATGAAGCACTCAATGAAATCAAACACACATGACTCGTAGTGGAATTTTCACACATTCCTTTCAAATTCACATGCACACATGACCTCCAAAGGTATATCCATTCCCCATTACCGAATACAATCACACCAGACTCGAAGCATACAAGGCATTCATGGTAGTTATGAATTCAAAATCCATAAAGATGAGTATAAAAAAATGTGAAAGTAATCGGGAATTAAAAATTGATGCATGGAGTAGAATTTTCTACTTCCCTAGGGAAGACAAGGTAATTAAAGTTCTCCTCACCGTCTACACAATCAGATGCTCTATTTGGATCAACCATACCAAATCAATACGGAAGTGATGGCTAGGGTTACTTGGTCTATGAGTGGCATGATGGTCCAATATAACAAATAATAAGGTCCCAATGAAGGATGCAATGAGGGAGATGGGATTCACAATATTTAAACGAGGCATCCGAATCTCCAATATTTCAAACCCTACTTTGAGGTATGTTGCTAAAGCCATTTGTTTGAAAATTTATCATACTAATAGGGAGGATGGTGCCCATGGTGTGAGTGCCCAAATTGCATTAGATATGGTCACAACCCACTCAAATATAACTTAACAGAATTACTAGCAACATAATTTCATGAAAATGTAAGGATAATAAAATAAGGAAAACACACATTTTGCTATGGGTCAATACTACTATGTTTGGCAATGTATTTCACAAGAACACTCCTCAAAAATCAAAACCAAATCGATTGAAAATAGATACCCACATAGTGAGAAAATCTAGGAACACATGAAAACAATGGATTTAGTTACCTAAATAACCTCAATCATTAGATGGACACGTAAATCAGGGGATAGTTGCAAATAAATTGAGAATGGCCTTATGAAGCTTCAAATGAATTAGTAGCTACATCCATACAAGCATTGCAAACATACCTAGTGGATCCTAAGAAACCTACCCTCCCACTTTGATGAAGTAATTGAAGAAACCTTTGAATAATATAGGCAAAAATATTCAATACAATCTAGAAAACCAGAATCAAGTAAAGGAGTACCCAAGACATATAAAATAAATAAATCCCCTACTATTGTAAGACCCATTACTAAATTCTAGAAATCCTTAGCAGAAAAAGGAAGTTAAAACAAGTCATGAAAAACATAGAAAAATAAGAAGAAGAATCCAAAGACATAGAAGAAATTTTGGGGTAAGAAGAAGAAGAAGAAGATACTCCATCACCCATACACCCATAGGAACAAGAAGCACCACATATTTTAGAAGAGGCAAAGCCATGGGTAGAAACACATTTAACAAAAATAACATATAGGTATTATCAAAATACCTATCTCAGTGAGGCATTTATTTTTGGGGTGTGGAGCCTATTTTTGGTCTTATCAAATAGGTATTGAAGTGTGGAGTTTTAATTGGGAAAATGAAAGGTCATGACCATTTCTTTTCCAACCATGGGGAGATGAAATGTCATGATAGCTTCTTTTCAGTCCATGGGAAGATTAAAGATCATGACTTTCAAACTTCTAAGGTCGGCTTTTGGACTTCTTAAAGGATTGTAATCCTATAAATAGAGGTGTTAGGGTATCTTGAAGATATCTTGCATGTTCAAGAGGTCTTGAGTCTTAGTGATCAAGAGGTGATCAAGGTTAAGCAATTGGGTGACAATTGTGGTTTAGATGTGGTTTATCATCTTTGGAATTCTGTTGTGAGTTCATAACTAAGAGAAGATTGTGAGAGTTTTTTTACTCTTGTTGATAATAAAATATGAGAAAGTTCTTGGTGGATGTATCCCACATTGGGTGAACCATGTTAAATCTTGTCTTGTCTTATTTTGTGCATTATTTATTTATGTTGTTATATTTCTGCATGTATACTTCTGCTATATAGTTTCCTATTGTTGTGATTTGAGGAATTGTTTCCGCATATTTGTTCTCTAATTCCTAACAACTGTATCAGAGATTTGGTGGTTTTTTGAAGTGGTAAATCACAGGGAAATTTTAGCTTGAGTGGGAGCTATGATGATGAGGGTAGATCAAGGGTTGAGAAGTTCAATGGGCAGAACTTTGGTTTGTGGAAGATGCAAATGGAGGATTACTTATATCAAAAGGACCTCCATGTTCCTTTGGTTGGAAAAGAAAAGAAACCTACAACCATGTCGATGAGGATTGGGAGTTTCTAGATAGAAAGGCACTTAGGGAAATTTGGTTATGCCTTGCATCTTTAGTTGCTTTCAACATATCACAGGAGAAGACCACAAGGTCTCATGAGTGTGTTGGGAAGTTATATGGAAAAATCTATCTGCCTCTAATAAAATATTTTTGATGAAAAATTTATTTAATATGAAGATATGTCTGAGAATGGTTCTATTTTTGTTCATTTGAATGAATTTAATATGGTTATGAGTATGTTAAACTCGGTAAAAATTGACTTTGATGATGAGGTTAGGGCTTTGTTGATTTTGTGCTCCTTACTAGATAGCTAGGACAACTTGGTTATGGTTGTAAGTAATTCAGTCTCTAATAATTCAAAGCTGAAGTTTGAGGATGTAATAGGTGTGATCCTAAGTGAGGAAATGTGAAGGAAGAGCACCGGAGATTCTTCTACTTCTGGAAACGCTTTGACGGTGGAGAGCGAGAGGAGACAAAAAGAATAGAGGAAAGGTAACTATGGGAATTCGAATGATCACGGAAGGTCAAAGTCCAAGAGTAAGTTAGAATGTTGGCACTATGGGAAGGTTGGTCATGCTAAGAAATATTTTTGGGCTCTTTGGGATAAGAAGAACAAGAAGGAGGAAACTAAAGAGGTAAATGTGGTAGCAGGTGATGTTTGTCAGGATGCCTTAATTCTTTCTTTAGATAATATTGTTGAGTCTTGGGTGTTAGATTCAAGGGCTTCTTTCCATGCCACCCCACATAGACATTACTTTACTGATTTTGTTTAAGGATATTTTGGACATGTATATCTTGGTGATGATGAACCATGTAGAATAGTAGGGAAAGGTTGTGTTCGAGTGAAAATGTAGAATGGGAACACATGGCTACTTAAGGATGTCAGGCATGTGCCTAAGTTGAGGTGGAACTTGATATCAATGGGTCATTAGGCAGTGATGGTTGTACTGGTTAGTTTTATAGTGGATTATTGGAAGGTTACCAAGGGAGCTCTTATGGTTGTAAGAGGTAAGAAAATCGGTACTTTTATTTAACCAGGTGGTGTTGATTATTGTAACTCAGTTATTACAGATGAAGATGCAACTTTGTGGTACCAGAGACTTGGTCATATGAGTCAAAATGGAATGTAGATTATAAAGACAAGTTTCCCACATTAAAGGAGTTAGATTTGGACTTCTGTGAGGACTCTATTTATGTAAAAAAGAAGTGGTGAGATTCCTCGAGGTTAGACCTACCAGGGAAGGATGGTAAGCTAGATTTAGTGCATATAGATGTATGGGGTCCAGCTAAGGTAAAATCTATTGGTGGTTCATGTTATTATGTCACTTTCATTGATGATGCAACTAGAAAATTTTTAGTATATTGCATTAGAAATAAATCTTATGTGTTTGAAACCTTCGAAAGATGGAAAGCCTTGGTTGAGAATGAAACAGTCTCAAGTTGAAATGTCTCGAGGTTGGATAATGGAGGAGAGTATTGCAACAATGAATTTGTTGATTATTATTTGGTAAATGGGATCCATAGGAAAAGAATGGTTCCAAATACTCCTCGGGAAAATGGAGTGTCGAAGAATGAACAAGAGAATCATGGAGCATGCTAGGTGCATGAGGTTACATGCGAGGCTGCCACTCATGTTTTGGGTGGAAGCGGTGAACACAACTATTTATATGATTAAGAGAGGACCCTCTATGGCTTTGGATGGAGGTACACCTAGGATTCTTGGTCCGTAAGAAAATTCATTACTCATTTCTTAGAGTATTTGGATGTGAGGTATTTGTTCACATTGATAAATATGATAGGACAAGTTATAGGCTAAGTCCGAGAAATGCACCTTTGTTGGATATGGTGAGGATGACTTTGGTTTTGTGTTTGGATTCTTAAGGACAAGAAAATATTTCGGTCTAGAGATATTGTCTTTAATGAAAAATCATGTATAAAGATCGAAACAGAAAGAGGAATCAAAGAAAGAATACACATTGTTAGATGAAATTGTGGAAAAGGGTGTCCAAGGGGTTGGTTAAGGTGTAGAATGTTCCAAAGCTGACCAATTTAGGAACCTACTCATCAGAACCCCAAACTCCTGAGGTGAGAAGGTCTTATAAGGTAAAAAGGGAACCTGAATGATTTACTCCATCTTTGAATTATTTATTGCTCACTAACAGTGGAGAGCCATAGTGCTTTGAGGAAGCAGTGTAGGTGGATGCCAAGAAGAAGTGGGAGTAGGCCATGGATGAAGAGCATATATCTCTTATGGAAAACCAAACTTGGGATCTGGTGGAGCTACCCGAGGGAAAGAGAGCATTGCAAAACAAGTGGGTGTATAGAATAAAAGAGGAAGATGGAGGCAGGAAAAGATACAAGGCCCAATTGGTGGTGGTCAAGGGATTTATACAGAAGAAAGGTATAGACTTTGATGAAATTAGAATTGTTCTTGGTTTAGTATTAGTAGAATACCTACACTTAGAGTAGTTAGATGTGAATACTACATTCCTTCATGCTAAGTTGGAGGAGGAATTGTATATGCAACAACCACAGGGTTTATGAGGTCAAAGGGAAGGAGAGGTTCTTGTTCAAATTGAAGAAGAGCTTGTATGGCTCAAACAAGCTCCATGATAGTGGTACAAGAAGTTTGACAATTTTATGTAGGACTAGGGTTACTCCAAGTGTCACTCGAGACCATTACTGAGTACATCAAGAAGTTTATTGATGGTAGTTATATTATTTTGTGCCTATATATGAATGATATGTTTGTTGCGGGGAAGAACATGCATGAAATAAAGATAATCTAGAGAAATTAGGTGCCTTTGCTATGAAGGATTTAGGGGTAGCAAAACAAATCCTTGGTATGAGAATAACTCGGAACAAGCAAAAGAGGAAGTTGGTGTTATCTCAAGAAGAGTACATAAATAAGGTCTTGGAGAGGTTTAATATGTATGATGTTAAAATGGTTAGTACCCCTTTGCAAGTCACTTTAAATTATCAAAGGAGCAGAGTCCCAAGAATGAGGAGGATAAAATCCAGATGTCCAGGGTACCGTACTCATTAGCGGTTGGTAGCTTGATGTATGCTATGGTATGTACTAGGCCTGACATTTCCCATGCAGTGGGAGTAGTGAGCAGGTTTATGAGTGATCCAGGTAGAGAGCACTGACAAGAAGTGAAGTGGATCCTTCGGTATTTGAGAGGGACCATGGGAGCAACATTGTGTTTCAATGGATCGAGACACTGCATTGTGTGGTTATGTAGATTCAGACATGGTAGGAGATTTGGACAACAGGAGGAGCACGAAAGGTTATGTATTTATGGTTGGTGATACAATAGTGAGTTGGATTTCACGGTTATAAAAGGTTGTGGCTTTTTCAACCATAGAGGCTGAGTATGTTGCTACCACAGAGGAAAGCAAGGAGATGATTTGGCTACAACAATTTCTTGATGATTTGGGTCATAAGGAGGAATTTGGGAGACTACACAGTGATAGTCAAAGCACTATTTATTTAGTGAATAACTCTACTTTTCAATCAACGATGATGCACATTTAGCTGAGATATAATTTCATCGGGAGTAGCTTTGGAAGAAAATAATTTGAAGTTGGAAAATATTCATACTAGTCAAAATCCTATGGATATGATGACCAAGGTGGTCACAAGGGAGAATTTGAAGTTGTGTTCAACTTTGATTGGCCTTCATGGTTGATAATGAAGGGTTGAGAACTTTTCTCAATAGGAACAGTCTCCAAGTGGGAGATTTTTGGGTGTGGAGCCTATTTTTGGTCTTCTCAAATCAATATTGTAGTGTGGAGTTCAATTGGGAAGATGAAAGTTCATCACTATTTCTTTTCTAGCCATGGGAAGATGAAAGGTCATGAAAATTTCTTTTCCAACCGTGGGAAGATGAAAGGTCATGAATTTCAAACTTCTAGGGTTGGCTTTTGGACTTCTTAAAGGATTGCAATCCTATAAAAAGGGTGTTATGGTATCTTGAAGATATCTTGTGTGTTCAAGAGGTCTTGATTCTTAGTGATCAAGAGGTGATTAGGAGTGATCAAGGTTAAGAAATTTGGTGTCAATTATGGTTTATATGTGTTTAGTATCTTTGGAATTTTGTTGTGAGTTCATAACGAGAGGATACTATGAGAGTTGTTTTACTCTTGTTGATAATAAAATCTAAGCAAGTTCTTGGTGGATGTAGGCCACATTGGGTGAACCACGTTAAATCTTGTCTTGTCTTCTTTTGTGTGTTATTTATTTATGTTATATTTCTACATGTATACTTCTTTATATATTTTCCTACTAATGTGATTTGAGAATTTATTCCATATATTTGTTCTCTAATTCCTAACATTTATCATCTAGCACAAGAATATGAGGCAAACATAGGACAAGAAAAAATGGCAATAGTTGAAGTAATAATATATTATTTAGACAAATTTGGCTTCGTACTAGAGGAAATCATGAGGTTACTCCCAAATGAATTAATAAAAAATATACAAGAAAAATAGACGTAGAATATAAAAACTTCTTGAAGGATATTCAACAAAAAAGATCAAAATTGAAGAACATGAAGAAAAAGACTACCACAGAACAAAACAAGTTCAAATATTTCAAAGAAATCATTGGGTTATTGATTAAAACAAGAAAGGAAAGGGAGGATAAAGCATCAAAACCCATAGCTAAAGACTCAAAACATATAGAGGTATTAGTAGAAGAAAAGAAGAGGAAACATATAGAAGAGGAAAAATAGAAAGTCAGGAAGTGGATAAACAAAAGAAAATACAATTACAAAAACAAAAAGAAGAAGAAGAAAAACATAAATAAATAGAAAAAACTAAGAAGATAGCTGAGAAAGAAAAATAGAAAAAGAATTGGAAGTTAGAAAGACAAAAGAAAGAGGAAATAGAAAAGAAAAGGAAGGAACAAGAGGAAATAGAGAAGAAGGAAAAAGAAGAGGAAAGAAAGCTAGAGAAGAGAAGGAGAAAAAGTAGAAAAGAGAAAGAAAAAGAAGAGAAAAAGAAGAAAGAAAAAGAAGAAAAGGAGAAGGAAGAAAAAGCTAGAGAAAAGGAAACAAAAAGAAAAACTAGAAAAAGAAGAGACTAAGAAAAAGAAGAAAGGAAAGGAAGAAAGGGAAAAAGAAAAGAAGGCAAAGAAGGAGAAAGAAGAAAAGAAAATAAACAAAAAAGAACAAAAAAATATAATGAGAAAAAGAGGAGGAAAAATAAAGACAAGAAAAATAGATCCTACAAGCATCCTCCGCCACCAAAATATCTACAAGTATGGTGATAGCACAAGCACCCCCATGTCTCTCTAGAAAAAGTCAAGAAAGTTCTACAAAAAAGAAAACATGAACAATCAATCTAGCTACAACAAGGAGTTGTTGAACAAACCACAAAGGGCTTTAAGGTCCGGTTAGATAAGCTACCTTCATTAAAAATGTCTACTTTCAGCCAAGTACTAGAATAAATTTCTATGGAGGATTGGATGAAAAGGTGCATCGAGATCAAAGAAGAAATACAAAAGATGTTCTTCGCCATGAAAATAGATAAGCCATTGATCAAAATCAATCCTCATTTTATAATAGAGGAAACCATAGAGAACACGGTAAGTGAAATCTTAAGGGAGCACCGCATATATCTTGAAGCATAAAAGAAGTAATCCACAAGAACGTAGTATAAGAACAAAAAATAGAAGTTGTTAAACCTCACAAAGTGGAGAATCAAAAGAAAAGGAGTGGATTGCGAGGCCGTGAAAATTTTAGAAACAAATCAAATAATTCTACACGATACTATACATACACCATTGGATGGCTGAGCATGACCGTGGAAGATAAGGTGAAATGGAAAATTTAGAGCAAGAAATACACAAGGCTTCCATAGAGTATGACATTTCCAAAGATATAGATGAAACTCAGAGGAAGAATCCAGTAGAACTCACATAAAATAACCAAAACCAATAGAGGGAGCTAACGAGAAAATTTATGATATGCAAGAATGTAGTGGTACCTTGGACAAATCCTTGATAAGAATGCAACAAGAAACTACAATAACACAAACTAGATGGAATAAGGTACATGCACAACCCACCCCATCAGACATAATTCCTTTAATTCAAGAAAATACACAACTCCAAGAATGGATCTGATCAGGTGAACAATCATTTGGCTTCTTGGTATATTTATGAAAAGAATATTACTCCTCAGATCACTAAATACATGCCACAAAGTACGCCATAAAGGCTTAGAGGAAAGTTTTCCTACAAACCCACTGGGCAAGTCGAGTGAAGGAACTCTTATTTATGCCAAGTCTAAGTTCTAGGAGGTTGATGCCTAAATCATATGTTTTAAAAGAAAATTTTTGGAGGAAAGAACATAGTTATCCATCATTTTTGTCTCGAGAATGAGATAAAGTTTTAGCGGGGGATGATGTTGACATGGTTCTTCATCAAAATTTTGATAATTCGTGAGCATAAGAATGAATCTGCCAAAGCTAGTAAATAACCACAAAGGATAGAGGAAAGGCTGGATAAATAACAAAAGCTGCATGAAAAGGTAGAAGTCATGGTAAAACAAACAAAACCACGATAAACTAGATAAATCTATGATATATGGAGAAATCCACAAGAGACTAAAAGAAGCCACATTCACAAAAAGAGCCATGGAATCTGATATCAAGTTGTAGATTAAAGACAGATCAAGCACATGTACAAGATAGAAGCCTGACAAAGGCATGAGTCAAAGGAAGTGACTTTTGGAATGTATTGAGTTTTGTATATTTATTGTAATTAACCTTTTTTATATGGGCGCATCACAAGAAATATATGTGTGAGTTCCATTTTGAGGTACAAGAGTTGAGATAGATAAGATAGAATGAGAAGAATATACATGTACTTGAGAATGATGTAATCATTATTGATAAATAAATAAAGACTAGAGTTTGGGATGAAATCTATTGTATGCTTTCCTTTATGTTTTGTTCTTAGATTAGATGTGGTGTATTTCCCATGTACATCCTTAACTAAGGTCAAATTTCCTAAGCCTCACAATACTATCGGGTTTTAGGTCAACAAAAATGATGAGAGGCATCCGGAGTAGAGCCATCGAGATTCCGGAAAGTGTGGCATATCCAAATAGAGACGAGGTCCACAAAGCAGAGAGATGACTCTCGAGGAGACAAACAAAGGGACTTTCCTAGTAGGGAAATACATGAGGCTATCAGACATTAATTTTATTGATTTTGATAGTATTTCATCTTTGAGATAGAACCCTTAGAGGTCCATGATTTACTAAGAAACTTTGTTTTGACGATATTATGATGATATATATATATATATATATATATATATATATATATATATATATATATATATATATGATTTTGTCATGTTTTAGCATGTTTCATTTGCATTACTTTTTATGATTATATTTTATGATTACGATGATGGATGGATGAATAATGAGTATGTTTTGGGTTTATATTTAATTCATGATGATAAATATAGATGTATGGCTTAGATGATAAATTATGGTTAATATGTCGTGATTAATTATATTTGATGATAAGAAAAAGTTGTTTAGAAATAGATGTGATGGATAATGATAGATAAGAACATGTGATTAGATGTGACATTTTATTTGGTATATAGGTTTAAGATGTTAGATGAGATATATGTTATGGTGATAAAGCAAAGAAAATATAAATGATAGATGTGGAGGATTAGAATAAAACATAACTCGATGATTGATGACCTATGGATACAAACGACACTACATCATAACAAGGAACATGTGAGGAAATGATGCCTCTAACTACGTTGGAGGTAAACAAGAAAGGGACCCAAGTAAAACAATGCACATGTAACCAAAAAAGGTGTTAACACATAACCAATAATAGTTAGTTATATCAAATATCGAGGAAAACATGGATGAATGAACTTATGCACCTATGGTTGACACAACCAAGGTGTGTAAATGTGACTTGTACATGGGAAGAAGGTTCTCCATAGGTGGTTGTTCGCATACTATACCCCAGCTCTAGGAGAAGGGAAGAGGTGCAAATTGATCAATGTGGGAAGTTTGTAATATATGAGAAATTTGATCAATGCGGGAATATTTCTTAGGATGCTTACTTTTGATTTTTAATATGCTTTTGAATATATAGAAGGTTGATCAATGTGGTAAGCCTTCACTGCTATGGTATTAGAGAGTATCCATCCTTCGAGGGAGTGGTCTACTTTTTTTTATTTGGAATTTTGATTTTAAATGGAAGGATAAAATATGCGTGATATTTTCCTTTGAGAAATCAGTCTATTTTATTTTTTTGCAATACATGAACAATTATCCTTCAAGGGATCAATTTGTTTTTGGATAAGAATATGAGCATCTAGGAGTTTTAACTTGTTATGGGGAAGATTTGTGTCTAGATAAGTAGACCACTTAGGAGGGGATGAAAATATGTACAAGAGACACCCATGGACCCTTAGTGTGCTTCCAAAATGTGGATAAGAGGGCAATAGATGTAATGATTTCCTAGTTCTCACCAAGAAGGAGAACCTATCCATAAGGAATATATTATGGGTAGAGTTGTGGTGTCCAGATTTAAGGTGAAGACTAAGAAAGTGATAGAAGACCACATAATTTCAAATCATTACAATGATAGATGGAAGAGGCTAATGATGGAGGAATGATCTAAGGATATGACTAAGTGCATATTGGTAGGTATGCTAACAATAAAATGGTCACAAGTGCAATGCGTTAAGAGATTTTGTTTATATTTTACCATCGAGGAGGAAAAATGATAGAATCTTGACCCATACTTATGCGTAATGATGTATGGTCCAATCCAGTTGGGGAAAACTTTCCACATTGGATCCTCTCTAGAGTAGTGACATTATGATTTTCTTTAAGGACAAGGTCACCAATATTGAATTCACGAGGTTTAAGGTGTTTTTATAAGCATGGATAATTTGATATTGATATACTTAATGATTCTTAATGATGTTAAAGAGTAATAAGACAATGTTTATCTAACAAATCAAGCTATGGTACATGCTCCCGATGATATTCCTCATCAAAAATAAAGTCACGAAGGGAAACATGTAAATAAGGAATCAACTTCGAGGGGAAGAAAAAAATTGGAACTGATACGAGAGAGAGAGAGAGAGGAGCACTAGCACTGTGGGGGTGTGAATGTTAGCTCGATAGGCCCAAAGAGTGAAGGGAAGATGATGATGTCAATTGCAACCTAGTTTATCGATAGTTTTAATGAGGATATTATCCAAGGTATTATTAGAAGCCTCATCCTAGCCATTTCCTTGAGGATAGTAAGGAGAAGAGAAGTTAAGCTTGATTTTAAAGGCATCATTAAGCTTCTTAAGGTATTTGATTTGAAGGAATTTTTGTTGTCTATAACAATCTTATGAGGGACACCAAACAATGATAGATAATGTGTTGATAGATGAAGTTAATGATTTGATTGGATTTGTTTGAGGAAGCGGATGGCTTCCACTCATTTATTGAAGTACTTGGTTGCATTGATGATGGAATTATTCCATTGGGAAGAATGCAGATTGATGGTACTAATGAGGTCGAGCCCCATAGTGAGAAAGGCCATATTTCTTTAACGAGATGTAAAGCATTGACCCTGGAATGCGAGATAAGATGGAATTTTGTTGACATTTAACATGTTTCTAAACATACTCATAATAGTCTTGATTAATATTAGGATAGTAATATACGAGGTGAATAACACTCTTGGAAAATGCTAAGAAAATAAAATGTCCACCAAAGATACCATCGTGGACATCTTAGATAATACAAATAGATTCGAGATAATTTGAGGCAATAAAGAAGGATACCATGAAACCCACATTAATAAAGGATGCCACCAAGAATGATGTAGTAGCTAGCACATTGAATAAAGGATTTCCTATCATTATTAGAAATATCAAAGGGGATTTTAGATTTAGATGTGTTGTTAAATATCCTTACGAAAGGTTAGAGGAATAAAATGTCAACATTGTTGACATCTAATGAGTATGGGATGGCTGATCGAGATGATAAACAACAATGGATAGTTTTTATTCTTCCATCATCTTAGGGATAAGAGAAAGCAAGGAGGCCATTGTGTTAGCAAAATGATTAGATGATCGTGGAATGACCTAGATAGAATAAGAGTTAAAATCCTCAAGGATGAAGATGAAAACATCCCTATACTTTTAGAGGATGCCATTTTTGACATTGGTAGGTTCCCGTGACTTGATTAACTATGAGATGAGAATCATCATAAGTGTATAAGATCTGGACTTCAAGGTGAATTGTGGTTTCAAGGCCTAGGATAAGAGCTTCACACTCAACATGATATTATTATTACACTCAAAGTTAAGCTTGTAGGCGATAGGGATAGGGGTGCCCCAAGGAGGGATGATGATGATTCCAGCCTTCCTCCCCTTGTTGACATTTGGATCCATCGAAGAAGAGGGTCATCTTAAGAGGGGAAAACTCTTAATCAAGGGTAAAAATAGAGTCATATTGAAACTGTTCGTGAGGTGGATAAGTGTCTTGAAGAGGGGCCTCTACAATTTGATCAGCAATGGCTTGACCTTTAATGGATTTTTGGGATATAAACTCAATTTCAAACTTGGTCATGAGCATGAGCCAACGAGTGATGCAATCACTATGGTATGACTTAGAATGCATGTTTTTGAGGATGTGGTAGGTAAGAAGAAGGTTGTATGATTGAGGAGATAATGACAAAGCTTAGAAATAGTGAATAAAAAGACACAACATAGCTTTTTCATCTTCACCACAAAGCAAGTTTCATATTCAATAAGACTACAACTGATATAATATATAGCCAAATCCCTCCCTTTCTAATCGCGGTGTGTCAACATATCACCCAGAGCATGATCGATGATAGATATGTAGAGATAGAAAGGCTCCCCCTCATATGGAGGTGTGAGAACAACTCGGAGAAATGAGGTATTATTTGAGATTATCGACGTATTTCTAAAAATTGGCATCCTAATTAAATTGGATGTCTTTATGAAGGAGTTGATGGAAAGGCCGACAATGATCGAAGTTACAAAATTAATTAGTGAATCAACTAGAGATGACCCTAAATACTTGAAGTAGCTTAAGGTCATAGGAGGAGGAATCTCAAGGATAGCCTTAGTATTGGAGGGGTGAACTTCAATTCCCTCGATAGATATGATGAAGCCCTAAGGTGATTATCATTTAATACACTAAATACACATTGTTTCCGTTAGCACACAAGTTATACGAGATAATATATCATATCTAAGAATACATGCAATAAAATCGGATATTCTACTAGAATAAATATACAAAACAAGATATATAAATCAACATCATATTTAACGTGGTTCACCCAGTGTGGGCTACATCTACCAAGAAACAAGCCAATATATTATCCAAAGCTTTGAATCTATACAATGAAGATTTACAATCTTCCACACCTCTCACGATGTATAGTACTTTCTTTCTCTCAAGATTTTCCATCTTCTTCAAGAATTATTTCTCTCACAATTATTTTCACAATAATCATTAACTCGAATCTTATAACCCTATATTTATATTTTATAAATGCCTTATACAAACTTAGGGAACTTAGCCATGTAATTACAATCAATAGATCTTCTTTAATACTAAAATTAGATCTAATTCCCATGAGTTAAATAAAACACTCACGCACAAGTAACCGATGCTAGTTATCCTTAACGATGTTGGTTCCTCCTTTCTTGGTGATGTCGGTCCCTTCATAACCAATGTTGGTTACTATATTTTCTAGAAAGTTTAATATAGCATGCTAAACTGAAGTAATTGAGCTCCACATCTCAACAATATCCCACTTGGAGATAAATTATTGCACTATACTTGTACAATGTCATTCTTGGATCCTTAGATTTTTTTCTTCCTCTTCAAGTCTCAAACTTGAAGACCAATAGAAGTGGAGTGTAGCTCCAACTTCTCTTTTTATAATGGATTCATCAGCATATCCCGGGTTTTCACTCGTATGAATTTTCACTAGTTTCAGGTGCCCGTCCTCCAATACCTTCCGTATGAAGTGATAGCTCAACTAGATGGATTTTTTTATAGAATGAAACACTAAGTTATTTACCAAATGAATTACACTCTAACTATCACCGAATAATTTGCAATCATCTCTCTCCACTCCCAACTCTTCCATGAACCTGCTCATCCATATCATCTCTTTTCTAGCCTATGTAGCTGCACGATACTCTTCCTCTGTAGTAGAAAAATCCACAACCTTCTACAATCTCAAAATCCAGCTAACTAGCATCACTCCTACTATGAAAATATATATAGTAGTGATCCTTATACCATCCATCTAACTAGCATCGCACCTATTATGAAAATATATATAGTAGTGATCCTTATACCATCCAGATATTCATCCATATTTGAATCAACATAGCCACATAATGAAATATCCAAACCTCCATAACATAACTAAATACTAGACATCCCTCTCAAATACCTAAGTATCCATTGGACTACTTTCTAATGCTCTTTACTGGAATATCCATAAATCTACTCACAACTCCCACTTTCTGTGCAATGTCTAGTTTGGTACAAACCATAGCATACATAAGACTCCCAACTGCTGAAGCATATAGTACTCATGTCATGTATTTGACCTCATCATGTGATGAAGGAAACTGATATTTACTAAATTTGAAGTTTCCATCCATAGGTGTACTTACAGGTTTTGAATTTTATATTTTAAACCTTTTGAACACCTCTTAGATATAATCCTTCCGAGATAAATACAATTTATTGTTCTTCATGTCTCTATGTGTTTTGCATGACAAGGATTATTTTTGTAGCTCCTAAATCCTCCATAGAAAATGTGTGAGCTATATTTCCCTTAAGCTCACCAATGTCCTACATACTCTAAATCCTACAATAAGCATATCATCCACATATAATAACAAAATAATATAGCTCCCATTTTCAATATTCTATAAATAAACACAATGGTTAGATTCACATCTCAAGTAATCATGCTCATCCATGAAAACTATCAAACCTCATGTACCATTTCCTTAGAGCTTTCTTGAGTCCATATAGGCTCTTTTTCAACTTGCACACTAATTTCTCCTTACCCTTGACTTCATACCCAAGTAGTTGTTGCATATAAATCTCTTCATCCAAATCACCATGAAGGAAATTTATCTTCACATATAGTTTCTCTAAATGTAAATCCTCTACTGCAACTAAACTCAATACAGTATGAATAGAAGTCATCTTTACAATAGGAGAAAATATTTCACCAAAGTCAATACCTTCTTTCTATGCAAATCCCTTTACTACAATCCTTGCCTTGTACCTTTTCTATCCACCCTCTTCTTCCTTGATCTTGTAAACCCATTTGTTCTGCAATGTCCTCTTACCTGATAACAACTTAACAAAATCCCAAGTCTTATTTTATTCCAAGGATTCCATTGCCTCATCCATTCCATGCTCCCACTATACGTGGGTCTCATCCTACATTGATTCTTCAAAACTTTTTGGTTCACCATTATCAGTCAATAATAAATAAAATAGAGGTGTAAATATTTTTAGAGGTTTACTTACCCTTTGTGACCTTCTTAAAGGATTTTGGGGTACAAGAGGCTGCCTGGACCTCCTGAGACATTATTATACAATTTTGACGTGTGGACCATGATGGTCACCTATAATCGATGCTAGTTCCGATAACCGATATTTTTTTGATGACCGATTTCGTCGAGGGTCAACCAACTCGATCGATTCTTGTATAACCCTATAGGTATGATTTTTAAATTCAAGAGTTCATTTTCATTCATAAAATTTTCAACCTGGTTCATCCTTGGGTACCAAAATTTGATCCATGTACATCTCTTTTCATTCCATTCAATGTTCGACTCCTAATAATTTTAAAATTTCAGTAAATCCCTCTTATCCCGTAAAATTGACAAGGGTAATTTTACCGATAACCAAACCAAAAATTTTGTTTTGATCCTTCGTTAGGATCCTCATTGCGTTTGGAACGTTGCAAAATCCCTTTCCGGAAATCTGGTTTCAACTTAGTCTTTTTGTCTTTTTGGTGGCGCATGGAATGACTATGTAACACCAACTTTGGTGCACCCTTTAAAGACTTTGGCGCATATTTTTCAAAGGTCAACACACCTTTCAAAGTGTGCCTTGTATGTTGAGTCTTCTTTGCGTGTGCCAAGCGCATGCACCTTCATGTTAGCACAACTTGTGTTGCGCCACTTTTCGTGGCGCCAAAGGGCGCCCATAATCTAATGACAACACAACTTTTGGTGTGCCAAAGGCGCACTTAGTTTCATGTCTTTGTGAACACTTTCATGTGCCAAAGGGTGCATGCCTTCCCATGTCGACAGCAACTTTGGTGCGCCCTTTCCAAAGTGGGTGGCGCATTTATGACTAGTTCACCTATATATATGTTTTTACGCGCCCAAAATGTCATTTTCACCACACAGAGCACGTGATTTCTTTTCTCTAGCTTGTCAGCCCCTGCCCTTTTGTCATTTTCAGCGTTGTGGACCCGTTTGCAAGATTCTCACTATTTATCCGGGTAAGTGTTCTTGTCTCTTCCATGTGATTTGCTTTCTGGTTCTTTGTGCTTGCTGGTTTGGTTTTTGAAATGCATGTGTTGAGCTAGCCCTCCCCCGTGCTGTCTTTCCTTATTTTCCTCCCCCTCTTTCCAGATCTGCTGGTAGAGGATGTTATCTTGAAACAATGGTTTGTAACCCTTCTTGTTTAAACCATTTCATTGCCTAAGTAACCTTTCAAAAGAGACAGAGGAGAATGAGAATCTGAACCATGAAATGACCCCCTCGAGGGAGATTAAGTTTGTTGTTTTCCTTCAAAGACACCTGTCACCCCCTGCAACATAACTAAGATCCGCACCAATGGCGCACCCATCTTGCCTGCTACATCATAAACTTCTGCGCCCTCAAGGCGCGCCTCCTCCATATGCTGCAAGCACTAGTCTTGCGCCCTCTATGGCGCACCAAGCTTCCTTGTTGCATCACATAAATCTATGCCCCTTTGGCACACCCAGCATCTATGCAACATCAGCTTTATTCGCGCTAAGTACAAGGCTTTGAAGGCGCAGGCGCATCCCTCCTTACAGCAACATCATGTTGTGTAAATCCTTCGTGCACCGCGCCATGCTCCCTTTGGCGCATGAAAATTTCCTGTTACACAAACCATACATGCGCCACAGAGCGCACCAAATCCCAATGTAACATGAAAAAGCCATGCGCCTTTGGCGCATCCTGTCTCCGTGCAACACGATGTTTTCATGCGCCCTTTTGTAAAATGCACCCTGCAGTCCTCATGCGCCATGCACCTTTGGCGCTAGTTTAACCCTTGCAACACCCTTTTCCCATGTGCCTTACCTATTTAGCCACTGTGTAGCTATCATTTTCATGCGCCATGCGCCCAGAGTCTCAAAATCTCTAACTCTTTTCTCTGCTAACATTTCAATGGAAGATCAAATGGCTAATACAACCTTTTTGGATTGGGTTTCGCTTCTTCTTCATGCAGATCAGCAAATAAATTTGAAAGAACATATGTCAACATCCAGCAAAAGACCTATCAAATCCAAAGGAAAGGCCAAACTTACGGAAGAAGAGATGAAATATAAATATCAAAGGGTCAGAATGCCCGAGTCCCAGGCCGAGTGTAACATGGACGTCAGAGATTCAGAATTGGGACATATTGATATGGAGGAATTCTGGGCTAGAACTCAGAAAGTCACAAGGAGTCCATGGATGGACAAACTGATAGGCAGTGCCCTGCACTTCACCGGTGGAATCCCAGTCAGCGCCGTCAACAATGAATTCTTGATGGTGATTGCCCAATGTTACAACAAAGACACAAGGTGTGTCGTAAACAGCAAGGGCGAGGTAATCATTAACCTCACTGCCCGTCACTTTGAGGGAATACTCGGCATACCTCACCACCGGCACTTTGTGGCCGTCAGTCAAGCAGATTGCATTAAGGCATGGGATGACAATGCAGATCAGTGTATGCAACTAATGAATGAGGTTTACTTGAAAAACAAAAAGGTAGTAACCCGGTGGCCCCAAATCATCCACCGCAGCGACTTCTCAGAGGAGCTCAGTGATACCATTACATTCTTGAGCAGGGTCTTCAGGATTTCTGATGCCCATTATTTCCATAAATGGATGTTGCGTTACTTAGAGACCATGAACAAGAATATGCCTGATCAGCGCTTTTGCTGGGGAGAGATTATAAGCAGTACAATCTCTGAGCAGCTACAACAATTCAGCACAACAGGGGCATTCCATATGAACTCCTACGTGGTCTACGCTACAGCATCAGCGAGGGACTATCCAGGCCTGACGCGGAGTGGAGTTTGGCCTCAGGTCAAGATATACGAGTACTACCCGGAATTGAGGCTGGAGAATAGCATCTCCCAATTCACAAAAATTAACGATGTGTTTTTCTATCACATCATCTGCCTATTGAGGCCAAATATGACTTATGGTCACACGACCAAAAGCATAGTAGCAGCCACTGAGAAATGGGGGGCCCTGTTCACCCAGTTTCCCACATTCACCTATCTAAGGGCTGCCAACTTTTTAGGAGAGCCAACCGGAGCTACCAAGGTATCTTGGGCCTAAACCGATTCTTTGGGTTGTTAAGGCGGTTGATCACATACCACGAGAAATGCCTGAAAAGAAAGAAGGGTGGAACTCCTTTCCCCCTCACAGTGGGCCGATATACATGCTCTACCCACCACAAGGTGAAGGAAATGTTCGCAGAGCTGGAGTTACTCAATTTGAAACATGACTTCCCAGCCAGGCCTACCTTCGACCCAAGGAGCTGTCTGCCAAGGGTGAAACTTGATCCAATCCACATCCCTCAGATTGAGGACATTTACATTGACGTCATCCATGAGGTGGAGCTCAGAAGAAAGGATCATTCTCGCCTAGCATTGGCAGAAATCATCCAATATGGGATAGCCATTGTCCCCAAAGGCTTCCAAACTACGGAAGATGAAGTAGACAAGGTATATACTGACACAGATGGGGATGATTGGCCCTTTCCGGCCATTGATAGAACTAAGGCTCCTCAGACAATTGAGGAGAGGGTCAAGGAGACTTTGCGTAGGACAGAACATTGGTGCCGGATGAATGGCCTAATCTACCTCGGGGTTGATTTCACAACCTCCCCATTGGGTAACGCACCTCCACGATCCAAACAGCAGCCAAAAGCAAGGCAAAGGCGTAGAAGGTGAATCCAGCACCATTCAGGAAGAAGCCCCTGAGAGTCCTCCTTCCGTGGCACCCGAGCAGGTAATAACTCTAGCTTCGCCAGAGAAAGAAGCAGAAGAGGAAGTTCCAATAGGCCCATCCACTCAGGATGTCGGCATTGCCACAACAACCGAGGTTCCTTCCGTCCCTTCTTCCTCTCTTCCTTCCCCTCCTCGAGTGACTCAAGTGACCATCCCTTTGGTCGTGTCCTCTTCCCCTTCTTCTACTCTTGTTTCCCCCGCCTCTTCATCTATCTTTTCTTCCCTCGCTGATCTGTCCTCCTCCATTTCTTCCCTTATCTCCGAGCTCCCTTCCCTTCCTATGTCTTCCGCAGCTGTAGTTTCCCTTCCTTCCGTGGGCACTTCTTCGGCTATTCTCTCAATGCCGCCGCCACGTGTCTCCACGTTTTTCCCCTCTACTACTGCAGCTGCCCCTCCTCTATTTCCGGTCCTTCTACCATAGGTCCAACTTGGATCTCTCAGCAGCTAAGTCAGCAAAAGAGGAAAGTTCCCATCGCTCCGATGGACTTTTCCGTGATCCCATCTAAGGGGGCGAAGAAGCAGAAGCCTGTCACGCGCTTCTCTAAAAGTGCTGTAGGGGAGAGAGTTATGGAAATCGCATACCCCAATCCCCTCAAAGAGAAAAAGGATCTGTCTCTGATAGATTTTACTGTGACCCAAGTCATAATGGGAACATCTTCCAAAGTCTTCGGGGAGGCTCTTTGTAGTTGAGTTGACGCCCTCTGCAAAAAGCTTCAGGAAATCAAGGAAGAGAAAAGGCAACTAAAGGAGCAAAACAAATATCTACTCCAAGCCTTACAGAAGATGGGTAGTGCGCCTCCCACAACTGCCGCCGAGACTTCTGAGCTTCTCAGCCAGGAGAAAATTAACGAGTATGCCAAGATCGGTGAGCAGGGTATGGCCGTTTCCACTTGGAGGAGCCAAATCCTCAAAGACAGCGAAAAAGTGATCGCCGAGTTCTCCGACTTGTACCTGAACATCAGTAAGGTGAATAAAGAGCTCCAAGCGTTAGCAGGGCCCATATCAGAAGAGCTGGAACATGCTAGACTGCAGCACGAGGCCTTCCAACAAATGTTCAACTGTTCAGTCGAAGATCTGGTCAAGTTCGGCATCTTCGGCCATCCAAGGGCCCTCAACAAAATCATGTCCACTCTAGACTCTTTGGGTGGATCAGCTAGAATTTATTCTAGAAAAGATTGACAAAGTGAAGGAAGAAGCCACGGATGCGATGCACCAAATGGAGCAATTTTTCTTAATATGTCGCCAGGGTTACTTACTCCTTCCTTCACTTTAAGGAAAGCTGATGAAACTACCTGGATCTTGAGGAGATCGCTTCTCAAGGAATGGGGCCAGAGGTCACATTTGACACGGAGTCCATCAACAACCTGCTGGCCTGTAGGGACTTCATCGGGTTCCTCATTGAGGTGGAAAAGGACTTTTCCAAACTCCCAGAGAAGCTCATAGATGAGCGGGAGACTTGTGAGGCGATAAGCGATAGGCACAAGGATCCTTCTCAGGATCAACTAGGGCCAATAATCAACAAGTTCATGGAATACCGCTCTCAGTTCCATATCTCGTCACCTGAGGAGCAACAAAAGTAGTCCACCCCCTTTCGGCCGCAAGATGATGATGACGAATAGCTGCTGTTCTTCTTCTTCTTCTTCTTCTTCTTCTTCTTCTCTTTCTCTTCTTCGTCTTTCTGGAAATATCTAGAGTATGTTGATGTAAATGATGACATCATCCATGTTGCATCATGGGATGATGTCATCCATCAAGTTGTAAAAAGTCAACATGACTTTTAGATATTTTGTAAATATCTTTGTAAATAGTTGGCTCCTTTTTGCCTTCTTTTCTCTTCTTCTTCTATAAATACTCCAATACTTGTAGTATTAAAAAGAGGGATGAATATCTTTCGGATGGAAAATAGAAGTGAAGAAAAAAAAAGACTTTGAGCTTTCTTATAACAAAAGAGAAACATAATACAAATATTGAGACATTTTTTGAATAGTCATGTGTTATGCATCAGACCTTTCTTATGTTAGATCTGTATGTGTTTATTCTGTTAGATTCATATATGCTTTTTGTCATTTATTCATCATCAGTATTGCTTTGTTTGTTTATGCAAGTAGGTTTGGCTCTGTTTACTACCAATCCCAAAACATAAATCTTCTGACCTTTCTGCTTTGGAATTCATTTCTTTTCTTCCTTCGGACCTGCTCTTTCCTCATCCCCTCTTCCTTTCCTTTCTTTTCACAGTCGAAACACCCCACTGGGATGAGATCCCAAACCCCCGAAGGCAGAATCTGTGAGACTTGCATAGATTCCTGCTAGTAGAATAGCAATAAACCAGTTTCACTTTGCTGACTCAAAGAGGGGCTATGCCCTACACACTGTTGGCTCGTCTATCCATAGATCTATCCAGGCGACAGATTTTCGGACCAACAATCCCAAAAATGGAATTTGAAATCACCGATCCATAACCAATGAAAGTGCTTCTCTTGGATTTTGCATCCAAACTTTTCCTATTTTCCTTATCAATATGCACAAAAGATTCTAACCAAAAAATTTAAGAAAATAAATATCTACCTCTTTTAAGGTCCAAGCTTCCTCTTGTATTCCTCCATCTAGTGAACTTGAATGCCCATGGTTAATTAAATAAACTGATGTATAAACTACTTCTACCCAAAAATTCAAGGGCAATCCAATGTGTATCCTTATACTTCTAGCACGTTACATTATTTTCCTATTGATTATTTCTACAACACCATTCTCTCATGGTGTTCTTGAATTGTCCTTTCTCTATGTATTCCATTCACTAAACAATAATCATTGAAATTATTACTACGTATTCACCACCAAAGTGTTAGATGTTACTACGTATTCAGCACCAGTGTCAGATTTAAGGTACTTTAACTTTGAATTTGATTCATTCTCAAGAAGGGATTTTCATCTTTTAAAAGTCTCAAAAACATCATATTTATGTTTAATACAAAAACCCATACCATTCTTGTAACATCATCAATGAAAGTAAAATATTATTGGGATCCTCCATGAGAAGCTACTTGGGATGGTCCCCACACATTTGAGTGTACAACCTCCAATTTCTAATCCTTCTTAGTTGCCCCAAATTTGAGAAATCTCACTCTCTTTTACTTTCCAAATACAAATGCTCACAAAATCAATATATAAATATTTTAAATATGGTAACTTACCCTTATACTTTAAGATTTGCATTCATTTTTGAAACAAATGTCCCAACCATTAATCCACATGCATGCATCTAAATATGAAGTAGATAATACATAAAATAAATCATTAACATAGGTAGATAAATATAATGTTCCTACCTTCTTATCTCTTACCTCAACAAAAACACCCTTGGTGAATTTCCAAGAGTCTATTGTGAGAGTAACCATATAGCCAGCTTCACCTAGTTTCCCTATAGAAATAATATTCCTCTTGAGGCTTGGCACATGTCTCATATCATTCAATACCCATGTATTTCCATTCTATAATTTTAGATGTACTTCCCCTTTACCAATAATATTGTAAGGTTCATCATCACTAAAATAAACATGCCCAAAATTTCCCTAGACATAATTTCTAAAATAACCCTTATTAGTGGTTACATGAAAATAAGTTCCTAAATCTAAAACCCATCATTCTATTCTTTTATCTAAAGAAAGAATAAGAGCATCTTGCATTACCTCTCTGCTGTAATAATTTCCTCTTTAGCTTTGTCTAGGTTTTGGTTCTCTTTATCCTTTGACTAACAATCTTTCTTTGCATGTCCTTTCTTTCCACATTACTAACAGGCAATTCCCTTACCTATGGATTTAGATCTTCCATTCCTTGACTTTTATTTCCCATTATTCTTACTCTTGGATATCTCCTTCTTCCTTCCTCTTCTTTCTACATTCAAAGCATTCCCATATGACTATTACTCTATACCTTTTCTATAAATTTCTTCATTCAAAATTATACTAACCACATCATCAAACTTCAAAATATTATTAGCATATGTTGTATTACTAACAACCATTACCAAGTTATCCCAATTATCAGACAAAGAACATAGGAATAAGAGTCCTTTTACTTCATCCTCAAATGGAATATCAACTAATTTTAACTAATTTACAATAGATTTGAAATCATTCAAATGACTAGATGCAGATCCATCTTCATGCATCTTAGAACTAAATAGTTTCTTCATTAAATAAATTTATTTGAAGCACTAGGTTTTTCATATATTTTATCACGAGATTTCATTAACTCTATAGTAGATTTCACTTCTATAATATTAGAAGCCACAAATGTTGTCAGGCTCAATCTTATAGATCTAAAAACCTTTTGTCAATAATCTTCCATTATTCATCACCATCATCTTTGTAGGTCTATACTTTTCATCCAACAAGAAGTACAAATCTCTTTGATACGTATAATCCTCAATTTACATCTTCCGTAATACATAATTTTGATCATCAAAATTTTCTACCTTGTATTTGTTTTCTTCTACTATTATTATATCTCCCACTCAATCGAGAAAACCATATGTGATTAAATTTGTTAACACACAAAACCCTCAAACAAATCTCGATACAAAGTTGTTGTTGTTAGCACAACGGTTGTATAGATAATATATCAAATCTAAGCATACATGTAATAAAAGTGGATATTCTACAAAAAAATATACAAAATAAGAGATATAAATCAACACCATATTTAACTTGGTTCACCCAAAGGTGGGCTACATCCACCAAAAAATAAGCTAATCTATTATCCAAATATTTTAGAATATATAAAATGAAGAATTACAATCTTCCATACCTCTCACGATGTACATTACTTCCTTTCTCTCACACTTTTCCTTCTTCTCCAAGAATTATCTCTCTCATAATTTGTTATCTCATTTTAGTGATTCTAGCTAAAAATGAGATAACCATAGGAAAATTTTGGAAAAATCTCTTAAATTTCCCCTTTGGAGGAGATTTTCAGGGTTTTGGGTTTTCAGTGCATGAAAGCATGTTTCTTGCATGTTATATGTCCCATGTTCCCAAAACCTGAAACCCGATGGTCTTGATAGTGTGTCGGGTTTTGGAACCCCCAAGCATCAAAACATGTGTTATCCAATGCATGTTTCATGTCATGTGTTTCTGAAACCTCAAAACCCGATCGTCACCTTTGTGTCGATTTTGGAACTTAGAAGCATCGCAACATCTCATGCTTCATGCTTCGTGTTCCTTGAATCCTAAATTAAACCAAATCCTTTGTGTCAGGTTTTGGGAGCTCTAAGCATGATGACATGTCATTAATGCCCAGTTGTCTGGTAGTTGGCACATGTGTCGAGCTATGTGTAATAAATGTTAGGGTTTTATAAATAGGTGGTTTTCCACGTCATTTGTTACTTTGTATGATTTTGATGCGTTGGATTTCTGTGCATGCTTCTTCCACCTCGAGACCCGATTGAGCTTCCTCGATTGATTTCACCATCCATTCTCGATCATTTTTGATCTTGTTGAAGGTATTCTTCTCCTCTTTCCATTTTGAAGCTTCTTGGGGTTATTTTTGTGATGTTTTTCTTGGGTTTTCATCTCTTTTCCTTTTGCCATTTCCATCTTAGGGTTTTGGGTCTTTTCCCTTGGTTCTTGTCTTTTTCCATTTAGGTTTTTTCTTGAGTTTCACTCCTTGGTCATCTACTTATTTTTACATAATTTTTTTCTTTTCCTTTGGTTTTTTCCATTTAGGTTTTTGTTTGAGTTTCACTCCTTGGTCAAAAAGAATTTTCTAAAAACCCATGAATGTATGAAGTGGTAAATTCTTCATGTTCTAAAGGGCGACAAAACTCCGATATGTTTTTTTTTTAGGTTTTGCAGGGTGTTCGACATCATTGAGTTTCTACCTTGTTTCAGGATTTGCTAGCTACTCAACACCTTGATTTCTCTACCTTGTATTGGATCTTGACCAGTGTTCAACATCCTCTCGGCTTCCACAAGATGCGTTAGGTATTTGTACCTACTCAACATCATCTCATTTCCACTTTGTGTCAGGTTTTCACTGATGCACCACATGCCCTAACTTTTGACACATGCCACGCTAGTGTTTCGGGTTTCACAAAGTGTGCTTGACACCTATCAAGTTCTACCATGTGTTTCGGGTTTCTCAAGGTGTTTGACATGGCCTAATTTCTAACACACACATTTTAGTTTTTTGGGTTTCCGAAGGTGCTTTGCAAGTCTCAAAACCCGAAAGGTGTGTCGGGTCTGTACACTTGTTCAACAAGCTCTCACACCTGACTACTCTTCCAGAAGTCATCAAGGCATTCTCAGGACTCCTCATGTCGGACCCTGGCCCATCTCAGACAAGTCAGATAAGTTAGGAAAGATGAAGTATAAGTATCAAAATATGGAGTCCTCTTCTTATGTAAGTTGCAACTATGACATCCAGATACGAGCTCAAAATATAGATATGGAAGACTTCTAGAAAAGAATTATAGATTCTTCTCAGAATCCATGGATGAAGTCAATAACCGGCATCGGTCTTCCTCTCACAGTAGGATTTCTAGTATTAGCCCAATGCCCTAAATTCATCTTGGCTTGTGCTTCTCACTATGACTCAGCC
Organism: Taxus wallichiana var. yunnanensis; assembly: GCA_018340775.1. NCBI lineage: Eukaryota > Viridiplantae > Streptophyta > Pinopsida > Cupressales > Taxaceae > Taxus > Taxus wallichiana. The sequence goes on from CM031235.1 coordinate 3,405,893, forward strand.
TCCCACTCAGTAAGAAATCAAGCAGGGAGTCTATAGTGAAACTAGACGGAGATTATTTTGATCAACTCCTAAAGTTTCCCAACTTTATGGAATATGTTGATTTAGATTTTAAATCAGCAAAAGGCCTGGGACAAAGATCAAGAAGACTGCATCAAGCATGTGAATAAAAATTCTTGATCAAGGCTAAGCCAGTTGTTTCTAGGTTTCCTAAGTTGGTCCCTAGAAGTGACTTTATTCTTGAAGTCAGTGATATCATCACCCTGCTGAGCCGGTTGTTTGGACTCCCAGATTCAAAATAATTCCAAGGGTGGATGTACCAGTTCATGGTCATCATAAAGAAAAATGACCAAGGGATTGATTGGGGTAGCCTAATAAGTAATGAGATAGACTCTCAAATGAAAACAGTCTTGTCTACTAGCAAGTTCTACATGATGTCTTATGTCACTTATGTGGCAGCAGCATGAGAAACTATCCAGGTGGATGCAAAGGGGAACTAAGCAACAGAACACATATATCGGTACTTCCCATAGCTAATAATAAAAGGGTCTGAAGACCAATTTAGAAGAGTGAATGATGCCTTCTTCTATGAAAATATTTGCAGATTGGATCCTGACCTAAGGAAGAGAAGGGTTTCTGATGAAGCATGGACAAAAGTGTCAAAATGGGGCTGCATCTTCTTGCAATTCAAGAAGTTTACCTATCTCTAGGTGGTAAGGTTCCATGGTACTCCTTTCTATCTGCCCAAGTTCCCAGTGACAAATTGATCCTCATGGAGTTGGTCAGATAGTTGTTGGATTTTCACAAATTCCAACAGAGCAGACACAAAGCTGTTGTCTCCTTCCTATTTCCATTAGAAGGTATACATGTTCCACCATGGTTAAGGCCAAGAACATGGTGCATAAACTTTAGGATAAATTAAGAAGCACATGAAGATGAGAGAAGGATTTGACATCCAAGGAGTCCTTAAGTCTTATGGAACCTTGTACCTACATGTACCCACTATGGAAGATATCTAGGTTGATCTTCATGATGAAGTTTCCATCAAAGAAAATACAACAATAGGTTGACACTTGAAGAAGTTCAGATGTTAGATCTAGCTGATATCCCTAAAGGCACCACAGAACAATGAAAGTGTCCTGGAACCTAGGTATGAATAGTCAGATGGAGACCAACTTGGATTCCTAGCCATTGATTGGTCTCAGCATCAAAAGGATTCTATCATTGAGAGAGAGCTGCTCAGACCCTTGTCTGCACTAAGGCATGGCTCATTTCTTGGGAATGAGTTATAAAGAAAAGATATTTTCAAAGATAGCTACTCTAGAAGTGGGACCCTCCAAGGGAGAAAAGGAAAAGGATAAAAGCCCTACCAAGAGGCAAATAAAGTTTAAGTTTGTCAGGAAAGGAGAAAAGCAAGGGGCCAAATCATCTACTACTCCAACACAAATAGTTGAGATCTTGGATTCACCTCCTCCTCCACAACAAGGAGAAATTATTTCAGAAATCAAGGTTAGTCAACCTCTTATTTCCCCTTTTGTTGATTGCTCATCGAGAGGTAAGCCTTTCTCTTGCTTCTCAAGCTTTGGCTTTAGAGTCTTTACCCCCTCTCTCCCAATCTTCCTCATCACATATTTCAACACCACTCTCATCAGCCATGGCCAACATTTTCTCCGATCTCTCACCTCTCTCTAGACCTACGATGGCCATAGAAATGCCTCCTCCTTCTACACCTTCATTCCCTAATCCATTCCCATAGTCACTACACTTGCAGTCATCATGACTCTGCAAGTAAATCTTCCTCCACCCACAGATACAACCATAACACCTCTAATAGGAGAAAATTCTTCTATTGTACCTCAATGGTTGGTCAATCAGACTCGAGGAAGAGGAAGGTGGTAGTTCCCCTACCAACCTTCGATTTTAGTTCACTCAAGGCTTCTCCTGCCAAATCTGCCAAGAAACCCAAAATGGTTTCAAGAGTTTCAGTGGATGCCTTAGGGCATAAGTTTGTAGAAATTACCACTCCCATGGATGAAAAAACAAAGGAAGATATAATAGTGACTGATTATCAGATTACAAGGGTTGATTTGGGAAAAGTGATAACTAAGGAGCACAACAAGATGCACAAGATGCCATGAATGTGCTTTGTCAAAAGCTGAAAGAAACAAAGGTAAGCAGGGATGAGCTGAAAGAGAAAGTGGAATAGTTGATAGAGGTATTACTCAAGCTTTCAAAGCCTTCACAGTCAACAACATCATCTTCTACCCCTACTCCTATAAGGTTCGATTTCTCATCGGTGCCTATGATTGAAAAGATCAATGAGAAGGGGAGAACTATTGAAGAATGGATAAAGAGGCTACTCTTACAAGGAAGAGAGGTCATAGATGACATGGTGGAAGTTTACAAATCCTTGGAGGATATAAAGAAAGATGGTGACAAGATGGATGATGAGTTTTCACAGAAGTCGGGAACCTTGAATTAACTTTGGAAGCTCTCAATGCACTAAAACAAGTTCCATCCTGGATCTTAATAGAAGAAGGAATCATTCCACATGGAGATAAACATTTCTAGCTTGCCAAATCCATCAGATTCAGGGTAAAGATTCTCAATGAAGCTTGCAAAAATTGAGGAATCTAGAGATCAATTGATTGATGCCACCAATGACATAGAGGAGGAGCTGTCAAAGATATTTTCCAAAGTGTTGGATGAGAACTCAAAGATTTTACCTGCTGATGATCTCTATAAACAAATCCAGGAGTTAATTCAACACAAGCCAACTTCTGTCTTTGATCTTTCCATCATTGATAAGTTCATAAGGATCGAAATATTTTGGAATCACTAAGGAAACTCAACAAGAGATTAAAGAAACTTCCTGGTAATGCAAGTGACACTCAGGAAACTTGCGAAGTTCTAAGTGATTATTCTAGTGTGCTAGATGAAGATGAGATGTAGGGCATAATCCAAAAATTCCAAGAATTTCGAGACAAGCAGTTGCACTTGAAGAAGACAAAGATGATGAAGTGGAATAAACATAATGTTTCATGTCATTTCTATCAAGAAATTTTCATGTCTTTTTCATTTTTGTTTCATCACATAGGAAGCAAATTTTGACTTGTTCTCCTATGTGAGAGTCAAGAAAATAGGACTCTTGTTTAAAAAAGGGATGCTTGTGCATTCCAAAGGGAGACTTTTTGAATATTAAGAGCTATTGTGAAGAAGAAGAAAAACTTTGTATTTTCTTTTTAATCATTGAAGAATAGAAACAGGTGTTATTTTACAAACTTTGTGTTGTGGGATTCATCTATCTTGAGAGATTGTTCTTATGTTCAAGATCTTGAGCTATTCTTTGTTTTGTGTTCTTGATCATTTTAATCATTTCAGAATATTACACTCATTATCTAAAACTCATATAAGTATTTCTTGATTTGTGTTTGCTTGAAATAAAATATGTTCCTCTCATTCCCTTCCCGCTTTGTTTCATCTATAATATTTTCCTTTCTAATTCTTCCTAATCTAAATATTGTAACATCTCCATTTTGTGTTGATATGGATTTCGGGATTGTATCCCAACCCCAATGGTTAGAATAGTGTGGATATTGTATATATTATTTTTGTTGTGTTTTAGATTAGTAATAAACAAGCCTCACCTATCTTTGAGGAGGGATTTAATCCCATGTACTGTGGTTGAACCTCATATTTTGGCCTGACAAAATATCCAACCAACACAATTATTTTCACAATAATCATTAACTCACTCTTCTAAACCTATCTTTCTAGCTTATAAATACCTTATACAAACTTATGGCACTTAGCCATGCAATTACAATCAATAGATTTGCTTTAATACTAAAATTATATCTAATTCCCATGAGTTAAATAAAACTCTCACACATAGGTAATTGATGTCAATTATCCCTAACCAATGTCAGTTCCTCCATGCCCGATCGATGTTGGTCCCTTCATAACTGATGTTGGTTACTATTTTTTCCAGCAAGTTTAATATAACATGCTAAACTGAAGTAATTGAGCTCCACATCTCAACACACACTTGGTTGGATTGAGGTGAAGAAGCAAGTGGATAAGACATTCAAACAAGGTTTCAAGGACTAAGATATGGTTGTGTCGATGCTTGGATTTACCTAGAAGGTCATTGGCATAATCTTCCATGGTTTTATGGATAAGCTCATAGAAGATGTAGGTCACCGCACACTTTGGTAAGTGGCCCAAACATTCTTCAAGCTGAAATGCATGACATGATAATGAAATTCCCCAAGGTGTGATGAAGTAATTCTTATGTTGGTCTTCTAGTGTGATGAGGATCTAATTATAAACAAAGAATCCATCCACAAGTGAAATAATTTCATGGTTGGTTGTGAGGTCAACTAGTTGATTGATGTTGGGAAGGGGAAAATAATCCTTGGGACAAGTGAGATTCAAATCTCATAAGTTTATGCAGATGCAGAGATTTCCAAAGGACTTATCAATGGGTATGATATTGAGACCCATTGTGGATATTTTATAGGTTTGATGAAGTTAATAGAGAGAAGGTGTTGTAACTCATCTTTAATAAGGAGGGAAACACATAGATACATGCGACACAATGTATGCCAAAAATTTTAGTTTTGGGGATGGTGATAATATTATGGATGATAATAGAGGGTTCAAGAACTAGCATATTGGAGTATGACAATGTAAATACTTGGCTATGTTTTTATAATAAGGATGTGAAGGCTTCAATCTCTTGCGGTTCTAGAGATAGGACCACCTTAAGGATGTGGGGCTCTTGGAGTGTTCTAATATTAATGTTGATAGTGGACTCATTTAGGAGGGTGGAAGTGTCAGGGGGAAGGGAATTTTGGATATGAGAATCCTCATCCCCCATGTAAGAAAGAATGGAATTGTCATCATTGCAAAGAAGAATATCAATGGTAGAGGAAACTTCCCATATCATCTCAAGATACTTTAGAGGAAATGACTAGATTTAATTTTCAACTGATAAGTGACTAGTGTGAGGGAAATAATGGAGATTAGAAAAAAAATAGGGGAATAGATATGGTATCATCCGGATCTTTGAGATAGCTAGATGGAGAGAAGGGGGAATCGATACTAATGGATGGAGAAGTTCACGAAGGATGAGTGCAGGGGTATTGGTATCTAAGAATTAATTTTTCAAAAATTTCACGGAATATTTTAAGACAAGGTCATGGGAACCTTTTTCATAACGTATTATACCAAACCCCTTATATGCACAACGATGAAGATATGTGTGAGTTAAGGATGGTTTTCTAAGGAAGCCAAAACCTTTGGATATGGTTTGGTTTAAGGGTGATCTTTGGCATGAGAAGAAGTTCGATCAAGCCTATCATAGATGAGGTTGGTTTTGAGAAAAGAGGGGCCAAATGAGATGATGTCCCCAACACTGGATTGATATATAGGGGCCTTATCTAGAAGGCTAAGGTGGTGGATGGAAAGAACTAAATTAAGGGTAGGGATTTGATACTCTCCCTAGGAAAGGTGGTGCATTATATCATTGACATATCCATTGTGGGGTAACTTAGATGCGTAGACATAAAATAAGTTGTGAATGTTTCAAAGAAGAGTTTGATTTAGGGACAAGTACATCACTTTAGTCGATAAGTCATATGAAATTATTTGAAAGGAGGGGTATCAATGGGGAGGATGTGATTATTCCCTTCATACTCACATTTAATATAATGGTGAAGGTTAGATGGCACATAATGCATGACACAAATCCAAGTATGTCAAAGCAATAATTTTACTAGAAATCCCCTTCTACAATGTATAAGCTATCATGAATTAGTTTCTCGTCTAACGTGAATGGGAAGGATAAATTTTCCCAATGTGTAGGTGAGAATTTCATTAAAGGTTCCAAGGATGATTGGAGAGTAAAAAATAATGGTGTTAGGGAGTTTAAGTTGATTAAAGGTATGGGAATAAATTATGTTGATATTAGCACCATTTTCAATCATGGATTGATGGATGAAAGTGTCATTCATGAAAATTATGATGAAGAGAGGAAGATAATGGTCTTCCAGAGTAATGTTGGGGATTTTAGAATCCTCAAAGGATATGGTGATGGAAGCTACAAGAGGGTCGCTAGAGCCGTGAGGGGTTTAGGTTCATTAGATGATATGGGAATGTTATAGGGCTTTAATAAGACCATGTCTATGGTTTGGAGTGATTTTGATGAGCTCATATAGGGACATATTGATGGGATCTTGATGCAAATATTTCATGATGGTCTATTTGATGGAAGAAGGATTAGGAGCATCTAGAATAAACAATTTATCTTTAGAGGAAGAAGGAGTAAATGGAAGAGGATGAGTGGTGGGAGTATCGATGACAACCTTAGGTTTCTATGAGGGTAAAAATGATGTGAAATCCATAGAGGAGGGATAGAAATAAAGGTATTTGGTTTATATTGGGTAGTTGGTTTGGAGTCATGTGGGAAAGAACAAGTATTTATCTAAATAACATTGATAATCAAGGAGGAACCATCATTATAAGGATCATCTTTTGGTGATGGGATGGTGAAAAATTTATGTGGTGAATGAGGGGAATTACGTACTTTGGTGAATGGGGTAGATGTTAATACATTATGGGTGAGGAGGTGGATGGGGTAGATTGATCTATTTCAAGGAGAAGGTCATCCTCCTTAATGATGTTATGAACAATAGTATGGAGTGCCTTGCAATGTTCTTTTCCATGTTTGGGGGTGTGATGATAGGTGTAAATAATATTTGATTCGAAACATGAAGGATTCTTACTATCTCTGGATCAAAGGCCTTGATAGGAGGGAGTGTGATGGCTGAAATTTGAATCAAGTGTTGAAGGACCTCCACATATGATTCAAATGAAGTTTTGAGAGGTTCCTTGTCTTTGTGGGATGTGATAGAAGTTTAAGGTTCTAGTTTTGTGTTTAGAAGAAGAGGTGGATGTTTTACATGTAAGTATGATTTGGATGTTGGAGATGATTTTAGTTCTTTGAGGTTTTAATTTTTTGTATTTATACTTAGTGATGTTTGATGTTCTAGAAGAAGATTTGGATCTTAGAGGAGTGTTAGATTGTTTTGATTTGGATTGATTGGTTGGTTGTGGTGTTTTAGATAAAGGTATTGACCCTAAAAGAGATGGGGGTGGTCCTAAGATAGATGATGTGGGATTTAATTTCTTAATATTAGGTGAGGGACATCTATATTTTTGTGGGGATGAGAAAGGGACCTTTGAGGACGTACACCAAGGGCCTTATATTTTGATTGTGAAGAAGTACCCTTGGGAGGAATGATGATGATCTCAATTGAAGGATCACAAGGTTGTGATGTAGGGTTAGGAGTTGGTGGAGGGAGTAATTTGTGCTTAACAAGGTCCAAGTATGTATATTAGGTTGATGTGGGGGTGTCTGATTTAGTGGATGAGATAGGGGCATCACTTTAATTCATAGCGAGTTGAAGTTCTTTCAAAACTCTTCAAATGATGAGATAGATGTAGAAGGAGAAGATGATGTAGGTGAGGTCACAATAACCAATGTGTTTGGTGGAGGAAATTGTGTGGAAAGAGGATTGGGATATAAAATAAGGGCATTTGGCATGATAGGTGAGGAGGGGATAGATGTAGGCAAGGCAATGAGTGTAGTCAAATATGATGTAAGTGTGATAAGTGATGCAATAGATATAGATTTATAGTCAATAATATAAGGTGATATAGGTGGGGATAAGATAGGTGTAGAGATGGGAATTGTAGATATAGGGAAAATGTCCAATGTATAAGTGGATGTTATAGTTGGTGTAGTTTTCAAAGTTTTTGGTGAGGTAATGTCTTGATCAATGGTGTTAGTAGTGTTGATGGTGTTAATGGTGTGGGAATTAGGAGGTTGGGATGTAGGAGTAGTGGTTTGATTCGTGGGCACATGATTAGGGAATGGTTGTTTGAAAAAATCAAGTGGTTGATTAGGAGGTGCATTGGGATTATCCACTTGAATATCACCTTGGTTGATGAGTTTTTGGACAAGATATTTAGGGTTTGAAAATTTTCTATATCATGTCCGTAAACTTGATGGTATTTGCAATAGTGCTCTTCACGATACCAAGTTGGTTTAGGTCTTGATTCATCTAATGGTCGAATGGGGGAAGTGTGATGAGATGGAATGCCATCAATTTATCAAATATTGAACTATAAAATTCTCCTAGGGAGTGTAATTTTGTGGCGATCTAGGATCTCTTTGTTGAGGTGATGTGCTAGAAGTGGGTGTGGAAGAATATTTAACTACTATGGCATTGGCTACACTTTTGGATTTGTCATTATGATTATTTGGTTTAGTAAACTTGATCTTTGGATTTTTTTATCTAAGTATAAGTTGGCCTTGCTCAAGGGTACGAGTTTTAAGTTTACGAGCCATAGTAAAGGCTTCCTCAAATGTCTGAAATGATTGGATCTGTAGAGTAGATGATATATGCTTCGCACAAGAGCGTGAAAATAATTCAATGAGCTCTATCTATGGAAGGGAAAATGATAATTGATTTATGATTCCATGTCATCATGCGACAAAGTCTGTGATAGAATTTTCATCATATTTTTGAATGTCATATAGTTTGTTAATGGTATCCTTACACGTGATATTGATTCAAAGTGTTCTAAGAAGAGTTGTGCAAGTTGGGTGAATGAGAACAATGATTGTTGGGGGATGCCATTGTACCAATCCAATGCAGGACCGGCCAAGGACATAGGAAAAGTGTGAAGCATGAGGTCTTGGTCATGGGAAATGAGATAACAGGCATGCCTAAACACACAAAGGTGTTGTTGGGGATCTTCCTTACTATTAAATTTAGTGAATTTTGGAAGTTACCAATGAGGAGGATAAACTTTTACCGAGACTAAATGATGGATAGGTCTATTAAAAATATTCTTATATGAGAATGTGACCTTGGGTCCCAAGGTAGTGGCTTCGAGGCTAGCCAACCTACTCATTAAGGCATGTATGGGGTCATTTAAAGTGGTTAGAGGGGAAGTAGATGGTGGTGGTTGCATGACATGAGAAGTGGTTTGATTTGGTAAACTTGTGAATGAGTGGGTGTTTGAGGGATTATTTGATGTGGAGCGGTGCGGATCATTAGTTGGGATTGGATAGGTTGTTGTAATGGTTGATATTGAGAAATTGGAATGTGATGTGATTGTTGAGATTGGGTGAGTTGTTGTGATATGGGGATATGGACTTTTTGAGGTATATGATGAGTGGGGATATGAGTGTTGATGGGTTGATATTGTTAAGGAGGTGGATTAGAGACTAGGTAATGGTAGGTGCTCATATGAGGAGGTTGATGGGTGTGGGTAGACTCCATTGGGTGAGATTGGGAGGTGATGACATTTGCATGAATGTGGGATGTGAGAGGTAAGGATTGAATATGTTGTTCGGATATGAGGGGAAATGGTTGGTATTGTTTGAAGGGTTGGATAGGGATACTTTGGTGATGGTGATAAATGTAGAAGTGATAGGGAGAGAGGTAGTACTAGTTGTATTATTTGGGAGGTAGATTAGGAGGAATGTGTGACTAGTTGGGTGGTTTGATGAGGTTGATAATTGGTGGAAGAGGATGGATCAAGCTCATATTGGGCCATGTGAGCTCATTCATGGCTCTAGGAAAAACACCACAAGTTGTGAAGAAAGAACTTGGGTTGTTTCGGGATTGGAATGATAATCATATATTTTTGGATAGGTGTCCCATCGATAGGAAGTTGGGTTGATTTTCTAAGAAGATAATCATAGAGGGATATGGGATTAGTATTGTTGAGTTCTTAGAACTCTAAACTTCCACGAGGGATAGTGGGAGGCCTAACGATTCATTTGACATGGCGGATTGAGGGGTGGCTGGTCTAGAGGGAATGGATTGATGATGTTGAAAAGGATTGGTCTCCTCATGGGTGGTGGTTTGGACAAGAGGATTTTGATGAGGTGGGTTGATGATCAAAGGTTGGGTGACCATATGAGAAGTAATCAAGGGCATGGATGAAAAATGGTCAAAGCATTATTTTTTGGGATGAAGTGAATAGATTGTTTGATGTAATATTTTGTTCCATTTTCCTATATAAAGAGCGCATGATAATGGGCATGAAAAAAACAATAAAAAAATGACTATAATAATTAAAGTAAAAAATCAAGCATGCAATGTTTTCTTTATCTTGATTAATTAGAAAATGTGAAGAAGAAAAAAAGGGAGGTGAATAATGAGAGTACCTAAGAAATGGCAACCTAAGGCTAGTTTACAGGTAGTTTTGGATATGGAGTCCTTGATATACCCAAAGTTACATGAGGCCCAATTTTGTATAGGATTTATAACGTGGCGAACACCATGAAATTTTCCTATTGGGTGATGAAATCCCAATTACATCCATTAGTAAGGGATTTTTTATGTGTGAATTTGATGATTGAGTTCGGATGTGTGTGAAGAAATTTGAAATGCAACCAATTAAACCCCTACTTACACTATATTTACAAGAAAGAATGCAAGAGGTTTGTTTTTAAGCCCAAAACCAAATATGGAAATTCAATGAGAACAACCACACAAAGAAAGGAAAATGTGATGAAAGAAGGATAAACTAATTAAAAGGGGAATACATGTATTTTGCTTTACCTTTTTATCTGATATTCAAGAGAAAGAAGTAAAAAAAGTGATAGTCAAGCAACCAAGAAGCCCAACACGAATAGGAAAATGTAAAATCCTTTACCTATAATGTTAGTGAAGATAGAAGAAATATGGAAAATGATAAATGAAATAAAGAAGTGCAAGATACTCACCTAAGAGGGTGGTCCCATTGGGCATGCCAAAATGTTTACAAATATTTTTGCACTACCATTTTTAGATTAGTGAAAACCAAATGATAAATCAAGAAACCTCAAAGTATGGGAGGGTTTAGGAACCTCTTAATGTGGATATGGTATGGGCGTACTAGAAATGATCTTCCTCGTTGTGATTCTTCAAACTGCATGACATCAAATACTAAACATGAAAAATGATTATTAATAGATATGGCGAGCTTCCCAAAAAATTGGCTATGAGAAGCAAAGGCTTCCTAGAGATGATGTTAGCCCACATGATGATAACAAAGAATGATAAGTGGATAATAGAATATAAATGTGGATAAAAAAATCTGAAAAAGTATCTAATAAGCTAAGATAAGTTGATTTAATGATTAACAATGGAAATTATAGAAATATAAAACAACCCATACGGGGTTAGCGGTAACTGAGTGCAATAGAGATAATGACGGTGACTGGACACGTGCTGTGTAGAAATATATAAAACAATAGAAAATGTGGACTTTGAGATGTTGAATAGACCACGGATGCTAACAGATGGATAGGATGTCATAGGGATGGAAAAGATGCAAATTATGTCAAATAGTATTTAATTCAATATGGATAGGATGGATGGAAAATATGATTCAAAAAGTGTAAGAAATTTTCAAAGGAAGTAAGGTGTGAAGTATGAACTAAGTCTTAAAACTTGAAAGGGAGTTAAAACTAGCAAAAGGGAGTCTAGAAATATTTGAAGGGAGTATTGAAACCATGGGAAAATAAATATATGCTTTAATTTGATCAAATTTAGGGATAGTAGAGGAGGATTGACCTAGAGAACAAAATGTTGATTTGTAAGAGAAGAACAAGGGATGGAGACTTGAAATTTCTTACACACCACAATAAGCCTAAAGGGTATTAGTATTTTTTTCAATTAAATTTTAGTGTTCTTAATTCATTCCAAATATGAATATTCCAATCACATTAATTTAAGATCTCTTTAAGGCAATTTTTAGGCAACTTAGAGGACACTCATGAAATTCATTGATTTTAATCAATTTGATGACTATTTGATATATTTTCCTCTCACTCTCACTAACTCTTTCTTTATCTCTCACTTTGTCTCTCTCTTTCTCTCTTTGTCTCTCTTTTCTCTCTCTCTCTCTCGTGTGCTCTTTCTCTCTCTTTCTTTCTCTCATTATTTCTCTCTCTCTCTCTCTCTCTTTTGTCTCTCCCACTTTCCTCTCACTCTCACTTTCCCACTCTCACTCTCGCTCTCTCTTTCTCTACCTCTCTCTCTCTCATTTCTCTATCTCTTTCTCTCACACCCACTCTCTCTTTCTATGTCTATCCCTCTTACATTCCCTCTCTCTCTCTCTCTCTCTCTCTATAGTTACATTTTAATTATTAGAATTAATGTAATATTATGTTGTCTCCTTACATATGTTTCATTTGAATTATTGAGATTCCAGGAAGTGGATGAAATTGACATTATATTATTATAATTGATGGCATTGAATGATTATAGTAGTGGAAAAATTGTAAATTAGTTACATATATATTTTAATTCCCATGTTTAAAACATAAAAAAATAACACTAATAATACATATTAACATAACATACATATGAAATCATATCAATCCACTTAGATACATGTATAAAGCATGTTTCATCCACTATACAAGATTTAAAACAAAATATTTTTGTCTCATACATTATATTGATTCAAAAATCCTTGATAGCATAAAAAAATTGATCAAAATAAATGTCTTAACAAATCCATGTAGGCATATACAATGATATACATAAAGAAAATATGTCTATGTCAATATGCCTCGAAAGAAAATTATATATAATATATATATATACATCTAAACTATGGGGTATCATCAAATAATCTAGTTCTCTTTGGTCACCGAAAGATGACTCAGAACATCATTATAATGTCCCCTCTACTGATTAGACCTCCTATGCTCAAATGATGCTTGTAGCTCCATATATTAATAAAAATAAACAACATACCCATTAGTATACAATTAATGACATATAAAATGACATTGATTTTAAAAATAAATACTTAATATAATCTGACGATCACTTAAAATCATCCCTTACTTCTCAAGATAGTCATCAACATCAGTAGGAGGTACACAAACTGAAGTTATCAACTCCTCCTATGGAAACCATGATGACGAAAATTAGAATATGCATGAATTTCATTTAATTATACTACATGATGTTATTTAATACAATCAATTCATTATGAAAATTACTTTACTTACGCTTGGGGTTCTTTAGCTATGTAATATCCTAGCAAGTGATTTCATGTTGAGGTAATTAAAATTAAAAAAGTAAAGTCAATATCTTGGTAAACATGAGGGGTAAAAGGGTTTATTTTATTAATATTTTGAATCGGTATTTGGGGCGGAGTTAGAGAGGTGGGCCAAACAAAAGGGAGGTTTAATTTTTATATAAAACTAAAACATTTGAGCCCTATTATTTAAAATTAAATACCTTAAAATTAGAATTTAAGGAGTGTGGTCATAAAGTTAAATTATAATCTCTTTTTGAATACAAAAATATCAATGAAGAGGTTCTTAAGAAGGAAATAATAAGATGGTAGAAAACTAGGATTGAGTATGATTTTAAAAAAAGTGATATTATTTCCCCATCTTTATTATTTGAATAATTATTAATAAAGAATTAAATATTAACATTTATGAGGTAAATGGTTATAAGTATTGAATGGATTCAAACTAGAAAATACATTTTTTTAACAAAAGAGTGAGAAATATGATATATTTTTTGTTTAATATATTAGGGTAGAAATAAAAAGGGGTAGATAAAATTGTCATGGAAAAATGGGTAAGTAAGGTACATGGAAAAAATAGGGGTATTTTTATTCTAATAATATAAGGGAGGGGTATTATCAATTGAATAATTAGATGTAAAAACTAGAATTAAGGATATTATTTAATACCCTTCGAACGAACGTGATATACCATACTTTTACTACGTGGACCCCCTATGACTTGTGTGTACCTTTGTAAGAGGCACAATAGAATATATGCCCATAACAACACCAATATCTAATGATTGTCGAATCTCAAATTAGACTTTAATGAAGTTATCAACTAAAAAAGGAAAAAGTTAACACACATATAAGTTAAATATGACATTATCTTCATATGTTAACTATGTTAACTTTATGCGACCATAGACAGTGAGAAACGAACCACTCTCAACGCCCAAAGGTATTTTGAAAATTATTGTAATAACAAGACATCCTTGTGAAGATGGGAGGGCCTCCCTGCCAGATTGAGCCGTGTGCAGACCCTGACTGGAAAGATAACACTGAGCTCTGGAACATTCTTAGTATTGGCGGATTCACCAACTTTGTGGAGAGAGTGCAAGGGCATGATCAAAGCATCTCTGTTCGCTTTGCCAAGGAGTGGAATGAGAGGATGGTCGACTATGGAGGGCAGAAGATTCTTATTAATGACGAACTCATAGCCGAAGCGACTGGCCTCAGCTTGGAAGGATACCGCTTCTTCAACAAGAGGGTTATCAAAGAGGCTGAAGAGAGAAGATTTGTGGAGGAGGAGGAGAAGCTTATATTCAACACCGCGGGTCTGCTTGTTAATTCAATTCCTTCTCCGTATGATGAAGTCACCCGCATGATGATTCGCTACATATCCTTGGAAGGCAGGTTTGTTACTGTCCCTGCCAAGCACCTTGTCTTTTTGAATCACTTTCGTAGGAGTAGGTTGGTTTGCTTCCCCACTATCTGTTAAACTCTCTTGAGCGCTCCATTTTGGAGTTCCAGAAGCATACCCGGGCGGTTCCCCTTCACCAAGGGCTTATTCTGCTTATTCACAAGCACTGCCTTATCAAATTCCCCGGTCTCCCTTCCTCTCCCGGCCTGGCTTTGTTGGGCTCCGTTGCTGCCAGTCCTGTCTCCCCTGCTGTCCCTGCTGCTGCCCCCGCCTCCGGTGCTGATGCCCCCATGCAGGCTGCTCATGCTTCTCCTTCTTTTCCTCCTGCTGCTGCCCCTGCCACCCACACTGTCTCTACTTCTAAACGTGTCACCAGGGCTTCTAGGAGACTCAACCTTGAGTCTACTGCTGAGGGGGATGAACCTTTGGATGACATTGCTCGTGATCTGCTGAACATTAGTAGTGCCAGTCCCCAGGCGGCACCAACGGATAACCCTTCTAGAAGATTGGAGGCCTTAGAGGCTGAGCTTAAATTGCTGAAGGATGAGGTAAAAAATCTTGCTAAGCAAAAAGGCAAAAAAAGCATTGAGGGAGAAGGGAGCATTGGCAATAGCCAGCTTGATGAAATATACAAAAAACTGACCTCCCTAGACTCCCGCCTTGGGAAAACGAAGACTAGGCATGAGTATAATATTGCAGCATTCAGGGCCATAGAGGAATTCATCGAAGGTCATGCAAGAAGTGTTTCGCATCTCAGCGGTGTCCCGATTACTCTTTGGGGCAATGAGAAAGAGAGTAAAAGAACCAGAGAGGAGCTCGATAAGACGGATGCTGCTCATATGACCACGCTGGGTATGTATCATGCTTGGAAAAAAGTAAAGATGAGTATTGATCAAGCGGCCAAGAAGTAGTCCAGTTTTACTACTGCTTCTTGGCTGTAGGCTTGCTGTTTTGTTGCCGTTGTTTTGCTGTTAAGTCTCGTTTGTGTTGCTGTTTCTAGGCTTCGGTGTTCTTTGCTGTAACTTTTGTGCTTTGATACAGCTTCTCTGCTCCTCTCTCTTATTCAGGCTTTTAGGCCTCCTTTTGTACACAAGGGTATAGTCCCTTTCAAAAAACTATTTACCAATATTAAAAAAAAACTATAATTCATTCTCTCCATATATATGATGAATAAAAATAATAAAACTCACATTAGTAAATTCACCAACATGCAAACTCATACCAACATTCACTTGTTCAACATCAAATTATAATTTTAGGATAACATCTCTATATGGAAAACAAATTAACACAATATATTTACTAATTTATTACCAATTTATACTTAAGGGGTTGACGTGCCCACAAACAAATGTGGAGAAGGGGAATGTGACACTAGATGTATAGTTTGACCCTGTAATTTTATAAAAATACACACATGACTCATTAATTTTCATTCATAATTGATTAACATTGTTAATTATAAAATTTTGTATAAAATATATATATTAAATTGTAATTAAATTCATGTAAAATTACCTATTGGTCAATACCAAAGGTTGAATCTAGTAGAACATCTGTGATGATGATATTATCCAACATAGAATCATGATGTGCCTCCTCCAATCGAGAACCATGTGATCACCTATGGAACATCCTAACTAGTTTGTGGAGCTTCTTTACGAGCTTGTGGAGTTGTCTCACTAGGATTTAGATCTACCTCGTCAACCACATAGGTTCCTATACTCCCACAAACATGAAAATTTATGTTATATGATGTCTAGTGCCTAGAAGGATTAGCCTCATCACCCTGGGAGAGATGAGTGTCATGTTGAAGAAATGAATGTGTCAATGACCTGATAGAATCAAGAGTCTCAACCTCCACTGTCTCCTTCACAACAAAATGGATTAAAACATGTCAAGTTATGCAAACACCATGCCCCACTCTATCCTATGAAGAGCATTTACCTCTTGCCTTGAAAATCTTGAATGTCAAATAATTTGGTATTTCATTGAGGATGAACTCACAATAGAGTTTCCTCAAGAAATATTGTGGCACCTCAAAATTGTTACAAGGTGGTTAGTTAAAAACCATCCACCACCTATCCCAAAAATTATTTTTTATCCCCTCATGATTACACCAGTGGATAGGGAATTTTTGCAATCTAATAAGCTATGCATTAGTTTTAGGATCAATAAACAATGCACACAATTTGTCTTTTGTGATTTTTTTCTTCTTCACTACATCATAAGACAACTTGTCTACATAAAAATTATGATAATTGGTTTTAAAACTCTCCCATGTGTTTATTTGACCAACCACATTATTGATATTAGATAATAATGATTCTAATGATGTAGCAATATTTTGTGATGTGGATTTGTCGCATTGGGGTTTCTATTAAACCCTCAATTTGAACTTTGTTATTTTTAATCTCCCTAAAATGTTTTTTGGGTATTTATATGATGTCTTCCTATTGAAGGATTGTTTCTTCTTCATCCTAGGATATGGGTGAATGAGGTATTTGAATTGAAGGTATTGAAACCTCTGAAAATGAAAATAAAAAACAAATGAACAACAAATGCAAAAAAATAATATTAATAAAGAAAATTAACCTAAAATCAACAATAACTGACCTTATGAGCTTGATTTCATGTTCAATTTGAGGTGATGAATAATTTAGGTGCAAAAATGTGTTTGTAGTTTTCCCCACTCACATTTTTCTCTTATAAGTTTTATGTTTTGTTTTTGGAATGAAAATGATGGCTCTCGGGTTTTTTACCATGTTTTATCTCGGAAAAATGCACTCGCATTATAATGTGATCGAGTTATGGTTTGGTAAATTGGATCCATAATTAACTCACATTATAATGTGATCTTGTTTGTTTCTTATCGTGTTATAATGCAACCAATCCATAACGTGAGCGCCTCATGGTGAAAATGACCAAAAATTAGAATTTTATGTCCTTTTTGGCCCCCAACTTGGTGCACTTACCCGATAGAGTAATTAGAATAATGAAGAATGGAAATCAATACCTTATTTTTTTACAAAGATGTTATATTTTAAACAAGATTATTAAATTTGATTTCCCTTCATGTAGAATTTTGAAAAGTAGATCCTTCTTTTCGTCAAGTTGAACAAGCTAGAAATTTTGTATGGAAAAATGGATAATTTTTTTCTATCAAATGAAATCAAGAAAAAATGGAGGGTAAACTAGGATCTTTAAAAATAAGTTGTCTATAATTTTCATCTAGTAAATACAACTAACCCACCTTTCAATGAAATCCTTTAATTTGTTTCACTTCTAATTCCTTAAGAGAAGCTAGAGGAATGACTAAGAGTGAAATTTCGATTGATTAGATGACAAAGTGTTCTCGAAATAAGTTTTTCTTACATTATTTATGAATATAGGTGTTTTTTTAAAGATTCAACCCTATTGTGGTTACATAAAGGAGGACAGGAGAATGTGTACAAATGTTTTTAATATTTTAAAATAATGAGCACAGAAACATGCAATCTTGTGTGCTTGTACAAACATTGATGTTGAAAAATATGGGTACATGATTCACATTACCATAAGCTTTGTGGATTATTGGGAGAAGAAAGGAAAGGTAAAATGAAAGTAGATGATAAATTGAGTGGTAGACTCATGAACAAAAAATTTATGATGAACCATCTATCCCATGGAGGCTTAACGATTGTTATATACTTACATACACATAGCCCAAGATTTTCATCCAAAAACTATGACAAAAAAAGATTTCATGTGTCAATTTTCCTTCCCATTCTAGTGAGGACCGCATTTACTTTGAAAGTGCATCTACAATTCCATTTAATTTTGGGTTTACTATCAAAACTTTATGTAATTTATGTAGTGCCCACATTTTACACACCCAAATACAACAACAGTAAAATACCAGGATAATTTTTTTTTGACTTACATTGCTCACTACACACAACACAGTAAGGGCTCCAAGTAGGAAACTTGACAACGTATACGACACTTACAAAAGTCATCAAACCACATAGACACATGATAACACCAAATACATGCTGACGCTACACTTTTCCCAATGGAAGGTTGCTAGTAGAGACCCAACCACAAGAACCTGACTTCAAGAATGGCGAACCC
Organism: Taxus wallichiana var. yunnanensis; assembly: GCA_018340775.1. Classification (NCBI taxonomy): domain Eukaryota; kingdom Viridiplantae; phylum Streptophyta; class Pinopsida; order Cupressales; family Taxaceae; genus Taxus; species Taxus wallichiana. Next base: position 3,424,530 of record CM031235.1, read on the forward strand.
ACAACACATCACTACTTCAAAGGTATTTTAGTTACGATTAGCATCCCAAGAACATGGTTATGTAAGCATAATTTTCTCTCTTTTTCCATCTACAAAATCTTAAGTTCATTCCATTTAATTTTCTCTTTACCCTTATGACAAATCTTCATAACTTACATAAGTATTTTTCCATATTTCAAAATGCCTACCAGATTTTAAATCTCCCATTCTTATGTTAAGATTTTGCTTCTCAAATGTTTATTTAATGTATAAAACTTACTCTTGCTACACAAGAAAATCTAATGTGATGTCAAGATGAAATCTTGGGATTAAGGAAGACATAGATTCGAGATAGCCTTTTTCCAAGAACATCCTTCGATCACGGAATAGTTATTTCCCTATCATTATTATTATAGTACAATAACTTGCTGAATTCCAAATTTGATTTATATATATATATATATATATATATATATATATATATATACATCCTTTGTTTTCTCGAAGTTTGATCACACCATTTGACAATTCATATTCTTTGTATCACATGAAGTTGCTTAAATTAAGTCATAAGGACTCCAAGATTGACCTTAGTCCTAATCTAAAATCTCATGTGCAACATATATGATATCAATTATATTGCACTAAGGTCTTGTTCTTAGCATGGTCTCAAAAAAAAAGAGATATGAAAGCACTTGTCTGACACATTAAAGAAGCACATGGTTAAGCTTAATTCTAGTTTCCCCCAAGGCTTCAATCTCTATTATAGGTGTGATTAAGGTTAAAATTTATTTACCCTATAATCCTTTCGTGAAAGATCAAGGTGCTAAATTTTCACAAGCCCAAGACAAGACATTTATTTACAAGGGACAAAAGGGTTCACTAACAAGAATGCAAGACAAGAACAACTATATCGCAATCCTCATTTAGGTCGTTTGGATCCAATAGGATTTCATTCACTTGATGAAGTTAATTTCTAGATCTAATTTGGTACGGCCGGAAATCTAATAGGATCTGATGGAGTAATATCTCTACCTACTCCACAGAAGGGAAGGTTACACCGCTTAGTCATTCCTTCTAACAAGGACTCATGAGGTGACTTCCAAGGTGGTCTTCACCACTCAGCCTGGTGTCGGACCTGAAGAGAGTACATTCTTCTCACGATTACCAAAACTGGAAGGAAACCACATACTCTAGATAAAGTTGGACCATGACATTCCTAAAATATGGGTTCACGACAATGTCGTTAAACCTAATGACTATGACGGTAACTCCAACTAGGGTTTTATTTACCTAACCTAGGAGGTCTCATTGAGTGCAAGCTTAAGTTCATTCTACGGTCTTAATTTTCTTATATGGTAAAAAGGATCACACATGCAGGCAAGTTAAGCACGAATATTTTATTAAAGTTGAGTGTTCCCATTAAAACTCTATATTATGTTTGCAAGGTAAGAAGATAACCCAAAAATTAATTTAATCATTTATTGAATACTGAGAAGGTACTACAATATATTAACTTCAATTTCAAATTTACTTTATATAAATCAAACCCTTTTTTTCCATACACAACTAAGAATCAAACTGAACCGGTGATCAGATGCACATTTCCTAAGTATCCCTAAAACTAGCATATCATGCATGTTAACAAATCTCAATTATAAATTTTCAGGTATAAGAGACTACATTACACAATTATTAGTTTTGACAATGACCTATAAAATTACAATAATGATAATTAAATTAAACATCACCTTTTTATTGCGTCATTTTTCCATCTGCAAAACCCATGTGAGCATGAAATCAACGATAAATCACCGACATGGCATCCACCCTAATCAATCATAATTATCATTTTTCAGTTTCCCATTTACATCTGACAATAATTACAATATGCAATCAAAATTAAAAAGGTTTAGAAACATGTATTCATTGCATTTCATTTTTCTTCTTTTTATAAACCCAGGAGAGAGAAAGAGAAAGGAAGAGAGAGAAAACATCGTTTAGTCAAAATTTATAATACACACAAGTTTCATTATAGTGTTTTTAGACAGTTATTCACGTGTGTTAAAAGTTTCCAGGGTGATTTGGTAACCCTACGAGGGTCCGCAGCTTTCTACCTTTACATTTTCTCACTAGTTACAAAACGTTCAAAACGGGCTCGGAGGCTAAGAAACTGCTTCCAAAAGGTTATCTTCTCGATGAGCACGCATGTCACGATTAACTTTCTACGTGTCCCCAGATAAACCAAGAGTTCATTGCAACTGACGGAATTGAAAAAGAGTGCACGGTTTGCGTTTGGTGGCTTGGTTTCCCACTTTGGTCGTAGTTCACCTGAGTAGTAAAATGACAAAAGTTAGCTCGAGCGCCCAGAAAACCGTGTCCATAACTGACATTAGATGGAGAAGCACACAACGTGACATCTCCTACTAGTTCCCCTATATAAAGATAATTCATCAGATTCAACGGGACTGAGAACTAGAAAACCATGTTCAAACTCTGAAGTTTTACGGAGCGACAAGACAAAATTGGACCCGATTCGACCTCGTCAGCTGTGACCAGAGAGGCCTACTAAACGGCTTCACCAAACTATCCTGGAACATGCTCCTTCCTATGCTTTGATGTTCCATGAATTTTCTAGTATAAACACTAGAGGTTTTCGAAGACGGAGAACGTGATTTCTCTTTCCGGGTTTAAATTGGTGGTCCCAAACGAAAGCCAACTTTCTAGTTTTAACAACTCTCTACTATTGTAAACCGATGTAATAGGGCTCCTATAAGAGCGTCAAAAGGATGTCATATGATCGTTTTGGGTCAAACCAAAAATCAAGGTGACTCCTCATATACCAAGGTACACAAATGAAACTTCACATCTCGTTTCTAGAGTTGTGCGAAGGGTACTTGGTGAGTCTCCGAAAATTGCAAAATTTAACTATTTAAAACCAAGAGAAGGTCAACTTTATCAGTGGGGAGTCAAATTCGTCTGGTCGATGGAATGATATTGGAGCGGTCAAGAAGGGTAAGATTTTTCTAAATCATCTCGAAGCGAGGGTGATAATTCATGGTTTAAAGTAGGCTAGTTATAATGACGTCGTGAGTTATGACACGAAATTTTTTTTGTTTTTCACGAGTTGAAGGGACAATTAACTGTATTAAAATTTATAATACTTTAAAATTCTATTTAGTTGTAAAAGAGAACTAAAACATGAGAATTATGAGAGGTAAGGGAAGAAGGACCATGCCTGGAGAACGAAGTGCAAAAAGGGTACAAGGGGCTCCAAGTAGTTTACACTCGCGATCCGTCGAGGCCACCATTGTTGCCACATGATGCTAGGTAGTCACGTGCAAACCAAGCCATTTGTTGTGCACCCATGTCTCATCCAAACAGAACCATTTCATGTTTTCAAGAAGTCATCCCGATCCAAGAGACTGCATTTTCTATGTCAAACAAATCACAAGCCTTTTCTTCACATCCATTTTGTGCATATGTTGCCATCATGGCATTCCATGAGACAACATTTCTTTGAGGCATTCTATCAAACAGTTCAATGCCTTCTTAACAGACCCATTTTTTGTTTATCCTGCTATCATTGTAGTCCAGGAGACCACATATCTTTCAGGTATTTTTTCAAATAGTTCACATGCATTGTGTATGCCTTCACATTTTGCATACAAGCAGATCTGGGTACCTGACAAGACATTAAGGGATATTATCTCCCCATGATGCTTTGATGGATGTCCATGCAGCAGTTCTAAAGCTCCCATTTTGACAGCAGCTAGGAAGGTATCAACAAGGGTTGGGGGTGTGGCTTCAAACCAGCCAAATCGTATTTGCTTGGAAAGGTTCCAATGCAGTTTCAACAAAACCATTTTGTGCATAACCTAAAATCATTGCAGTCCATGGAACTTTATTTCTTTCACGCATTTAGATGACCAGATCGAATGCTTCCATGTTTTTACATGCAAATCTACTAGGGCACGCGTGACTGCCCCATCTGACAAACTTTCTTGCATTTTTGGCCTTGATGGGAGCCCACGCAGCCTGGGCATGGGCTGGAAGGTGCTTGGCCATGTTACAACACGAACAGACCCAAAATCTCCTCGTTTTTGCATTATTTTCCCACGCGGGAGTGAGTGGCGCGGCACAGGGAGCATGGTGGTGTGATTAGGAGGCTGGGAGGAGGCCCAACAGTGATGGCGCCCCAAGAGATGACATTTGGCGAAGCATTCCTTTGGACAGTCCAAAAAAATGCCCTGGTTTGCAGTGCCACCACCCACAAAATTTGACCTGGTGTTTTTGCATTGCCGCCCCCAAACTTGCCTATTCCCAAACGCATAAGATACAAACCTAACTGAATATTTTTGGAGCTTTTCGCCCTAGCCTCCATTTCATTTTATTTTATTTTATATTAAATTATATATGTATTTTTTTATATTGGATTAAGTGACTATGTTAGTTTGTGCGTTTTCCGTACATTTGCTCATTTGGTCTATATGGCATCATATATATATATATATATATTATAAAGTTTAAAATTTGTGAGATTGGGTTCTGGATTGACTCGACCAGAGTCATCTTTGAGATTGACTAGGTAAGATTGAAGCCACACCCTAGCGATAACACTTATGTGGTCCAAGGTTCTCGAGGTCCAGGGCGCGAAGCAAAATATGGCATAAAAGTTTGAAACGGTCACGAAGCCAAAAGATGACCCTCGGAAAGCTTGCCGACTAAGTGTGGCAGGTAGGGACAGTACAATCATGAACAACAAAGAGACCAACTCGTTACCACAACAACAAGAACGCGAAACGAAAACAAAGGGGGACACTACAAATTTTATGGTGATATTAGATCCAATAAAAAAATGGAATTGCTCATTCTTTTTGGTAGGAGCATTCTTTACTCTATAACTATTTTCTTTTTCCATTTAGATATACAAAATTATTATTCAATATGGGGAAAGGTGTATGGAAAATGTAAAGGGTTCAAAATAATATGTTTCTAACATTTGTTATAGCATGTACATTTATGGTGTCTATATGTTATGTATATAGACACCATTTATGGATGATTTTTTCAAAGCTTATATGTTATGTATATAATTTATGGTGTCTATATTTCTACAACATAGGATGGTGAAAGAGTAGGTATGCCAAAATTGGATGGAACACATTTTGTTAACTTTAGTGAATCCTTCTGAAAATTTCCTTTGAGATATAATTAATCCGTTTTCATTTGAAAGGAAAATTAATTTTTGGGCTCACATGTTCACTAAATGTTCTAAAGGTAGTTCACTGGGGAAGCTTGACACTATGTGTGATTGTCAAATTTGGACTGCCTACATGTTTTATAGTTGATATTTATGGCCATGATATTTTTATGAACTCTTAATAAGTAACGTTGAATCATGGTACATGTTAGAATGTTGACTTTAAATATCTAAAAACATTATACAATAATAATAAAAAAGTTAAACAACACAAGACTACTTTTATGTAGGTTAAATGAGTAGTGAAGAAATGACTATGACTTCATAAGTTGTTCAAATAGGAGAAAGCATTAAAACATAATATTATGTGGCATACCACATTGTTTGCCACTACAAGCCAAAGCATCAAACACAATGGCTAAAATAGGGCCTAGTATTGGAATTATTATTTTTAGGATTGTTTTTATTTAATTTGTAAAATTTAATTTTTTTCATATTTCTTGTTGTAATGACAACTCCTTTATTATTATTGTCTATATAATTTAGTAAACATTTTTAATGTCATATATGTGGGTGCAAAGAAGAAAGGATTTGTTACTTTAAAATGTTGAAGGGGCTGTTGAAATTTTATATAATGTTGGAAGTGCATATCAGTCCATAGGTAATTTTGTACCAAAGTGAATATAATATTTGTTATTTATTTCAAGTTTTTAAAATAAAAAAATGCATAACATTCTATAGCTAGGAGGAAAAACTATTTGATTATTTTAGATATGGATGGTTTACTTTACGAGAAAAACCAATACCATAAATTAATGTCTTTCAAGTTCAAGAATGGTACCATCCATGTGAGAGGATATCTGGGTGATTTTCTAAATTTCGTTTCTACTATATTTGAGGTGGAATTTTGGTTAGATCTACTAGCATCTAGCAATGTAGAAAAAATTAGAAATATATTGTATAAAAAGTTTTATGTTGCATGGAATAAAATTTATCATGGGGAAAAGAACATTTTCATGTACAATATGGTGTTGTAATAAAATATATATAAGAAGTGTGCGATAGGTAAGAAATTCTACTTAGTTTTGTAGACACAATGGTTATGATTATTTCTCATAAAGGAAAACCCAAGGAGTTTTTTACTGTAGGGAAATAATGTATTGATTTAGATTGGTCCAAATATGTTTGGTTGATGTGTGATTTGCACATCAATATAGAACTGATGCATTATTTCAAATTGGGTTTTATTATATTTGTGAAAATCTTGGAAGTGAAATTATGTTGATATTGATTATATTAATAATCCACGCATAAACAAATTTTATGTTTAATTTTTGATAAGTTTTGTAACTTCTAGTATTGGAAATATTTAAAATTTCTATGAATGAATGTAGATAATAAATTAAAAAATTTATATATGTTTGAGCATATTTATTGTGATTTATTTAAACATGTTTTAGAAACTCATATTTATTAATCTACCCTTTGACATTGCGATTTGAAAATGCACTATTGTGAAGACAAATATACTCTTTCCATTTCTTCTCCATACATCCTAAGATATCTTTTATAACTTGTTTATTCATACACACAAATATGTCAATATATTAAGAAAGTTAAATGCATAAAATCGATAAAAAAACTTTACTTGTCGAGATGCACCTTGATTTTCATGTTTTCACCCCTATTCGAAACGTCCACTTGATCGAGTTGTGGAATCTAGTCATACATGACTTATATGGTTTTGGAATGATATATCCTCCATATTATATTTCAATTTTATATTATTCATTAGGTCATTTAATCTCTTTTGGTTGGCCTTTCCAAGATAATTTACCTTGAAACTATTATCCATTTTTTACCTCTTGGGAAAAATGGATAATGAAACAAATTGGACCTTGGAAGCTGAAAGTGCTTCACAAGAGAACCTTGGGCCTACAGAAAATATTTGTGCATCGGGGACATTTACGGTCTTCCGAGAAGGTTTAGGATCATCTTGGATTAGTTTCCCTTTTTTAGGTCTTGGAGGTTCAAGGTTTTCTCGGAGCGATAACTTGGCCCTAATGGGCCCACATTCATCCAACATGAGAAAAAATCATAAAAATTGATATTTTATGTTCAAGGGGTCTTGTTAAGTTTCCGTTACCCTTTGGTTTCAAGAAAAGTCCTATGGAAATCAACATCGAGTACAAAAATCAATTTTGTGAGCTAAAGGGGACATAAGCTAGAAGCATCTTAGTGAGCTACTCGGCGAGATGAATTGGATTTATCATTATAAGAGATCTAGGTAGCTCGGTTGGGTTATTATTTCCCGATGAGTTGCCTAAGGTTCTCAAATGTGATCTCATGGTGGTTGAATGGGTCGATGAATGGCTCGTTGTATTAGAGCGGGAATGCTTTAGTGCATTGTTTTGGATGTGGGCGAGTTACTCACATCTAGTGAATGAAGATTTGGCATGTCATTTACCACATTACAAGGGAGTAGCTCAATTATAGTCAAGATCAAGTCTCAATGTGAGGAGTTTGTTGATCGGTTCCATGGAACATGTGGGTGATTCATTAAAGTAAATCAACTTGGAGTGATTATGGGCATGTGAGGATCTCATGGGTTTAAGTTGTGCTGGAATGAACATTTGAATGGATTTAAAGTAGTACTCGATGCATGAATTAGGTGTGAGCCAATATAATTAGCTCGAATAATGGCATGGGAGTCATGGGGATCTCAAAATGAGGTCTCTCACATTGTTCGAATGAGCTCAAAGGAGACACTACATGACCAAGCTTGAATCTAGTTGGGGTGCTTGATAGGTGAAAAAAATTGAAATTAGAAATCACCATGTGACAATTTGATCTTGGTAGAACTAAGGGGCCCGATCGGTGGACATTGGAAGGTTAATCTTATAGGATCAAGCTATTCGGAGAAGGTTGAGAATTTTCTAGGGGATCGGTGGTTCGTTTCCTTCATACGTAATACATGAATCAAATTAGATGCGGTGTAAGGCCAATGCTATCAACATCGGCGAAGGTGTTGGTGGATCATGCAAAGGGCTCGAGCGTTGAGTCACAAATTGTAGGTTGAGAAGAACCAAGCCATGTGGAAGGACCTCCCAAGAAGGACCAAGCTACCGAGCACTAGGAGATGTAAAGGAATCTATCGAGATCAAATTAGTATGGCGAGGTAAGGTCAACATGTGAAAATGAATAGGCTATAGGATCTGAAGATTAGATTGAATTCTCTAACACCATACTTGAATAAAAAATAATAATAAATTTGCTTTGTATCGAGCGAACAACAAATTGCAAGAATAAAGAAAAATATTTCAATGTATTGTATTATTCTACTATGTATATACAATGCTGAAGAAGAATTCTTTTATAACAGAAAATAAGTCATAGCTACAATTTATTAGGCAGCGAATGAAGCTGCTAACAAGGAAAACTAATCCTATGACTGAAAGAAACTACCCAGTCTGCAGTTTATTAACTAACATAACAATCTAGTTAAAGAAAACTAAAGAGTAGATGAGTGGAGTGGTGTGGAACTGCAGTGTTTGCAGCGCTAATCATGCATCCTTCAATATCCCCCTGCATGAGCAATGGGGATGAGTCCCAACTAATTCCTCAAAGCAACATCTTCCTTGGTTAATTTTTCACCAAGGGCAACAGGAGTGGCAACTGCAGTGCATGACATCATTCTAAACCACTTCAATAGATCAGCCACATACTTGGTTTGAGAAATGGATATACCTTCAGATTGTTGTTGCACCTCCACTCCAAGAAAATAATGCATGAGTCCCAGATCTGACATCTCAAATTCTTGTTTCATTTCTGCTTGAAATTTCTCCATGAGAGATGGGCTGTTACCTGTATAAATGAGATCATCAACATAAAGGAAAACAATTAGAATATCATTACCAAGATGTTGGATATAGAGGGTTGGCTCTGAGGAACTTTGAATGAATCCTTTCTTCAAGAAATAACTGTCAATCCTTGCATACCAAGCACGAGGTGCTTGCTTCAACCCATAAAGAGCCCTTTTTAGCTTGTAAACCAAATGTTCTTTTCCTGGAATTTCATAACCAATAGGTTGTTCCACATAGACTTCCTCATCAATAAAACCATTTAGGAAGGCTGATTTTACATCCATCTGATAGATTGGCCACTTGTGTTGTGCAACAATAGCCAATATAATCTTGATTGTATCAAATCTTGCAACTGGAGTGAAAGTCTCTGAATAATCTACTCCAGGCATTTGTGCAAATCCCTTGGCAACTAATCTTTCCTTGTGTCTATTCATAGAACCATCAACATGATATTTCACCTTATAAATCCATTTGACACCAATCACTTGCTTATCTTTAGGAAGTTGCACTAATTCCCATGTATTGTTTTTATCAATTGCATGCATCTCTTCATTCATAGCATCAATCCATACTTGTTCTTTCACGGCTTCTTCATACACTGAAGGTTCAACTTGAATGGTACTAAACAAAGAAAAATTGGCAACTGGATTCAAATTAGAACTCCTTTGATAAATTTCATTTAAACTTCATACCTTTCGTGAAGAACTTGGACTTGATTGTGGACTAGAACTATCACCTGAAGAGGAACTTGGTGAACTTAGTGAACTGGGGCTTGAACTTCCACTTGAGCTTGTGGGGAGAGGAGGAACTTGTTGAACATCTTCTATACCCGTGATGAGTGGTGTAGTTTTTTGAACTCCTTTTTTCCATTGCCATACTCCCCCTTCATCAAAAACCACATCTCGACTAATAATCCATTTCTTTGTGTCAGGATTATAGAACTTGTATCCTTTCATGAAATCTGAATAGCCCACAAAGATACAAAGTTGGGATTTTGCATCCAACTTCTTCCACTTCTTTTCTAGAACATGAACATATGCAGGGCAACCAAATACATGAAAGTGAGCTACTGAGGGCTTGTGTCCACTCCAAGCTTCCTTGGGAGTGATATTCTGAAGCAATTTTGTTGGGCTTCGATTCAAAATATAAGTTGTGGTTGCTACTGCAACTCCCCAATAGCAATTAGGAAGGTTTTTGAACTGCAACATACTTCGTGCCATCTCCATAATGGTACGGTTCTTTCTTTCTGCAATGCCATTCTGTTGTGGGGTATAAGCTACCGTAAGTTGTCTCTTAATTCCATGAGTATTACAAAAATCAGAAAACTCATTGGAAGTGAATTCTCCCCCTCTATCTGTTCTGAGTATTTTGAGAGAATACCCACTTTGATTTTCTGCCATAGCCTTAAAATTCTTGAAGCATTCAAATGCCTCAGATTTCTGCTTAAGAAAATAAACCCATGTGTGGCATGAGAAATCATCAATAAATGTCAGAAAGTAAATATTCTTACCCAAAGATTCCTCTTGCATGTCACCACAAATGTCACTATGCACAAGCTCTAGAGGAGATTTTTCCCTCCATGATTTGTTCACCGGAAAACTGTCTCGATGTTGCTTGCCAAGTGCACACCCTGAACAAACTTCTTCTTTTGCCTGAATTGCAGGAAGTCCTCTCACCATGCCTTTCTTATGAAGCAAACTTAATCCTTGAAAATGCAAATGACCATACCATTGGTGCCATAACCATGAATCATCTATGGTTTCCTTGAGGGCATGCATCTTACTGGACTCCAAAGTGAGAGGAAATAATCGATTCTCTGTCATACAAGCCTTTGCTACAAGATAATGATTAGCTGATTTATCAAATATTTTGCAGCAGTTATCTTCAAACACAACCTTGTAATTTTTTGCTACAAGCTGCCCAATACTTAAAAGATTATGTTGTAATTTGGGCACATGCAAAGTGTCATGAATAAATGTAGTTTCTCCTTGCTTAGTTTTCACTGCAAGGGTACCTTTTCCCATTACATCAACCTCTTTATCATCACCAAATTTTACTTGACTCCTTACAGATTCATCTAATTTGACAAAGAGATCAGATTTACCTGTCATATGATTTGAGCAACCACTATCCAAGAACCAAACATCCTTTTGAGGTTCTTTTTCCAAATTGCAAGCGAAGAATGTAGAGTGTTTTGCTTCTTCAAAAGACTCTTCAGTATAGTTGGCTCTTGACTTATTTAAATCAGATTTTTTCTTTCTACATTCAGATTCATAGTGTCCATACCTTTCACAATACTGGCACTGGATGCTTCTCCGATCCATTGAACTTCTTCCTCTGCCTCTTTTGTTTCCTCTTCCTCTTCCTCTGCCACGTCCTCTAGATGTAGAAGACTCCCCTTCAGATTTGTTTGATTGAGAAGGGGTTGTAGATTTTTCTTCAATTCTTACAGTAGACTAGAAGGCTTGAACGAGGTTCACTGTAGAACATTGCATACGCTCCTCATGAGATTGCAAAGAACCTATCAACTCTGCAACTTTGAATGTGGCTAGATCTTTACTTTCTTCAATGGCTATGACCACTGGATCAAACTTTGGAGGAAGAGATCTCAAAATATTTTCTACAATTTTTTGCTCTATGACACTTTCCCCTTGAGTTTTAAGATGGTTCACAATACTTTGAGCCCTAGTAATAAACTCTTGAATAGACTCAGCTTCCTTCATACTTAAACTTTCAAAATCTCTTCGAAGGGTTTGAAGTCTTACCAACCTTATTTTGTCAAATCCTTGGTATGCAGTTTGTAGGGCCTCCCATGCTTCCTTTGACTTTGTCATACCAGCTATATGGGGAAAAATTGATATATCCAATGCAGATTGGATAGCAAAAAGAGCTCGATTGTCCTTCTTTTTGTCTTCTTTCAATTGAGTTCATTGATTTGTTGTTAAAGCATTTAAAGCATTCTGATCTACAGGTTCCGTGTATCCTCCTTCTACTAAATCCCAGATATCTTGGGATAATAGTAGGGTCTTCATCTTTATACTCCAGTAATCATAGTTGTCTCCGGTAAACAACGGAAGCTGGAATGAAAAATTGCCACCATTTGACATTCTGATAATTCTTGGAGAGAACCGTTAACCTAAATTTTTGCAAATATACAACTTTTATGTGTATATATATATATATATATCCCAATATCAACTAGCTCGATACCAATTGAAGATTAGATTGAATGCTCTAACACCATATTGAATAAAAAAATTAATAAATTTTCTCTCAGAATCGAGTGAACAAAAATTGCAAGAATAAAGAAAAATATTTTGATGTATTGTATTATTCTATTCTCATGTATACAATGCTGAAGAAGAATTATTTTATAAAAGAAAAGAAGTCATAGCTATAGTTTATTAGGCAATGAATGAAGTTGCTAACGGGGAAAACTAATCCTATGACTCCGAAAGAAATTACACGATCTGTAGTTTATTAACTAACATAACAATCTAGTTAAAGAAAACTAAAGAGTAGATGAGTGGAGTTTGACGGTGGAGTGGTGGTGTAACTACAATGTTTGTATCAATGATCATGCATCCTTTAGGATCATGGAAATGGGGAACCCGAGTGGGGTTGTGATAATTTTGCAGGTGGGTAACTCGGGAAGGGCTTGAGATTGAAATGAGCCATAACAATGAATATGCCCCAAGGAGCACATCAACATCATAGCAACTCGGGCATGGAACCCATGGGGATGCATGTAAAATAGAAGTACGACAAGCTCATGGGATTAATAGATGGGAAAATGGGTAGAGTACCAAGTGATAGGAAAATGGATCTCCAAAGAAATGAAGACATCAACTCAAGATGATATGGGTGACATACAATGGCGCAAGGTGTTCACAATGGATCCTTCTACATAGAAATGATTTTGGAGCTCATAAGGGTAGATTGTTGAGAGTGATATTTACTTGTAGAGGAGCTTGATCATACTCATCATTAAAATTTTATCACGAGATGAGTGATCGAGGGTTCAAGATCGAGTTCTATGGGCTTACTATGGGATGTTCGGTGGAATGAGGGCACTTTGGATTTTGGAGTGAGTTCGTGTTTGGGGTTTGGGGAAGTGATGCATTAAAGTTAAGGTGGCGAGTTGATGAAGTGCGAGCTTGAACTCTAAAACTCCAAAGTCTAAAATCTAGACTTTGATTTTGGGGTTCAAGCCATTCAAAGAATTATTTTGCAAGAAAGTTCGTGTTTGGGGTGGTTTGAATTCCAAAATATGAAAAGGATCTCGGTTAGATTCCTAAGTCTAGCTTGGGAGCCGAGTCATTGCGGATTCAAGCTCGATTTGGCATGTGTAAGTGGCATGATGATTCGAAGGTGCAAGATGGGTAAGTCGGGGAGTTAGTGGAGGTTAATGAGATGTTGCATGGAAGTAAGAGTAAGTGGTGACGAGTCGTCAAAGTCAGGGTGACATCGAAAGATGATCCAAATACATTTTATAGGGTATTTACAAATTGGGCCTCGATGACATTAAATGGCTCACTCAACCAACAAAAAGGTTGATGGTCTTCAATGTGAAGTCAACGGGGTTCATTTGTGGCGAAATTGGTATTATTATGCGAGATGGAAGAAAACAATGTGTGGGAGCCCAACCAAATAGGCACATGGCGAGTTGAAGGGGGCCAAATCCTGGTGGATAAGAGATCAAACCGAATGTCGAAAAAATAAGCGGAGACATTAAAACTTAAGCTAAGTTATTCACTAGGGTATTTACGATTTGGAACTTGGGCATCCAAGGTAGCACATGGAGCTCACCCAAGGCACTCGGGAGATGGTGGAAATTACATGCAAATTGGTGGTGATTAAAAAAATTATGTGGCAAGAGATCCGTGTAAAATTTTTGGCAAAGAACGTGAATGGCCACATGTTACAATGTGATAAAAGCTAGAAGGAAAAGGGATTGGTTGGGAGTAATATTTCCAAAGCACTAGCTTGTGTAACTATAACATGAAGAACCCATAATGGAGTAAAACAAAGAGCTTGCTAAGGAATAAGGAACTCATAGTCAAATAAAGTAACTCACCAACCATCTTTCCAATTTGGAAGGTGATTTGGTTAGCGAGTTACTAGCTAGAAAATCTCAAACACCCCGAAATGCAATTTTTCAGACTGTGGAACCCACCAGAGTATAAGAGACCTCTTAAAAATTTATTAAAATATTATTCATTATTAAATGGAGGAAAATTCAATTTTTTGAATTTTTGAAGTGTGGTGGTAGATATTTTCTCGAGTATAATTGAGGATGTAATCAAGTATGGAGTGCCACAAGCAAGTATGGCCAACAAACACGGTTAACTCATCTTCTATAAACTTTCCGGATTTAGGATTTCTCCTTCTTTCTCTCACATAGCTCAATAGTGCTATAAAATTTAAAGGGGTGCATGATTTTAAAAATTTATACAATTTTCCATTTTTTCCCTCTTCTTTCAAGCTGAGATGTTGTGAATTTAGAGGCTTTCAAGCCTTCCTTCTAAAGATTGTAATGGCATATCTTGCCTCTTCCTGCTGTAATGATGCATTGTGCATGTGCTTGAAGTAATAAAAATTATGTTTGTGACTAATTATTTGTCCTTGCATCATTTTTACTTCCTTTTCCTTTCTCATGTTTGTAGGTATACTTGTGTAACCAACATTTCCTTTACAAGTTTTTTTGAATTTGTTGTTCTTAATTCGAATGAATCATCATATGTAGTTGGGTTTATGATCATGCATTTCCATCCTTCCCATGTTCATCCTTCTTCATTGGAATACTTAAATTTTTCTATAAAATCCATTTCTTGGTGCATCACCACTTCTAGTATAGGTTTTATTTCTTGTAAATATCTCTCCCTAATCCCCTGGAAATGTTAGTATAGGTCTAGTTAGTTATTTTCGTTGCTTTAGGAGTAGTGTAGTGCTTAGTTTAGGAAGAGGAAGTTGGCCTTCTCCAAAGGTTCACCTCAAGCCCACAAGTCCCACAGCTTGAGAGGTGATCCCATGTTACCCAATCACATCGAATGTCTCATTCATACTCAAGAAATTCAGGGGTGTAGTGATTTGGTGATGATATGAACCATATATAAGTAAGTTACACTCACCTCATTTTCTAACCTTTCATTCTCATGAACTCATATTTCAAACACTAGCACTAAAGGAATGGAATACTTCCTAAATATCACAAAATATCATTCATAATTATTATGGAAGTAATCACTATAGGTCTAAGTAATTCTACTAGGTCAAGGAATTATCTTCCTCCATTTTCAAGAACTCAAAATCCTTATATCAACATGGCCAAAATCATTTCCAATCATTTTCATAGAGGTTATAACTACCAAATAATAGTTTTATTCATTTAAACATCACATGTTTGGTGGAGAATGACATGTGGTTTAAGGTCTCTTTGGAGTAGTGCTGACATCGATAGTGAAAGGATTGTAACTTAACCTAACTATTATTTGTTTTACAAGATCTCCTACCCATTAACTAGGGTTTTAAATATTACTCAAAATATTCGTAGGGCTTTATATCTTGAGATAAAACTAGGGTTTGATAGTGAAATACATTTCTATGAAATTGAAAATATAAGAAAGTAAAAAGTAGGGTCAAAACCATACAATAGGTGTAAAAATGTATAGACAGGTCTTGGTGAATCTATACATTCCTCCACTAGGTCACTTTCCAATTAAACTTAAAAAAATTAAGCACTTGCATGTTCAAGTGTCCTAGTTCCAATAGTCTACACATCCAAAAATTCCCGAGATCCATTTGTAACTAGCTAAGTGCACTAAATTTATTTTTTTGTTAACTCATAACATATTATATACACTAGTTAAGAACTAATGTGTTACGATATTGAATAATTAATGTTGGAGGTTAATAAATCGAATAACCTCATGTGGATACCCTTTACATCCTCTTAGTCTGCTTAAATTACTAATAATATATTTTTAGAAGGGTGTAAATTCATTTTGTGAACCCGACATGTGACTCAATATTTATATCGGCCTTATTTTCCCTAGGGCTTGTTTATGATACTCCTATTTACTATTGGTGTTGTATTTATACTTTTATCTTAAAAGCTTATTTCACTAAATTGGGACATATTCCAATGAATTGAGACTCCAGTATTTCAAGTATTGGAAGAAATCCATCTCCATTTTTGCGTATATTGGATTCCATTTTTATCTATATTGGATTCCATTATTACTATTATTGGATTCCATTATTAACAATATTGGATTCCAATATTGTCATTATTGGATTTATTCTAGTTCCAATTTCACTATTATTGGATTCCAATCTCACTATTATTGGATTCCAATATCGTTATTATTGGATTCCAATAATATTGGATTCTAATAAGCTATTATTGGATTCCAATTTCACCACTATTGTAATCCAATTTATAAATCCTAATTTTTGTATTTTAGTTTCGCTATTTTAGGATTTCTATTTTGTTATTATTTGAATCCCCACATAAGCCAAGCAGCGGTTTATATGTTATATAAGCCTCGTATCCGCTATCTTCAATAAGCCTAGTGGTTGCTAACTTACATGATGAAAGCACATGTTAGGTGAAATCAGCCTAGCGGGTCAAAGTTATGTAAGCCTTGCAGCCTCTAAGTTACATAAAAGGATGATAATCCTAGGCAATTGCTATCTTACATAAGTGTATAGGTTATTAACTTACATAATCCTAAGCAGTGGAAAGTTACACTATCTACTTGGTAGCAGTTTCATAAGCCTACCCACCGCTAAGCTACATAAGCCTAGCTACCACTAAGTTACATAAGCCTAGGTGCCACAAAGTTACATCAGCCCAAGGGTTAAATTTGATGACCACTTATGTCTATCAAACAATTTTTAGATGATGGTAATTTTACAATATTTCCCTTTAAAAAATACAAAACAATAGTTATTGAAATACTTCAAATTTATATTTATTTAATATTTTATGTATATTATATATTGATATAATTTTTATATAAATCTATATAAAAAGATCACGATATTGTAAATATGCAAGTTGTGTGTGATAATGTAACACCTCTACCATTCTTTCATATGTACTTGCTCATTGTGAAGTGTATTGCAACGTTGACATGTGATTGTTCTTGAGTTGCACGCTATATGGAACCTGATTAAATCATATTTCTAGAATAACATTTATCTCGATAAGATTTGTTGAATAAATCATCCATTTATTTGCATTTTACTCTTGATTGTGATGTTTACTTAATTGGTTCATGAAATGAACTGATGTCTTCAGCTTGTGGAAGGTTTGAATTTTGTTCTTGGAACTAATGGGTGAACTGGTAATTGAAAATTACTCTAAGTCTGGAACAATTGATTATTAGTATTGAGAATCGATTAAGAAAGTACCTTGGATCAGTTTCATTGATCCAAGGCATTCTCTTAATTTGATCTACAAATACGATTGAATGTAAGAGATTACAATTATTCTTTTGATTATGGATTATCAATTTTATACTAATTAATCTTGGTGATCTTGTTCCAGTTTTCCTATGATTTTAGTCATGTATTAAGGTTTGGAAAATATTTAGATCTGGTTTTTGTAGCACTTTCTTCATTTGAAAAATATTTCAATTTCGGTAAGGTCTTTGTTGTTATTATTAAGGGCCTCTTGAATTTTGTTATTATAGGCCTAACCTATAACTAATGTTTTGACAACACTTAAATTTCTAAGGGTCTAACCTAGACCTAAGGCATATGAACTATGTTGGTTTCTTGGGAACCTAATCTAAATAACCTATGCTAAGTTGTTATGTTGTTATGTTTTGATCTAAACCCTAACCTATGATGTTAAGGGAAAGGAATTGAGTCCTAACTCGATGACATTGGTCAACATTGGGGGATGCATGGTCAAGTGGTGGGTTTCTGATTAGCACCACCATTACATGTACTTTGATATTTTATGGCTTGCTTTAATGGTGGCCACCACCACTCCTTAGCGGTAAGCCAAATTTGAATTTGGCAGGTTGCTAAAATTGGTTCTAACGTGATTGCTTGGTCAGCTAAATAGTTAGTAGCTTACCTAAATGAATTTGGAGGAGGTCAATTGGTTGGTGGGATGAATGGATTTCCTTGTCACGACATTAATGATTTTGAAACCCATTCTAAACTTTCCTAGGAAAGAAACATGTTGGATTCGAAAAGCAAAATTGTTGTTTGGGTTTCCATTTTGTCATTCCACTTCTCCTTTCTCATTCTTCATGTGGAGATAGGGGTGTTTTATCTGGTTTTGAATTTGTTTTGAAATATCCACTTCTCTTTTTCATGGAGATATTTTTGGAGAAGATTTCAGTGGAGAAGGACTATGGGGATTCTGTGAAGGTTGATTTGTTTCGACTATGGAGGCTATCATGGGAGTTGGAGGAAGAAACCTGGGAGATGGAAGAAGACTTTGGGAAGCTCTACCAGGCATGATAGGCTCTAATCCCTTGTAAAATATTGTTCTATTTAATTAGTTCATAAAAGGAACTCTATTTAGAAATTATTTTGGGGTTCTAGGTTTTTGATATTGCATATTAAAATGGAATCTCTTGCTTGGTAAGTGGTTTATGAACTAGTTTTTGTTCTAGATTTGCTTTGAATGATTTTATATGAAATGCATGTTGATATTTTCCACTCTATTTGTTTTGGGTGTTTGTAAAAAAATGACTCACCATGACTGTAATGGAAAGAACAAATATATACTTCAAGTTGTATGTTTATGTGGTTATAATCAATCTAATAGTTGGGTTATTGAACTATGTGTGATGGTTGTATACTATAAACCTATCGGTTGCATACCTTATTAAAGGATGACCTTGTGTTTGATGGGTTGAGTTAGAACTCGAGCACCCAATTAAGTTTAACTAGTGTTGTTTAATGATTTCTTTATCTAACATGTTTGGGTTTGTATTTGTTAGAATGGTTCGAATACTTGAGCTCTTGAGATATGGGCACTGTAAGTTTGTTGGGTTACATGCTTACCTTGATACAATTCACTTTTGGTGGAGCTGGAAACTCACAAACCCAGTGGATATAGACTCATGTGTGTAAGTGATGTGTTTACGGTTTTGGTAAGGTTTGTTTGAGTTGTTGATAACCCATGTCGGGCTAAGCTTCTCTAACCTTCTATGTGTTTTTCTCAAAACCCACTATGACATTATGTAATTGCAGTTTGCATTGAGTTATATTTTGATCATTATTTTGGATCTTATCCATTTGGATTTTCTTCTCCAATCATAGGAGGGATTATACAGTGTCATGGTTGCATGAATATGGATTCTACCTCTCTTTTCATTGCATTTGTTCCTTCTCTTATTATTGTTATGTGTTGGATAGTTTGATAAAGGTCTGTGAAAAAGTTTTGAATTAGTTTTTGGGAGGCTCGACCTATAGCCTTATATTCCTTCTCGAACCAGTAAGGTATACTGGTTACCTTATGTTTTTGGTGAACCCTTCTAAGAATTAATGGGCCCTAGTGTGTAGGAATACTGATATTAAAGAGTTGTCAAACTGTTCTCTAAATCTTAGTATGAATAAGTTTTGAACATAGTTATTGTTTTGATCTTCTTTGGAAATTATGCTC
Source organism: Taxus wallichiana var. yunnanensis (assembly GCA_018340775.1). Classification (NCBI taxonomy): domain Eukaryota; kingdom Viridiplantae; phylum Streptophyta; class Pinopsida; order Cupressales; family Taxaceae; genus Taxus; species Taxus wallichiana. The sequence goes on from CM031235.1 coordinate 3,444,208, forward strand.
TGTTTATGACCCTAACCTGGAACTGTTAGGAGGGGTTACAATGTTTACCCTTATTCAAAGTTTGATCGATTCAATTCTTATCGATACCCTTGATCATTTAAAGATGATCAAGGATATTGATTAGTCATGTTTGGAAGGTTGTATATTTTACGAGCATTCTCTGTTAGTGGTTTGGATCATTCTAGTTCTATTTCCCTAATTTACTTGTTGGGTATGGCCTTTGTCGGTCCACAACATTGATTACTTGTCTTGATTAAAGACTATCTAGACCGGAAGTATCCTTGTGTTATTTATCCCAATGTCTCATATGCATTCGAGTTGGTTGTAGCCATGTTTTGAATGTATGGATTTTTTTAGTTGTTAAGCTAAAATTATTTGTGTGATTCAAGAGCTCTATTGCTGCTAGTTTAGTCTCTCTGTTCAGCTACTATCAAACCTTTATCAAACATTTAGGTTGAAGGTGATTATGGAATTGAATTCATACCTGAAATTAATTAACTTATGGAACTGAGTACAATACTTTAATCATGTAGTATGGGCTACATGATTAAAGCATTTCTACTCATCCTTGTCTTCTATTGTTATGTATACTTGGCTTTGCATTATTATTATAATACTACTTAAAGTGAGAATGTATGTTTGTAATGCAGTAGGTTACTTTACTTGGATGTATAATGAATGAATGTTCAATTTGATTTGTTAAATGTCTTATATTTGATAGAATTCATACTTTGTTGGAATATTAGATGTTGACATTTGTAGGGTTTTGTGATACACTTGAGTAATGTTCTTCTAGAAGTGTTCAAAAAGGAAAAGATGTTTATGAACTCTTGACTAATTTCTATTAATAAGCAATGTTCCTTCTTGAAGTTGTTAGTTAGAACATATGGTTCCAAGGATTTATATCTTATCATGATCAGTTCAAATGAAATGAAAGAAACTAACAATCTTGCAGATGGACTTTGTAATAGGAAAAATTATGTAAAGTTGTATTTACTATATTGATTGAAGAAATGTAACTTTTTATGAAAAGATTGTGTTTTCATTTATTGATTTACTTTTGTGATGAAGTAATCAGGGCATGTGGCCAATTGTGTAAATTTTTGAAAATAATATGATTTATTATTGTTTTCTTAAATTGATATCTTATTCTAAAATAAAATGAAAGTTTTTTCTTTGAGTCATTTTGTCTTGATTGGTTAAGTTGTGTGTGAATGAAGATTTTAGTTTCAAATATTTCATTGGGAAAGTATGCTTGTAGGGAATCAGTTGATATGCAATGCCTTATTCCTTGATATTTTTTGGTAAACTTGAATGATGTCAAATGAAATTTTAAATATAATCTACAACATTTTTCAAAGCGTGAATGCTAATGTTTACTTATAAGAAATTAGTCTTAAGGGAAACATATAAGGAATCATATTTTGTGATTAGACTTATATGAAAAGTATGATTGAAAAGAACTTAAATATAAGTTGGTTATTGACTTATATACTTCTATTTACTGAATTCATCTTGATTAAGATAGCAATGAATAAGTTGTAATAAACGAGTTATATTGTTGTGGGAATTAAGTTATAAATGACTATGCTTATTTACAACATTATAAGTCAATACTTGTGTGACTGTTTTATAAGGATTGTTATAAAACAAGTATGGATTGCATAACTAAAATTAAGGGGATTCGAACCTTATAGAATAATCACATACGATACTTAAATTCATTAAGTATACATAAGGATCTGCCTTGTGAAAGTATAAGTGATTATATTAATAATGCAACCCTATATCTGTCCTAATTGATGAGTTAAGTACAATATTGAAATAGAATTATACTTAGTAATGGATAGGACTAATATTTAGGGACTAATTTTAATCTTAGCCCATTTCTTAATATGTTAAGACCAAATTTATTCTATATAGTAGGATCTTATATATATATACATAACTATGTGCTTGAAATGTGGTTATCATGCATGCATAGTTATACTATAAAGTTTATATATATAATTATGAAATATTAAGAAACTCGGAAACTATTAAAATAGGTGGTAATAGAATGAACCTTTTGGTTAGACTATGTTGCTTGATGAGGGATACCCTCCCAACATAGAAGAGTTATACTTAGGGGATAATCTTTAACTAAGTTATAACAGTATGAATGGTTGAATGACTTAAGGGAATTAATGTTAAGTCATGAGAACTATTATGGAACTGAAAGTTTAGAACCTGCCTTGGGGTTTAAGAAATGAACTTTCTAGTACATTAAAAGTATATATGGATATATGTGGTTGTTTCCCTATAATATATACTTGCAGGATGTTTCTAAGTTACTCAATCAATTAAAAGAAATTGCATGCTTAAGGTGATTAAGTTATGAGCAAATTTAATCTGCAATACTCTTTATTGATTAAGTGGTAACATAACGTTCCTTATCTAGAATAATGATAGAACCGAGCTAGTCCTTAGAACAACACCTACTGACTAAAAATAGCTAGGGTGGGATTGAAAAGATGTGAATTAAAAAATTTAATGAACTTGTTACGATAATAGGTTCCTGCCTAGTGGAACTTAATGGGTTGTTAGAGCATAATCGCTACTACACATTTCCCATTTAATGATGGGTTACTGCCGACACTAAAATTTTCCTCCGTAATTTCTATTTCATTAACGTATGTATTAGGAATAGGATATTGTTAAGTGTAATTAGTAGTAGCGTCGGTAGAAGATAATGGCGCCATCGGTATGGTGCTTTTAGCCAATAATGTAGAGTACAAGAATAGTCAAAGTACAATAGGAATGTTGTAAAAGTAAATATTTGTCGTAAGTGGTCCGGTAATATTAAAATGTCAAAGTTGGGATAAGTAGAGAAGTAGGGTCTACATGATTAGGAATTAGAAATATTATATTGGTAATAAGGACAAGGAGTGAGGTCATAAATATTTTGTGTATTTTATTTGTAAAAAGTCTAAAAATGTGGAACCCATGTGAAATGATAAGGTTTATCTTATCTTAAGAGATAAGCTTACATGTACAGATAAGAGTTAAGGTATGGAATATGATTTTCATAGTGGATTTCTTATCCTATCTTAGAGATAAGATGGATAAGCATGGAAGTTCTATAAATAAAGAGGCCACCCCCCTCATTTAGCATAGAAGGAAGTAGTGAGAAATATTGTATGAAGTGTGTAAAGGAAGCCATTAGTTTAAATGTGTGTTGAAGAAGCCATTAAGAGGTGTAATTGTAAAGTTTCTTCCATAGTATTGGTGGAAGGCAAGTGAAGTCAATAACACTTGAAGTACCTCATGGGTGAGATTGTAACAATTTCATGTTAATATTATAATTTACTTTGATATTTCAGTTTTTCATCATTAGTCTTATCATAGTCGATGGTATTCTTGTGTTACGTTTGTTGCTTTGTTTCCAGATTACATCCACCAAACTAAAGGTTGTGCATTAGTAAATAATCATAGCATGAGGAGTTCCTAGTGAAGAATTATCATAGTGTCGGATTGGTGATGACATTTTGGTTCCGTTGCCGGGACCATTCCTCGTGGTGGATTGTCTGGAGAGATATTCCCACTTAGTCAAAAATCAATTGGAGGGTAACCTTGTTTTTACTGTGCATAGTAGTTACCATGGTAAAGTCATTTTTGCCGTGAATAGTAGTTACCATGGTAAAGTCATTTTTGCTGTGAATAGTATTTACCACAGTAAAGTCACTTTTTACCGTGAATAGTATTTACCGCAGTAACTTCACTTTTTACTGTGAATAGTGTTTACCATAGTAAAGTTAGTTTTTACAGCAGTAAGTCAAGTTTTACCATAGTTTACTGGTCATTCATTTCTATTTTCTATTATAGTGATTTTAATTATTGGTGCACATAAGTCTTGTTGATTGTACTTTTGGGTTGGTATTTCACTGTGGTTACTTTTGAAAATGGGGAAGATTCCTGTTTTTTCAGCCCAATCTAATGAAGATGCTTCCTCTTTCATTCAAGAGTTTAAACGATCTTGTATTTGTAATGGCCTTATAAGAAGGGAACAATGGACTGAATTTTTTCCTACCTTTTTGGATGGTTCAGCCCTTAGGTGGTTTGAAACACTAGGTGATAATGTGAAAAACTCATGGGATTTATTAACTGAAAGTTTTCTTGAAGAATTTGGTGAACAACAAAGATATGCAGATCTCATGATCGATATCACAAAGCTAACCCAAGGAGAGAAGGAGAAGATAAGGGATTATCATGCTCATGTTCTAGAGCTAAGGAGGAAGCTTGACACCTAGATCCGGAAGGAAGGATTAGCGGATGGGTTGATGAATGGCATGGATAATCTCCTATGTAAGCACTTCATTCTTGGGATGAAGCCAGAGATCAGACAACGAGTGAAGTATGACCACCCAGCTACCATTGAACAAGCAAAGGAGATTGCAAGAAGGTAAGAAGAAAGCATGGAAGAGGAGCCCAAAGAAATTGTTGCTAAAGTAGAGCCTACACCAGCACCTTTGCTCCAGAATCCACAACCACTCTCGGTGAGCACAAATCTTTCTCCTAGTACATCTACTGAGTATGAAGATCTGCTCAAAAAGATGGGTCAGTTAACTATTAATCTTCTTCAAGGAAAAGAATTTAGTTCTCAGGGAGGAGATAGAGGTCCAAAAAGAAATATTTCTGAAGTTGTATGTTATGGTTGTTATAAAAAGGGTCATTATAAGTATAATTGTCCAGATAGAGCTTCTACATCTGGTAAAGGAGATAATGATAAAGGAAAAGCACCTATGAATTCTTTTGATGTAGTAGATAAGAGCAGAAATAATGAAGTAGATGTGTTTGTAACAAAAAGAAAGAAAGAAAAAGATAATCAAGATGGAAATGATCCTAAGAAGATGAAAGGAGAAACTAATAAGAAACATAGGAGAAGAAAGTTGGGTGTGCAGGATTTTCTGATTTCACAGGGGCAAGGACCATACTCCATCTTGGAAGATCTGTCCAAAAGGCCTGTAAATATTACATATGGTCAACTCTTGGCTATGTCTTCTGAGAAGAGGCGGGAGCTGCGAAGTGGACTCAATGCTTGACGAAGGAAGGAGGTTGAGGTCCCTATTTTAGAGGCAGAGGCGGATCCCTATGCTCCACAAGCTAAGGTATTATGTAATGGTATTTCAATTCATGATGTCTTAGTTGATGGAGGTGCTGTAATTAATGTAATGACCGAGTCTGTAATGAATATGTTGGGTTTAAAAATTGATCACCCTTCAACACTTATGTTAAGGTCATTAAATAAGGGAAAAACTAAACCAGAAGGTGTAGTTTCAAATGTGGCAATATCTATTATGGGTATTGTGTATGTGTGGTAGACTTTCAGGTGATGAAAAATGGTACTGTTGCATACCCAATGTTGTTGGGAAGACCATGGCTAAGGAGAGTTCATGCAAGAAACTACTGGAATGAAGGCTTCATGACACTTGGACGTGGTAGAGAGAGGGTGAAGATAAACGTGATCCCTCGACATCATAAGGCAGAACCTGTGGATTCAAGTGATGAAACTGATGATTGGACATCCTCTGATTACTCTAGTACCAGTGAAGTGGACACTGAAGATGAAGAAAGTGAGGTTGATGTTTCAGTCATGGATATCCTTCCAGTCACACCGACTCATGACCCCATAAAATTATCTGAAGAAGAAGTTGATGATCGTCTCCAACAAATAAAGATTGGTGATGTTGTGATGGAGAGTGAGAAGGAATCCTACCTCTAACTCTTTCAAAGGTACATACACATATTCACTTTTGATTACAAGGAACTCCATCAAGTAAGTTGGGTAGAACATTCTATTGAGCTGGTAGATGGTGCTAAGCCTATAAAGCAAATGCCATATAGAATGAATCCTAATTTTTCCAAGACTGTAAAAGAAGAAATAGATAAGTTGCTTGATGCAGGATTCATATTTGCTATGGAGAATTCAGAATGGGTTTCTCCCATTGTGATCTCAATAAAAAAGAATGGGAAGCTACACATTTTTTTTTATTACAGGAAGCTCAATAAGGCAACAAAGAAGGATCATTACCCTCTTCCATTCTCAGATCAGATCTTGGACGAAGTAGCTGGCCAGGAGTGTTATAGTTTTGCTGATGGATATAGCGGATACAACCAAGTCCATATAGCGGAGAAATATCAGCTGAAGACCATGTTCACCACTCCTTGGGGAATGTTTTCTTATAGAGTTATGCCTTTTGGGTTGTGTAATGCTCCAGCAACATTCCAACGTTTGATGAATAGGGTGTTCGAACCCTACATTGGGACCTTCATCAGAGTATTTCTGGATGATTTTTACATCTATGGGAGCAAGTTGGACCACCTGCACTAGATGGAGACAACATTTCAAAGGTTAGATGAAGCACAAGCCTCACTAAACCCTACAAAGTGTGTCTTTAGATGTTCTAAAGGTGTTTTGTTAGGGCATGTTGTATCCAAGATGGTATTGAGTGCGATCCTGATAAAGTTTCAAAAATCAAAGATTTACCATTTCCTATGAATAGAAGTAAGTTGAGATCATTTTTAATCCATGTGGGTTACTATAGAAGGTTCATTAAGAATTTCTCAAAGATTGCACTGACCACTAACCCATTCTTGAAGAAGGATGTTACTTATGAACCAGAAATAAGCACATGAAGCTTTTGGACAATCAAGGAAGCCTGGTGTCTTCACTTGTTTTAAAGAATCCAGATTGGAGCAAGCCATTCATTGTGTACACTGATGCCTCAGATGCAGCACTAGGAAGTAATTTGAGCCAAAAGGATGAAAATGGGAATGAACATCCAATTTACTTTGGGAGCAAACAAATGAGCAGTCTGAGGTAAATTATGTTGTAACGAAAAAGAGGCTCTAGCTATCATTTTTGCTGTAAAGAAGTTTAGAAATTACTTGCTAGGGCAGAAATTTATAGTTGTAACAGATCATCAGGCTCTAAAATATATTGTCAATAAGCCTAACCCATCAGGGAGGATAGCAAGATGGATAATTTTGCTACAAGAATTTGAATTTGATATTATAGATAGGCCAGGAAAGAAGCATGTCAATGCAGATGCACTCTCTCGAGCCTATGATGGTTTAGGATCATCTTGTGATGATGATGATTTCCCCGATGTAGCCTTGTTATCCCTTGACACAATCCCTAGTGAATACATAGATATTTGGAATTATCTGAATGAATTCAAGTTTCCTGATGGTGCCAATGTAAAGACTAAGAGAAATATTACTCAAGCCAGTCGTCCATATTCTATTATGCATGGAGTATTATTTCGAATAGGACTTGATGGACAGTACAAGAGGGCAGTTGGACATGATCAAGGGAAGGAACTGCTAGAAGAATTCCACAATGGTACATGTGGAGGGAACTTCTCTGGACAACTTACAAAGCAAGAAGGATCTTGGATGTAGGTTATCACTAGCCCACTCTTTTTAAAGATTGTTATAATTATTGTAAGACATGTGATATTTGTCAAACACATGGTAACCGTAAGACTTCATCAGCTCCATTATGTCCTATTCTTCCACTTGGTCCCTTTGAAAAGTGGGGAATAGACATTGTAGGTCCACTTCCAACTACCTCACGCCAAAATAAGTATATTGTAGTTGCCACAAATTATTTAACCAAGTGGGTTGAAGCTAGGCCATTGAAAACAACTTCCATGGATGAGGTGGCAAGGTTCATATATGAACGCATTGTCACCAGATTTGGTTGTCCATTAGAAATTGTAACAGATCAAGGAAGCCACTTCATTAATGAGGTAGTAGAAGCCCTAGTCAATAAATTTTTACTAAGCACGGGAGGCAACAACATACAAGCCAAGCACAAATGGATGGGTGGAGCGAACAAATTTTGTGTTATGTCAAATTCTAGCAAAGATGTAGCCTTGCGGTACATAAGTGGGATAAAAGGATTCATGTAGCATTATGGGCATATAGGGCAACATCAAAGTCAGCAACAGGATACTCCCATTTCAGTTTGGCCTATGGCATTGATCCGATTCTTCCTATTGAGTTTGATATTCCCACCGTGAGAGTTATGAAAAATGAAAAGATGGATGAAATTGATTTAGTAAAAGAAAGGTTGGTACATCTTCATTTGCTAGAGGAAATGAGGAAATAGCCAAAGATACAAGCCATAACAAGAAAATGAAGCGAGAAGGAATACTTTGATCAAAAGATCCGTTGGTCTCCATTTCATGTGAATGACTTGGTTCTAGTATATGATTCCAGATACAAAAAAAGAAGACAGAAAAATTTCTTCCAAAATGGATGGGGCCCTACAAAATAGCAGCTGTGCATGAAAATGGTACGTACCGACTGGAGGAATTGGATGGCACTCCCATTACGAAATGGGTCAACCACAACAAGTTGAAGATTTTCCAAGCACCAGAATAGTCTACTCTCGAGGACGGAGTAGAAGCTAGGAAGGGGGAAGATGTCGACACTAAAATTTTCCTCCGTAATTTCTATTTCATTAATGTATGTATTAGGAATAGGATGTTGTTAAGTGTAATTAGTAGTAGCGTCTGATAGAAGATAACGGTGCCGTCAGTATGGTGCCGCCAATAATGTAGAGTATGGTAACAGTCAAAGTACAATAGGAATGTTGTAAAAAGTAAATATTTGTCGTAAGTGGTCCGGTAATGTTAAAATGTCAAAGTTGGGATAAGTAGAGAAGTAGGGTCTACATGATTAGGAATTAGAAATATTATATTGGTAATAAGGACAAGGAGTGAGGTCATAAATATTTTGTGTATTTTATTTGTAAAAATTCTAAAAATGTGGAACCCATGTGAAATGATAAGGTTTATCTTATCTTAAGAGATAAGCTTACATGTACAGATAAGAGTTAAGGTATGGAATATGATTTGTCAGAGTGGATTTCTTATCCTATCTTAGAGATAAGATGGATAAGCTTGGAAGTTCTATAAATAAAGAGGCCACCCCCCTCATTTAGCATAGAAGGAAGTAGTGAGAAATATTGTATGAAGTGTGTAAAGGAAGCCATCAGTTTAAAGGTGTGTTGAAGAAGCCATTAAGAGGTGTAATTGTAAAGTTTCTTCCATAGTATTGGTGGAAGGCAAGTGAAGTCAATAACACTTGAAGTACCTCATGGGTGAGATTGTAACAATTTCATGTTAATATTATAATTTACTTTGATATTTCAGATTTGTCATCATTCCGTCTTATCATAGTCGATGGTATTCTTGTGTTACGTTTGTTGCTTTGTTTCCAGATTACATCCACCAAACTAAAGGTTGTGCATTAGTAAATAATCATAGCACGAGGAGTTCCCGGTGAAGAATTATCATAGTGCTGGATTGGTGATGATAGGTCATTAGTTGGTTACTATGGAGAATTCATTATGTCACAAGAATCCATTCAAATACTCTAAGAGAGGTCATCTTAGAATGGGAATAATTGACATAAGTAAATAAAGTCTAATCTAGATAATTGAGTTTCAAGTGTGTTGAAAGACATATTCCTATATGATGAGTATTTCATCTTGGAATATAGTCATGAAAAATATGTCAAAAACTCGGCGAAAGTATCGCAAGTTGTTGGTTGCATTGTCTTAAATTCACCTAGACTAAAGATGTGGGATATAGGATGGGTATTCATAACAAATACCTAGATAAAATCTTTAGTAATTTACACTTGATAAACCCTTAAATGAAAAAGGGAACCACGAGTATATAGAGTATAAAATGAAATAGAATATGAGAAATTGGTTTGATTCCGAGTCATAATAGTTGCATATGATTATTGTTGTGGGATTGATTAGCAGATTTAATGTGGTTCTACATTTTGAATTTAAAATAGTGAACATTGAGATTAAAAAAAAAACTCCCACTTTTGTAATCATAAAATAGGAATGTTACGAGATAAAGTCCACTACTTTTATGATTTTCCATTCTCAGTAAATCATAAATAACAATAAAGATTTAAGAATTACATTAAAAAAGTTGTTTTGAGGAAATGGATTTGAAAATGTATTTCCATAGGAAATCAATCCTTCAGAAAATTACATTGAAAATTACATAAGCATTGATCCCTCGCAAGGGTATTAATTATTGTTCTTGAATTTGTGTAAGGTATTGCTAGATAGCTTCATGACCCCGATTTGGTATTTTAATTTGAACTCATTTCCATATTTTTCTTGGAATCCATGCCCAGATGACATTGTCTATATCAATATCTGATGTGTCCCTTGATTTTTTCCACCATTGCTTTTTCAACAAGCATTCCTCGTTTATGTATTTCCTTTTCCCAACGTGTGGGTTCCCACCAAAGTGTACCCTTATCCTTTGATTGTTTGTGTGAACATCTTGTATTAGTTTTAGTTCTTCCTTTCCCATCCATATAGGTACATTATCATCAGCTGGTCTTACTAGTATCATCTCGCCTAAGATTCACATCCACTACTAGGTTGAATACCTCTCAAGGTCTATCATAAATAGGTCCAACATATATATCCTTATTTGAAAGTACATTTTGACGATAGTAGATATCTATGTAAAGATGTGGTGCACCCATTATCTAATCATAAATTTCACTATATTGAATTATTTTTGGCTAAAAATAATCTCTTTTCGTCATGTTACAATGGACAAAGGGATTCTCTAGGGCACATAGAACACTTTTCCAATATGAAATATTTGTAACATAGTATACTTCTTAACCATCGGTGAACTCTTTTCATAGTGTGTGAAGTATGCCTAAATGGCTCTCTACATGACTACCATATCTTTGGGTTATTTAGAGGGTGCTAATAGAGGATCCCCTTTAGGCAAGAAAGGTTTCCCATCCACTTGTTTTCTATATCAATTGACCGTGACCGAGAATGACTCCAAGATTGATGCTTTGATCTCCATGGTGGGCTTGTTGTCTTTAACATATAATTTAGACATCTTTGGTTTGTTGATACCCATGATCTTGTGGTTACCATCTAGCAAGTATGGTTCCACAAAGGACTTAAAGCTGTATAATTACTCGATAAGGTATGGATTGAATGTACTAGACTCCTCTTGGCATGTTCTATAAGTGTCCATTATTTGTGGCAAAGAGAATGTATCCAATTTGCATAATGTTGTTGATAATCAGCCGAATGTCCCATCTATGTCTTCATGCGTGTGACCTATTGGAAGGAAATTCACATAAACTGTGTTTGAAAACCCTTCTAGCTATCAACATGGATGCAAACAAAAACAATGTGTGATTTTTTTGTCACTTGCAGCATTATCTAGTTCCAAGTAAAGAGTTGGTGGTTGGTTTCTAAATGAACTTGAACAAATACTTACAGGTATTAGTTGTATGAGCTTCATCAATTTTTTGTTTGTATTCCTTGTATTTTCATATGCATCATTTTGCAACAATGCATCATGTAATGGGTGTTTTGATGTCCCACTGCTATATAACAAATCACCATACTTGATCTATAAGTAGTTATTCTAGCTTCCAGATACATAGTGTCAATGATGTTATTATCAATATTTCTCCTCACTCAATAAAAGAGAGACTAAAGTGCCTAAACCCCCATTTTTTCCCATGTGTTAGCATACCAATCAAGGTGACGGGAGATTAATAAAATTGCTTATTGATTTTGCTTTTTTCCCGTCCTTTGTATTGCGATTTTAATCTTGCCCACTTTGTCATGCATAATGATCAAATAGCTATTAGGATTTTATTGTGATTACACTCTCGTGCATAGTAAGTTGCACAATTTTTTTAATGTAATCATTGTGCCATTTCTCGGCATTAATCGATTTGTGTCATTTTTCTCGACATAAGGTCATTTCACGTTTGTTCTTAAGCTCAGGCACTTGTCACATTTGGTGAAGAAGTTGTTCTTGGTGATTGAAACATGGGAGAAATTTTCTTTCCATATTTTTCTAAGATTTTACTGTGACGTTTGAGGAAGGCCAAAAAGTGAAAGGCCCTCGTTACACTTTTGTAGTATGTAAGAAAAACTATAACATGCGCACAAACCATCTCATTGTTACTTTCGTACCATCTTGTCCCATTGAACGACACATGTGTGGGGATATATCAAAATTCTTCTCCACCATTTTGGATATCAATGCAATAGTTGTAACAATGTTTGGAATTTGTTTTTGTTTTACTTTATTTCTATTTACTTCCCTCCTCTCACCATTAATACAATATTGTTTGTATCTGTAATAGGTGTTTTTTGTGATTCCATGACATTTGTACCATGAATTCTGACATACATCCCTTCACAATAAATTTAATTTATCTATGCGATGTTATGAACTTTGACCTTGATCACAACTGATAGTATTTGCGGTGAATGTATTAAGTACAAAGTTTTTGATTTAAGGTTCATTCATACCTAGAGTTAAATTCTAACTGTGATTGAAAGTGCTTAGAGATAGATTGGAGAGACATCCTTCCTTGCAGCAAGGTTTTTTCTCAACTTCGAAAAAAATTGTTCTCTTGATTTTTCATCATTTTCCATTGCCTTTGGTGTACTAGATGGAGTATAATTTACCTTTTGGATTTTGCAAGAATTTTAAGTGATTTTTTCAACTTTTCATTACTACTACATATGGAGGATTCATATGAATTTGGGTATACCGAGTTGAAGCAATGGATCTTCAAATGCATGGAAAAAATAAAAATGTCTACAAACATGGGAAACCCATAGTGTCACAAGATAATCAAGGCCTATAAGCCTGCAAAAAGGGATGCAATAACACACATAAAACATAATTCCACAAATATAGAACACCCACGGTGTTGCAGATAATAAAGGCTCTTTGGCCAAAATCAGCCTAGAAAACAAGCACACACACACACACACACACAAACGAACAAACACGTATGAAAGACACACGCAGAAATATGTGATGTAAAGAATATGATATATGATATATAAAAGATCTATAAATAACTATAAGCATTTCACAAGACACATGTGTTAGTCATGTTAGTCTAAAAGATAGAAAATACAATATATGTGTGTGTGTGTGTGTGTGTGTGTGTGTGTGTGTGTGTGTGTGTGTGTGTGTGTAACCAAGCGTAATGAGGAAAGAAAGGAACTATAATGGAAATATAGCACTGGATGTAGTATGCAAAAGGAAGATGCCCCCAAATGTTAGCAATATAGGAAAAGGGAAGGATGACACCTATCATCATGTATCACTGTGTATGTCCTACATCATGCTCAATATACCACGTGAATGCATGTGTGTAAATAAGAAATCTATCTATCAAACCAAAGGTAAAGTGCAAACAATGTATATTATAAAAACATGTCCTAATTTTGTATTTTTACTAATATTTGAATGTTTTTGTGTTTTATGCCCTCCATGAGGGCATAAATGAAAACCTATTCTTCGAAGAAAAGGAATGGTGATCCAATAATTCCTATATGGATGGGAATAGATATAGATTATGCTAATTTTATAATGTTCCTAAATAAACACACATAAAAAGGATGAATTATTGTTATAGGAGGCTATTTTAATTTAATTAACTTATAACATTAATTGTCCAAATTAGAAAACACTTTATAAAGTGACTATGGACATAGAAAGCATCAAAACACACAGGAGAGATTGCACTTAGTTGTTTCTTTTTGGATTTGGAAGAGTCTCATGTGATCTGAATGAAGGAACAATCTGATCTAGAAATAAAAATGCTTCCTTATACGAACTGGCACATGAGATCAGTATCTAGTAAAAATTGTATAATGGTTTTATACCTATTGTTCAGCCTTGGCCTTACTTTGATACTAGGTATACAACTTCTTGATTGATTTACATGCCTTGAAATGACTATCATTGTATGTCAGTCTTCTTTTCTCACCTTTGGAATGGATCTGTAAACTCTACTCAAACCCTCAAGCCTTTATAGTGAAAGATGGATTTCTTGAAAAAAATGGTATGTGGGTTTTGGGCACCCCTAAGAACCACTAATATTATCACTACTTTGAAGATGACTCAAACCACATGTCATTCTCCTATAATGTGATATCTACTTGTAGTGTAATTAGAATTTGAAAATCTTGCTTTAGACAAAACTTGCTTGATTTTCACACGTGCTCAAATACATCGAAGGGGTCAATTTGTTTTATTGTGGAGAGAATAAGGAAACTCTGGACATAGGAGAAGACTTTAAACTTGTAGACGGTGTTTCCCTAATGGATTTTCATTAGTTACTTTATTTTCTAGGGAGAAGTAAGTGCCTTTTGTGCTTGCTTTAACATGAGGAGAACATAAAGTGCCAGGACCTTAAATGAGGTATGATTGACTTACTTATATAGGATTTTGATGGTTATTATGTCATGAAAGGCTGACCAAGATGGAATATTAGTTCATATGAAGATGATGGAATTGAAATTTTTAACCCAAAACATGGCGGCAGTCTAAAACCGTGACAATAGGATCGGGATTGACATGTGTTAATTTCGCAAAATCTATGGTTTTTTTAATTTGTAAAAATTGGATGAGGCTCCAATAACCATTAAAAAGATAGAGAAATACTTAGGAAGGCCCAAAAGAAATAAAAACTATAGAGACTAAGGAGTAAAAACTAATTGACCCTCCTCAAACATGTGTAAGAGACCAAGGAATCAAAAGAATTGACTCTCCTCAAACATTCATAATATTTATTTATTATATATTTTTGAATATTATAGATAACATATCATATCTAGATAAAACCACAACATAAACCACCAATCCGAATAAAACCAAGAAATTCGGGTCAATAACAAGTCAACAGAGAGCTAAGGCCTATTTTATAATGCCTCTAGTATGAGTGCAAGGCCCATTGTAATTCTTCAAATGTTTACTCCTATTATCCTCCTCAAAGCTATGACCATGCACATATCCATTAGAACTACTTAAATTAAATTTCATATTTCTTTGTTTATTATACCCCCAACCACTTGATCTTGTATAATGGATATGCATTGTCCACTGTCGTATCATGTACTTAACCTATTTTTGTTAGCAAAAAGAAAGAACACATCTACTGCACAATCTTCTTATTCACCTCTAGAAGTAAATCAACCACCATTTCTAGGGATTCAATTATTAACTTTGATGCTCCATGGTGGAAAGGTAATTAAAAAAAGAGACCCATCGAGCATAAATTTTTACCTTTGATGCATTCACCAACCTTGGAAAAGTTTTGTAGATTCTTGGCTGCATCATTCACTGTCAATCTATCATATCTTGGGTTATGGTTATGGGCCTTTCATTTGGCCTTGAGCTCAGGGAGAGGTACATGATGATGGAATTCTTCACTATGCCCTAAATATAAATCCATTTACCGATAATTGGTCTACCTGCTTTCAACAAAAGAAAAATTAGGCCATAATGTAGAGGAGCCATAAGATTTTATCTTGGAAATACCTAACAATGGCACATAGGGATCTAAATAGAAAATAAGGAAAACTTCACCATTTTTAGTGCCTAATGTGATTGACGAGAGATAGATGGTTGGTATGAAGATTCCTAAATTTACCATCTAGAGTAAAATATTTCATTAGATGAAAACAAACTTTGGGCAACCTACCAAGGAGCTCTAAGCACACAAAACCATTATCCATAAGAATTATGTGTTCCTCGTGAAGGAATAAAGTGTCCATTTCCAATTTATTATGCCCCTTCTCTTTGAAGATATTCATCCCTTCCATCAAAATACCCATCACTTTCACCACAAGTTCTTCAAATACTCCAATACCAAACCCTCTAACAAAAACAAAATTTTTATCCCAAGAAGTGACAAAGTCGATAGCCGGATAGGATCACTACCCCACAATTTCATAAAAATACATGTTAACCTTCCCTTCTTAAAGATAGGCCAAACAACAACATCTCTCACTGCGTAGTCTTATACAAGATGAGGGCTCCACACGAACTCTTTCACCACCCATAATTCTCGGTAGAGAGAAAATCGAAACCCCAATAGAAATATTTTAGAACACCTTCAAGAAATGGGGCAAAGACAACTTTATATCGCATCGTTTGTAATATTAGGCCAATAGTATGAGCACCAATGAAATCCAAATACATCATAACACATCACCCACAAGCTTTGCTTGATCATTAATAATGTCTTTCCTGATAGCATTGTGAAGAAACATAAAATTGTGTCGAGATAATCTTCACACAATTTTAACACCATGATTAGCTAGAGAATCAGCACTAAAATTTCCTCTCTTGATACACACATGATGGAAGGTGACCTTATCGAATTAGGAATAAGGTATTTAATATCCATCAAAATTTTCAAAAACTATGATTTTCAATAGGAAGGAAAAATGATAGTTTAGATTTTCTAATTCGGAGGATGGATGTCCTTAGATGCATTTTATGTTATAAAACCTTATGAAATAATGGTAGAAAAGTGTGAAAATATAAGAAATTGGCTGAATATCTAACAAGGTGTGCTAAGAAAGAATGAGAAGGGTGTATCTTTGCATGCAAGTGTGGAATTTCAAGGTTAGAATTGTCAAAGGATAGATTGATAAATTTGAGTATCCATAATTACATCTTACATTTAAGTTAAATTTCAATTCTTTACTATGGAAATTGACTTACAATTTTTGTTGCACATTCCATAATGGATCATGCCCACACCAACACAATAGAACATTGTAAAATAAATTTTGTGGGAAGAAATTTTTTCTACACATTCAATTATGTTTTCCTTTATTTGTGTAATTTTCATTTCATACTTAAAGGGGGCACATAAAATGTAGACACTCAAATTTGGAAATTTACCATTTGATATTATTAGTTTTGAAAATGCACTCTTATTAAGACAAACACACTCTTTCTATCCCCACATACACCATCCGAAGGTCTCTTGTATAACTTTTTTATTCATATACATTGATATGTTAATATATTCTAAGAGTTAAATGCATAAAATCCATAGAAAAACTCCACTGACAAGATGAAACCTTTAGTTTTCATATTTTTCACCCCTTTTAAACATACACTTTAGTTGTCTTGTGGAATCTAGTCGTGGATAACTCGTATGGTTTTGGAACAATTTATCCTCCATTTTTATATTTCAATTTTATATTCTTCATTAGGTCATTTAATCCCTTTGGGTCGACCTTTCCATGATAATTTACCTTTAGAACCCTATATAAGCAAGTTAAACTCACCTCATTTACTAACATAACATTATCATGAACTCCTATTACAAACACTAGCACTAAAGGCACCCAAGGATCACTAAATATCACAAAATATTATGCACAATCATTAGGGAAGAAATAAATACAATTTTAAAGCATTCTACCCAGTTAAGGAATCATCTTCCCCAATTTGCAAGCACTTAAACATCATTGTCTCAAAATAGCCAAACTCATTTCCAAGAATTATAAAAGAGGTTATAATTTTTCAACCATAGTTGCATTCATTTATATATCACATGGTAGGTGGATAAAGTTGTGTGGTTCGATACCTCTTCATAGTAGTTTTGATGTCAACAATCTAAGGATTGCACCTCAACCTAGCTAATATTTGTTTTGTAGGATTTCTTACCCATGACTAGGGTTTGATATCTTACTCAAAATATTCATATTGATTTGTAACATGAGAGAAAAATAAGGTTTGATAGAGACATGCAAATCTAGGTAGGTGACAATCTCAAAAAGTTACAAAGTATGCTTTAAATCAAGGTCAAAATCATATAGCAAGCACAAAACCATATGGATGGTCATGGCGAGATCTGCATGGTCCAAGAATGTCAATTTCTAGCTATAATAATAGAAAAAAGTAACTTATAGGTTTAGATCTCCAAATTCTAATGGTTTGCACACCCATAATTCCCATATCCATTTGTAATCAACTAAGTGCACTCTTTTTCTTGTATTTTTAGCTCATAACATATTATATATATTTATTTCAGAATTAATGCATTGTTATGATATTACATGATTAATGTTGGAAGTTAGTTATGATCTAGTAAGAGTAGGCTTACACAACTCAAAATAATATTGCACTCGCGTTTAAACCATACATACATTTATATAGGAGATGGTGGTCCTATAATTTAGGATATTCTACTCACTACTTGCTCTCTTAGAATCTCTCGTAGGTTACTAACAAACCTATATGTGAACGATTATTTTTATATACAACAATATAGCATTTATGATCTAATCATATAACTCTAAATAAATAGTATTTACCATACGATAAATATCAAACCATAAACCATGTGAATGATAGATTTTCTAACATTCGCCCTTAGTGTGAATATGGGAGAAAAAAATTGCACTTCTTCTATAGCTTTCCGCTTCCCCTTGCATGTTCATGATCTTGGAAAATTTATGGTTTTGCAAAGGCTGACCAACAACATTGGTATGAACCCCTACTCATCGATATGAACCCATGTTCATCAAATATGGACCCATGTCCAAGGTATGAACCCCTGTTCATCCTCTTCAAGTATCATGATGTTGCTTTTTCCTTGTGCTTTCATCTTTCCACTATATTTTCACATCAAGAAAGTACATAGGAATAGACTTCAACATAATGAAAATGGAACATTGGTATTATGTTCCCCTCACAATGTGAAATTTCCATTATTCATCAATCCATAAAACTGAAATGAAGCACGCTACACACAACTAAAACAAACTACAAACAAGAAATCAAATAATGAACTGAAAAACATGTCACACCTCATTTTTGTGGCCCGGATTTGCATATGGCGAGAGGAAGTTGTTTGTCCTCCATCCTTCATTGTCTTCTTCCTCCATTGGTTGAAGTTGCTACCTCAATGGAATGTGATTATTTCGCTCAATAATTTCCACATTATGTATCCCCTCGACAATGTGTAATCGTTTATTTCTTGAACATTTGGTAACATTGAAAATGCATCTCAAAGGTGTTTTATTTTTATTTTGATACTTTTCGATGAAAAATAACGTTGTATGACTTAAACTATTAAAGACAATAAAACTTGTATACAAATGACTCTTTTCAAAAAGATTCTTGACACTACAATATACTTTAAGGAATGATAATGTAATTGACTCACTTCTTATAATGACACTTTTTACATTTTGACCAAGATGATAACTACTCGACACAAAATTACATTGACAACTCAATAATACTTTGTATGGATTTATAACACAATAACAACTCAAAGCTCGAGACATTTAAAGAAAAATAAGACTTAGAGATTGGACAAAAGAAACAACTATACTAAAACTACTTAAATATGACACACAACTTTTTATAACTTATTACTAATAACACTCAACCTAAGTTTTTTGAAAATGGCAGAAAACCAGAATGGCATGACAAATATTAGTAGAAAACTTGCGAGCAATAAAAAAAGAATTCTGAAAAGACTTCGACCTTAACTTAAGGTACCAAAACAATAAAATCTGACAAAGCCATGATTTTTTTTTACAAAACCACGTACTTTGAGGTGGTTTTAGTAGAAGTATACTAACCACATATTTAAATCGAATGATGGTGTGAATGCATGCAATATCAAAATGCTACTTGCGAGCAATACCAATAACCAAATGACAAGAGCTAGTTGAGAATAGGATGTTCTAGTTACAAAAAAGAATTCCTAAGGATGGAGTATGTGCGGGTCTTGGTGAGAAGGAGTTCTGTGTTAGGTGAGCAACGCCTGAAAACAACTCCCAACTCCCAACTCGATTTTCCAAGAAAAATGTAACTAACTTTGACTAAATCTACTCTAGTTGGTAGAATTTATTATTTTTAGTAGTTTACTAGAACTTGCTATTCTTAGTAAGTTCACATGCTTATTCTTTGAAATAAATGCTTCTCTCTTAGAACAAAAATTTCCACACATCTTCTACATGCCTAAATTAGAGGAATTTCCAACTTTCTAACCTACTTTGCATTCAAGAGACTAAAATTTACTAATGCCCTAAAATAGGAAAAAACTGAATTACAACTTAGATCCTAATTTTCAGCCTTTAGATGGAAAATTTTGGGCCTAAAAATGTGCCGAAATGTGCTCCAACTAGAAAGGGTTTTGACCGATGCATTCACCTTACCGAAACATGTGGTTTAAAAAAACGGACTCAAACAGACACCCAAAGCACAAGTTATGACCTTTTCAAGTTCCTGCTAAAAATAGTGCATCAAACGAGATCATGTTTTTCCATTTTATTAACCATGCACAAATAATTCATTCATTTATTACATTTGTAGATAACATCGTTCATAACAAAAAATTGATTATTTTCTATATAAATGGTGTTTTGGCTCATACATTTCATAGGTTAGATGCATCACAAAAGATGTTATCCCTCCATGGTAGTATCCAACTCTAAAACTTTTTTCTTAGAGTAGTTGTAGATGAGTTCTTGTAATGTTGTTTAAATTGCTTCAAGATTACCCTTTATAAATCTATAAAGAATTTGAATGCAAATGACATGATGTTGATATTCTTCCAAATGACTGGATTGAATGTTGATATATTTGAAATTATACATACACAATATTTTCTCGGAGTCTAAGCATGTAAACTATGATGGATTAGGGAACCCAAACATTTTTTAAAGTGTTGAGCACTATATGGGACCAGTTTAATTTAATGGGGTTTATAATTGTAAGAATATGGTTCTTTTGGATGATTACATAGTTATTAGTATGTACAATGCAAGGGGAAACTATATAGTCATAAATAAAATTAACAAAAACAATGCCAATAATAACACATACTTTTTAGGAGAATTATAGTAAAGGTTGTGACCTTGCAATACATGGAAGATGTTCAAGTTATAATTGAATTCATGAAATGAGATTAAAACAACTTATTTTTTTGGTATTATTTATTTCTATTCTAAGTATTTAGTTACTAAATGTTCTTTCTAAAAGAGAGTTTTATTGCTAACATTTAATTTGCAAGTAATATTTTACATCGCATCATAGAAAAATGTCTACTGACTACTAGCTAAATGTTTATAGTTTTCAAATTACACAATATAGTGAAATTCCTTTACGAATGTAGTTTATTTCGATTTCCTATAAATTATATATTGAACAACACATCTACAAAGGAGTTTCCATTTCTTCAATTCAATTGAAATTAATTATCTTTTAAGTTTTTTTAATACATGCACTTCATTTATTTTCCCTTTTACACCTCTATAAAATTGTAGGTGGAAAATACCCGCATGAATATCCCCGGAACTTTCACCAACCAAGTTCAAGGTTCATTTTAAAACCTCTATAAAATTTTGATAAAGATTCCAAAACCAAATTTTCACCTATTTTTTTGAGCCGAAAAATCGAGTTCCAGACATGGTTGCACCATTGACGCGTGACAATACGACGTCAATAACTATCCTTGACGCATGTCAAAACAACGTCAATAGAGGCTTATCGACGCATGCATCAATGTAATCCATTGACGCAATGATGCGTGACAATGGCCTCATGCATGACGCATGAATCAATGGCCAATGACATGCACATCAATGGCCTCTCGCGACGCGCATCATGGTTTCAATGCGCATGCATGCGATGGCCATGACATTGATGCATCAATCATCAGGCTCGATTGATGCGCATCAATGGCAATCCATTGACGCATGCCATTGGCGCTCAATGAATGACGCACGCGTCAATGGCAGAGGCCATTATTGACATGATGCAATGGTTGATCATGAGATGCATCAAAGCATGATGCCATGAGGCATTGACGCATCAACATTGAACCATTGATGCGCATCAACAGAGCCATTGACGCACATCAACATTGGCCATTGACGTGTTCGACGATTTGGCCTATAAATACCCTCCCGCCGGTCATTTTCTCATTTACACTTTCCGGCTCTCAATTTTTTTGCAGGTGTCCCTCATTGTCAAAGACGCAAGCACAACTATAATGTCGACTTCACATGCTTCCCAACCGCAAGCTCAGAAAAAAATCAAGAAGAGAATCCAATCCAATCCATGGCCAAGATCATCTACAGGAATCCCTTGTGCCCTCACATCCATACTATTTTAAAGATGTCTTCCAAATATAAAGATTTGATGGATGCGTGTGAGTTTACAGGCTCATTGATATGCCCCATTTCGAAACAGATCCGGATATTTTGAATTACCTTCTCTCATCCTACAATTCAGAGGATGGCCTTTTTTATGTGACTCTGAATGATGGCCAATGTTCCAATTCAGTATCAAGCAAATGACATCCATCGGTTTACGGGCCTTCCGTTCAGAAATTTACCAATTGTTACAACGAAGGCAACACTCCTGAAGAAGACAAGAAATTTCTCGAATCAACGTTCGGTTTCCATGTTGATTGTAAGTATAATTCATTTTAATTCATCATTTTTATTCTATTTTTTATTCTGATACAATTTGGTGTTATAAATTTATATTAATTCTCACTATTTGGCATTTGCAGCCATGTCAATAAATCCAGGCATGTGGTGTGGATACGCAATCAATTACACCACTTTCTTGCTGCAGTTATTTCATTTTTTCAATCCAGAATAGTTTTGCAGGGTCGCCAAACAGATATACCAAATTGGGCCATTGCATACATAGTTGCCACTATCTCAAAACAAAAATTTGATTGGTGCACCTATCTATAAAAAAAAAAGAACTGACATAACAAATTCAAAACTTTCAAAAACTCCGTCATTTATTCCACAAACTATCTCCTCGGCTTTTATTACGAGGCACTTTTAAATTTAAAAGATAAAAAATTCCTACTTGCACTGACGAGGAGTTGATGAAGTTGTCAATTCCATTTGAAGAACAACATGTATAAACTATTTAGTTTGTATTTCAATTTTCGACATTGCACTGCACAGTTATTAACACTTTATGTTTTGCAGAGAAGATTTATCAAGCCCTTCCCCAAAAAAAAAGGCGTTATCAAGAGGAAGAGGCCAACAACACGCTGAGGCTTCGGGAGACTCCCAATCTGAAATGGAAGCTCACTCCTCTCTCCAAACCCTCAACAGCTTTGAACTCATTAAACGCCAGAGAAGTAATACCTTCTCATATATTATTTACAAATTCCAAATTTGTATATTTATTTTTCAATTTAAATTTTAACCAAATGAATTGACATAACATTTAATGTTGATGACATTACAGGGACTTTGGACCATACACATGTTTCAGAAACTCAACCTTCTTCCCCAACTCACTCCATACAGTCACATGCATTCGTATCTTCTGAACAACCACCGAATACAACTCCTACACGGCCACCCTTAGCACCGAAAAACTACCCCTCGACAACAAGGTACAACTTTTCAATAGTACGTTTAATTTCGTAGTTTTTTTCTTTGGATTGTTTTCCTATTTTTCATGTTTTTTCTTGTACTTTTCAGCACATTGCAGTCCTGATCAAACAGCGGCACCGACACCCACTCAACCAATCATTTTTAAAATGCCAACCAGAGGAACAGTGAAAAAGAACATTGGTAAACGCATGCCAATTGCTCCGCCCCTAATGCGGACACTAAACATTGCCTCCTCCTTTCAATTCCAACGCTCTCACTTGGTGGCTTGCCCAAGGCAATGGCATATCGGTTTTGAACAATATAAATTTAGATGAAGATTATTTGGGCATTGATAAGAATGACCCAACTAGTTTTTTTCAATACCCGTGAGATGATTCAAGGCCAAAGAGTATACTTCAATTTAAATATGCTTTACAATATTGAATTACATTTCAATTTAAATTTATTTATCTCAATCTTGATTAATTTTATCACAAACAGATCAGCCACCCAAAGGCAGAAAAAAGTAGCAAGCTGATCTTGCCAAAAGCCCCCATACTTCTCCAAAGAAGATCATCTTCATCGATTCGAGATAGTGAATAGTCATACCTTTTCCTTTGAGAACTTAATTGGTTATGATTGTCAATCCCATGTCGTGAGTTTATTCTACCTCATATCAATCAGCTTATAGAATGGGAGAGAAGGGCTAAAGTTCTTATCAATGAGATTATTAGTCATTATGAAAATTATTGGCAAAGGGATAGTTTATACGCATAGTCTAGAATCAACCTCGCAAAGATGGATTCCTTACTTACCCAAGTAAGAAGTGGACTATCACGTATAACAACAACTATAAAGATGACATTTTGGATAAGTCATTAAACAAATTGAAAATATTAGTGCCGAGGCCTGCATATTTTAACAAATGGTCTAAGGACAAGGATTTGGTAGCAATTACAAATGCCGAGAGAGATAGAGCGGTTGTAGTACTATCACTTTCAAACAATCATTCTTGTTAATTTGAAATTTTCATTTTTTAGTAATATTTTGAATTGACATTACTCTTTTTGTGTAGTTGAAATATGAAAATTTGAAGAGTCAAGCAAAGGTATTCCAAGTTCACTTGGAAACAACGAAGAACAGTTTATCCGCAACAAAAGAATTTGAAGGAAAATATTGTTTTGGTTAACAAACAAAACAATACACTAAAGCGGATAATTAAAGAGCATGGCTTCGACCCTGAAATATTATTCAAAGCTAAGGCAACAACTGATCCAAA
Organism: Taxus wallichiana var. yunnanensis; assembly: GCA_018340775.1. Lineage (NCBI taxonomy): Eukaryota > Viridiplantae > Streptophyta > Pinopsida > Cupressales > Taxaceae > Taxus > Taxus wallichiana. Next base: position 3,468,756 of record CM031235.1, read on the forward strand.
TTTGTTGTCGCATGGAGATGCGACAAATCAAGAAGAAAGAATTTTAAAAATCTGGACAATGTGCATGGGAAGATCTTATAAGTTCTGGGGTTATTTCTGTCATTGGGGAAAGGGGTACAACCACAAGTGGAAGAAACCATTGGGGAAAGGAGCACAGAGTAGAAATGGATAAAGAAAAAGAGGGTTGAAAACTTGAAACTTTTATTATTGTGGAAACTTTAAATATTGAGTGTGGAAACTTTTAATATTGAGTATGGTATTTGAATTTAATTATATGGATTTGATAGCCTTTTAAAATTTGAAATACTATATAATCTTTAATTTTGATTGCATATGGATTTGATATGGAGTTTATGCTTTTTGGTTTACTCTTAATGGTGATTGCATTAGATGGGGATGAATCATGATGATGTATGTTTCTTGTTTACTTGGATTATCATGAATTGTATGTGGACGTAGATGATGAATGATGATAATGGATAATTGTTTTTTACAAACATGGAATGATGATGATGATGATGAAAGATGATGAATGATGATAATGATATGATATGATATATATGGATGATGATCAATTTAATGTGGACGTAGATTTAGCTTCAAGCACGATAATTCTTCTTCTCTAGACATTTAAACTTGTTTTAAGATAATTCTTCTTCTCTATACTTGTAATGATATGATCATAATGTCATTAGAATGGATATAGATGATAAATAAATGGAATGTGTTATAATGGATATAGATGACATTAATGATTAGAATGGATATAGATGAAATTAGAATGATATACTTGTAATGATATGATTATGATTATGAATTGTTTTAAAAACATGGAATTGTTTTAATAAATTTAAATTAGATAAATAATTGTTTTAATAATAATTGTAGTGTCGACTCGTGATTATGATAATGATATGGTGATGATATGATATATATGGATGATGATGAATTTTATGTGGACGTATATTATAAATTGTATAATGTATCGTGGATTATGAATTGTATAGTATAGAAATATCTTCCTCTGTAAAATTCAATTGTCATTTTATCCCACAGTTAAAAAATATATCAAAGCATTTTGCAAATATAAAAATAAATTAAACATAATTGTAAGAAATCAAGAAAGAATCATCACCGGTAAGAAATTAAACATAATTGCAAAATATGATAGGGTTTAACTTACCTCTTGTGTATTAGATTGTTGTGAAATCATCAATGGTAATGTGCTAGATCTTTGTTTTAAAAAACTCAACACGAGAAATGGATTAGTAGATAGAGGGGTGAGTTCCGACATTGTCACCCCGAGAAGTACCAACTCCTCGATGGATGTCAACCCATGTTTTCCAAAAAATAAAAGATTGTATTTGAATAAATGTAAATATATAGACCTCTAACATCTTTAATGATAACAAGAGCTGAAAAAATGTAAAGTAACAAACAATAAGATTAAGGTGAAGAAGATACCTATTTAAAATTGAAATCATCACTGGTAATGTGCTAGATCTTTGTTTTAAAAAAACTCAACACAAGAAATGGATTAGTAGATAGATGGGTGAGTTGCCTGACATTGTCAGTCCCGAGAAGTAACAACTTCCTCGATGGATGTCAACCCACGTTTTCAAAAAATAAAAAGATTGTATTTAAATAAATGTAAATATATAGACCTGTAACATCTTTAATGATAACAAGAGCTGAAAAAATGAATAGTAACAAACAATAAGATTAAGGTGAAGAAGATACCTCTTTAAAGTTGAAATCATCACTGCCACTAGTAATGTGCTAGATCTGTGTTTTAAGAAAACCCAACACAAGAAATGGATTAGTAGATAGATGGGTGAATTGCACACATTGTCAACCTCCCAGAAGTACTTCCTTAAATGTATGTGTCAACCCACGTTTTCAAAAAAAAAAAAATATCGTAGTTAAATAAATTTAAATATATAGACCTGTAACATCTTTAATGATAACAAGAGCTGAAAAAAATGTAAAGTGACAAACAATAAGATTAAGATAAAGATAAAGAAGATACCTATTTAAAGTTGAAACAATCCATTATCAATAGCTTCATCAAACTCGATGTTGTCTTCTGTAGAATGTGACGATGAGCCAATTACACTCTCAAGGTTGGGAATATTTGTACTTGTAGCTGTATTATTCACACCTCTTCTTTCACAAAGGGAATTCCAATGCGCAATTTCTCTGTCGAACGGAAAGGTTTCGATGGAGTATCGAGAAACATAACACCTCATGCAACTTTCCATATTTTTATCCAACCTGTTTCTCAGTTTTGATTTTATAAATGATAATGCACTGAAAACCCTTTCATCCTCCATAGACCCCAAAATCATTGTTTGGCATAACTCATATAATCTGAAATATTCACTGATATCTTCTTGTAAGATAGAACTTTGATAGATTCCTCGCCACAACCTTGTAATAACACCACTTTTAGAAGGTTCGTCTAAAATTTTATATTGGTTCCTCATTGTTGTTGCAAAATTTGTTGATTGAAACTTTAATAAATCAGCATTCAATATACCTTTGATTTCCATACCCTTGAGCTCTGAAGTCTTTGTAAATTGTTCCATTATTGTACCCATGGATTTATGGAAATGCTTTCTAACAAAGTCTGCATGGCCACCTTCAGTATTCCAAAAATTAGGATTCATCACACCCATGGCTTCCAGAATTTTATCTTTACAGAAACGTTCCCTAATTTCTGATGACAAGGTTTCTAAAATTTTTTAAGCTTTATTCTTGTTTCAACTATAACAGACTCAAAGAGATTACGTGTCACGGAACATCTTCTCGTTCCGATCCTGTAATATCTTGACATTTTTGCAAAATGTGCAGTGGTATTTCCCTCCCATTAACAGTGATGCAGAGGTGATCATGGATATTAAATCTCAAAAAGGTGCTAGGATTTTTAAGATCTAATAAAGCTTTCCAATTCTCAAAAATAGGTGCATCAAAACTATCTTGGGAATAGTACAATATATCAAGACTTTGACATACCATTTTTCTCATCCGTATAAAATCCACAATATAGATTAATCTACCCCATGTGCATGCTTCATCAATGTATTGATCTCCTTTAACATTGGAAGAATACCAACCAATGTAAGCAATGTCTCCAAATCAGTTAAACGGAACAACAAGTCCCTCGCCCTATCAACTTCATGATGGTATTTGTGCATGAAACCAACCAACGAAGGATACTCCTCACGAACTCTGCATGCAGGTTCATACAAAGAGATCCATCTAGTCTCAACATCCTTCAGTTTTTTTGCCATCTGTAATTCCAATTGCAAATTTTGGAACTCAAGAAATCACTTTGGGCTGCTTGACATATAGGCATGAAGTTCTCTTATAAGGTCTTCTAATTTAGCAACATTTTCATGGTTGCTTACCATTTTATATGCTAAATTCATTCTGTGAGCCATACAAGTGAATTGGTAGCATATATGGGGCCACTGTTTGTTTGTAATCTAACACACAACCCTGTTTGTGACCCTGCATGATGATGCACCATCTGCTCCAACGCATACCAACTTCGTAGCAATTTCATAATCAGTCATTCCAACAATATCTTTCAAATGAGAAACAACTATTTTATGTAGGTTTTCGGCATTGCAGTTTTCAACCATTTTCATAACACCCAACAGATGAGGTGTCCTTATATGATTTTCTAAAGTATAGACATGGATACATACCCATGCAATGTTGTCGAATGCTGTCACTTCATCAATAGAAAGAGAGATAAACTTTTCTTTTTTACATTCTCTTTCAAATCTTCCTTCTCTATCATCGAAAGGCATTTTGCCATTTCCCATCCACTACTTTCTAGACCAATGAGACTGAGGTACATTCAACATTCCATTAAATTGATACAAAACTTTGAAATCGAGGAAATCCAAAATCGGTCTTCCTTTTTTAGTATGTGAAATAGAGTAGAGAATTGTATGAATTTTGCATGTAGATTTGTTTCTTTCATCTTACCAATATGCGATGTGATCGTTCCTCCCTTTTCCAAGAGATGTCTGTGTTTTTTCTGCTCTGCCTCATATTCCACTTTGCGTATCTAACATGCATGCATTCTTTTTCAGTTTTCCACCTATGTGTTTTGATTTTCTGGCCATCCACCCCATTACAGTCAAATATTGTTTTCCACAATGTTTTTCTATAGTGTCCAACTTCAGTTGCATTTTTTTTGCTTTCCCAATTTCCACGTACATATTGTACATGTACATTCAGATGGGATCTCTTCATAATTAGATGATTGTACAGGTTCAATAAATGGAAATTTAGCTTCCCAATCAAACTTGTATGTCCTGCCAATGGTCCACATATTCTTGTTCGTTTTCAATGCTTTACTTTTTTGAGTAGAATTTTGAGCAATATCACAATCACCTGGTTTCCTCTTTCTTGGACCGGAGTTTGAATTTGATTTTTGTGTTCCATTTTGCTGAGTATTTGTATGTGTGATATCTTGATGCACTTCTAGTTGCACCCCAACAGGAACAATATCTTCAAGATCTGGCATATTATCGTAGGTTTCATTTGTTTGACTTTGATACTGTGCAGAATGCATGTCCACCTCAATAATACCTTCCACACAGTCAGTATTCTGATTCTTTTTGGTGGCATCTATATGGTTGGTATTTTCAATATCTGTATCCATGCAGAGTTTCCAAAATACTTGAAGAGTGATTTCTGAGATTTCTTACTTACTTTCAGGTTCTTCGCATTCTTTGAGCTAGCACCTTCCATTATTCTGAAGAGAGTCCTGCATCAGCAAAAGAACCAAGTAGTGACTCTATCCACTATCTGAGGTCTCTGTCACGCATCCCCTATCTGAGGTCTCTATCACATGTCAACTCTACACTTGTCACGCATGTCAACAGCCTATTCCCTCGTCACACGCCACTAAGTTCTATCGTGTCATCTCTACTCACGCGTGTCAACTCTCCTTGTCCCTGTCAAATTTGTTTGTCACGCCATCAACTATATTTTCATGCGTATGTAATATCTCATTGTCACACATCTACAATAACTCTTTGTCACATGTCAAAATGTCATCGTGTGAAACCAAACCTATTTCTTTTTCATGCAGTCAAACTTCATATATCTCTTTAAGCTCTTGCACATATCTACAATAACTCTTTTTCACATGTTTTCAACAATGTCCCTATCTATATATTTTAGTGTCAACAACTAACCCTCACAAAGCTAACAAATTTTCAATCTCTTACGGTGCTTAAGAGTATGCGTTCAAACTTCACAGTATTGGTAATTTGGTAAGCTACTTGAGGTATACTACCCGAAAGAATCACCTAGGTTTTTATAGGAGATGTTTTCAAATGAAGGTGAACCCCCAAAAAAATATATTTTAGCTATATATTTTAGTTTTAGAAATTATCTTTAAAGAATTTAATTTGAATATTTAAAATTAATCAACCCATTTATAGAAATTTTCCTAAAATGAAATTTTCACCATATATAAAATATAGTATTTTTGCATTCTAAGCATCTCCTACCATTATTTTTTCCATCCATGGAATATTTTGCATCCTTATCTGATAATTTAATAAGATAGTTTTATTATTATTTTCTTATGACTACAATGTAAATTTAAAAATACAAGAATATAGGCATATTTTATTTATTTACTTGGTGGAAAAATATTAACTAAAATTGTGAGGAGAGCGTCCACTCAAACTATTTCCCGGATGTTCTGACCTTTTATTCGGATTTGGTTGAAGGAAGAGGAAAAAATTACAGAGAAGAAAGAATACAAAGCTTATTAAGGAAGAGGAGAGTAATTTAGCATTTGAGAAGATATATTAAAATGGTTCAACTTTTTTTTCTCGTGGGTAGCTATAATAAAATGGTTAAATTTTCAAGGTTCTAAGTTCAATCCCAGACTCAAACAAGATTTTAAAATCTTATAACTTATCAAAATCAAAATATCATGTCCAAAATTTGACTTGGTGCAATGGGCCAAGTTTTGTCATGAGATATATGGGTTAAAGGGTTTGATCCACGAGCGAGACATACAATTTTACTTGTTTAAATGTATTTTTAAAACCAAACATGAAAATAAAGTTAATGATATATAATATCGATATAAACATATATAAAGCAAAAGGTTGGTTGTTCATCCATAAGCCCGATCTCGTGGTAAGTGGTCAAGTATTTAACTCCCTTCCCCACTTTTTACTACGTGAAACATAGAAATCCTTTTTCTATTTTATGGGAATAGTAAATCAAATTGTCGTAAATAAACATGCTCAAGCATGGAAGTAGGAGAGAGAAGTGAAATTTTGAATGTAGCGGAGGTAGGAAATCTAGCTTGAATGGTGGAAGCAGAGTGATGGAAGCCCTACCGTGGATTCTATGGAATCTTTAAAGCCTCACGTGTCATTGCAGGTAAGCACGTGCCCCGACCTAGGTAATGACAAGAAAGTGAAGCCTGTGGTGGAATCCACGTGGTGAAAATATTGGTAGGAAAAATATGGACAAAAATGCCTTGGAAGGATTGGATCCTTCTAAAGATAAGGGATTTCTAGGTCTTAAAATATCGGACTCTCTAAGAGTGATCCAAGGCAAATATGAAAGGAGATTTATTCGGAAAATGCTTGGGATATCTCCCCAACATTGATTTCTTCCGTAGTTGGTCTAAGAGAAGATGGGCATAAAATGGATCTATTGAGGTAACTACATATGTGAATGGTTTTTTCTTAATTTCTTTTCCTAGTAAAGACCATGTCTTAAGAATTTTTATGGAGGGCCTTGGTTCATTGGTAAATCCCATGTGGTGGTGTAACAATGGGAACCGGCCTTCAACCCTTTGCAAAATTGTCTCTAAATATCCTATCTGGGTGAATCTCCCTAGCTTACCTCTTGAGTTCTGGGAACCTGAGGTCTTGATCGGTATAGCCAAAAGTCTAGGAACCCCGATAGTGATTGATCTTGTTACTAAATCTAGAACTAGGCTTACGCATGTGAGGTTTTGCGTTAATATGAAAGAAGAATTTATGTTGGAAGAAAATATCACTTTGATCTCAAATTTTGGGGATTGGGTGCAAATATTTGAGTATGATCCATCCCCTTTTATTTTTAAAAATTCAAATCAGAGGGCGTGATCCTCAAAAGTTCCCAATACGTGAGAAGAAGAAGTAGAAATCAGGTCCAATATCTCTTTCTACAGGTCCTAATAAAGATAACACAGAATGGGGAAAGAGGGGAAAAATGGAATAACTTTCAGGCAAGACCTTGGAAGGGATCAAGAGTTTCCAAATGAGACTATAGTGGCTAAAACAAAAATTGTGGTTGAGGCGGAGGCTGAAGCTGAAGTTGAAGAAGATGATCCAAAGAACAAGGTTAAATGGGTAAAGTAGAAAATGAGAAGAAATGTGAACAAGAATTTTCCCCAAATCTAAAATAGAAGGAAGCTGAGTATCTATCTGATTCGAAGGGAACTATGCACTGAAAGTGGCTCAGGGTATTTCTCTAGAAGATCTATCCACGATTGGACAAATCTCTTTCGGCCAAAGACAGGAGGAAGGCATCTCGACTTCTAATGATTTTGACCTCTTGATGGGAGGTATTGTTCTGGATTCTATTGATCCAGTGTCCTCCCCTATTACTCCTGTAACAGGGTCCAAACCTATAACTAGAAGTAATTTTAGAGCTGATGTGGGTAAAGATTTAACTCCTAAAGGGAGAAAATATAACAAGGAGAAGAGGGAGACCTTGGTTAAGAAAGACTTGGATAAAGGGTTACAGAAACCACTTAGGTTTCCTCAATCAAAGAATAAATGATCTTACTCTCTTGGAATATTAGAGGGTTGAATAACCCCAGTAAGAAAAGAATCCTGAAAATATTTTAGGAACAAATACAAACCTGATATCCTGATGATACAAGAAACAAAGATGAGTACAGAAAGATTCAAAGAAGTGGGAAATATGGTATGGAAAGATGGCCTTTGGGTTGGGGTAAGTTCGGAAGGGCCTTCAGAAGCATATTCACCCTCTGAATCCCCTCTTGGTTAAAGGCATGGTGCTCATGTCATCGTCCAACCACCTAACCATGGGTTTTACTTGATTTAACTTCAAACAAGTCCTAGATTGTTTCTAATATCTATGCCCCAACTTTGTGATTGGTAGAAGGAATCTTTGGAGTGAAATTTATAAGGGGAGGTCCCTTTTTAAATATGGTGATTGGATTGTTGGAGGATACTTCAATACCCCTCTTTCCTCTAGGGGGAAAAGGTGGAGCCATTTCTTATAAGGATAACATGGATGAGTTAGCTAATTTTTTAATTAATGATGATCTTTGGACCTCAAGATTGGAGGCTCTAAATTTACCTGGGCCAACAAAAGAATCGGATAGGACCGATCTAGATCAGACTAGACATATTTATGGTGTGCCACCCTTACATGATTAATCAACTCTACTCTCTATCCACAATGCCCAATGGATCCGACCCCAACCCATCATTCTCAAGATGGATATGGTTGTTCCCAAAAAAACTAGACCATTTAGATTTGAAAAATGTGGCTCCAAAATCCTAACATTTTGTTGAAAATTTAGGATTGGTGGGGATCAAGGTCCGTGGGGATCAAGGTCCATGGGGTATCAATGTTCAAATTAAGTTTAAAGTTGAAGCATGTTAAACAAAATCTGAAAACTTGGAATAAGGAAATTTTTGGGAACATTTTTCAGTCTAAGAGTATAATAGAGGAAGACTTAAGGACTATTAAGGAACTAATGGAGGAAGATGGGCTCAACCAAGCACTTAAAATTCAAGAGCAATCTCTCCTCATTGAATACCATGATATCCTGGCCAAGGAGGAAGTCTACTAGAAGCAAAAATCTAGAGTTAAATGGCTAAAGGAGGGTGATAGAAACACTAAATTCTTCCACTTCTTTGCCACCTCCAAGAAAAATCATCTCAAGATCAAGGAGATCAGGAAAAATGATGGTACTCTCACAGAAGATGAAAAAGAAATCAATGAAGTTATTGTCAATTATTTTAAGAACCTATTTCTCCTGGGGCTGATCCAAATAGAACATCTTGGGAGAAGGCCCTCGAATCTTCCAGAATGTCATTTCGGATCAAGAAAATAGAGATCTCATGTTCATTCCCGGGAGGAAGAAATTAGATATTTTATTTTTGACATGGAACTAGATAAATATCCTAGACCTGATGGGTTCCTAGCCTTCTTTTTCCAACATTTCTAGGAAGTGGTCAAGAATGAGGTCATTGAGATGATCTAGACTTTCTTCAATAATGGTCATATTCTCAAACAGATCAATAGTACTTTCCTAGTCCTTATTCCCAAGATGATAGGGGCCAAGGATGTTAAATATTTTAGACCCATCATTCTATGCAACACTAGCTACAAATTGATAACCAAAATTATCGCTTTCAGGCTTAGGAAAGTGTTGTCCAATTTTATCTCTCCTAATCAAGGAGATTTTGTTCCTGGGAGACAAATTCTTGACAACATTTTGGTCATCCAAGAAGCCATTCATTCTATTGAAATCTTAAGAAGATCCTCCATGATAATTAATTGATGTGGATTACATCATTAAAATAAGATGGAAAAACATCGTGGTTTGCACCTTGTTGAAAATTGCATTACATTTTTCATATTTCTAAAAACCACAGTGTTTTTTTCAACATGTTGAAAAATACACCTTATTTTTTAGCACTTAATAAAACATAATGCTTCTCCACCGGATAAATACTTAATGGGGATTGCATGATTGCAATAAGATGGAAAATCATCATAACTATGGATTACATTATTACGTAAAGGTGAAATATCATCGTGGTTTGCACCTTATGGAAAACTATGGTTCATTCTTTATAGTGTTGCTAAACACAGTCTATTTTTCAACATGCTTAAAACTAAATTTTTTTCAGCACTTTGAAAATAGCAATAAAAATTCCACATGATAAATAGTTATTGTGGATTACATCATTTCATCATAATTACATCAGCTTTCTATATGTTAAAATATTTTTTACTATCCATATATTGTTAGAGTAGGTATTTACCTTAGCTCATGTTCACCTAGGTACTTTATTTACCTTTATTTTATTTATTCTCACCCACTTATGTGTGTGGATATTTCTTTTATCTTATTTAGATATTAGGAGATATTATCTAGCTATCGGTATAGTTCTTTCCTTCATCTATGGTATTAACTAGATCCTTGATTTCTAGTTCTCTCCTAAATCTATGGTCTTGACTAGTTCTTTGATGATTAGTTCTTTCCATGATTTATGGCTTGATCTATAATTTTTATATGTGAGTTGTAAATGAGTTGTTATTATAACAACTCATATATTTGATATATTGTTATGTGTGGGTTACGTGAGCTATACTCACCCCACATAATTAGGTTTGGTTGAGATTTTGTAGTTGGCAAGACTCCTTAAAATTAGGATGTCTTTTGCCTATATATATAGTGTTTCTATATTCTGTAAAACAACCCGAATCAATTGAATTCATAATATCATTAGTGAGTGATTATTATTATTCAAATTTAAGGTTTGCTTTCACAAACCTATCTTTGAGAACGTAGGGAGTAGCTATTCTTTTGATTCGATCTTGGTATTATACTTGCTTAATTTTCCTTAGGTACTTCTTGTTATACAATACCTTGTCAATGTGTCATTATTTATTCTTTGGTGTCCTTGGTTCATATTGCCTTGATCCTTTGGATTCATTTCCATTTATTATTTGACATTATTTGTGATGATTTGATGTCGTTACGCTGTTTGGTTTGTCCTAGGGTCCATTTTAAATCAACCTTAGTAAAACCTTTCTTATTATGCCTCCTATCACAAGGATGGGGCATAAAAATTAGGGTCAAACCCCTTTATAAATGATAAGATAAATCCTCTTTTTGAAGATAACACCATGGTTGATCATAGTGGTGGTGAGGATAATTCTCCTTGGGTGGAATTTGAATTTAGTCCTACCCAAATAGATAACTTCTTGTTTCAAAATAGACATGAGGTTATTATGTGTGTTGTAGAGTTAGGGGCCAAGTTGCCACCTACGTTTGATCCCTCTCTCCTTTCTAGCATGGTTCATGGAGAGGAAGAAGTAGAGCATCCTCCACATAACATTGATGAAATCTTAAACCCAGGACATGCTTCTACTTCCAGCCAATGGAATGAGGAAGAAGTGCCTTCTCAAAATGATGGAGGATATCACATCCCCATTGTCAAAATTCATTGCGAGGATCATGAAGAACATGCTAATCATGAAAAACCTCCTCCTCGTGAGAATCGTGAAGAGATACCAACCCAAGAGGTTACCTTAGAACAAAAATACAAGCTCTTACTCACCAATTGGAAAGCTTGGATTCACATGTTAATAAGGAACCAAAAAGACTCCTAGAATAGAAAAACCTAGAGCTTCATATCACGAGTTCTATACCAACTCCCCATCAGGAAAAATGTAAAGAGTTGTATGAGGAGTTATACACAGATAATAAAGGTGGTGAAATAACTAGACTTAACTACTTATATAGGCCAACACCACCTACACAGGGAAAATATTTGACCAAGAGTGGTTATCCATGAAGAACGCCCTTACTACTTTACAAGAAGGCAATGTAGGCCATAGTAAAAAGTATCAGTTTGAGGAGTTATGCCCATATCCCTTCAACAGGGCTATGTTATAAGTACCTTTCCCTCATCACTTTGATTATCCCAAGTTTGAAAAATACAAGGGAAAAGTTGATCCAAGAGACCACATTAAATACTTTTACATGGCATGTCAAGAGGTCGCTTTTAGTGATAATTATCTCATTCACCTTTTCCCACGGAGTCTAGGGGTCAAGCACTTGAATGGTTTTTACATATACCTAAAGGGTCCATTTCTACATGGATGGAATTAGCAAAACACTTTATGCATCACTTCTCCTTTAACATGGAAAATGACATTACCATGATATATTTGTGCAATATGAAACAAAAGAATAATGAAAGCTTCACTAGTTTCTTACAAAGATGGCGAGGGCTAACTAGTCGCTTCCCTTGCTCCATACCAAAGAAATAGGTTGTTAGCATATTTGTACCTAAATTACATTTTGAATTTAATTTCCACTTGCAGATGCATTGTGGAAACACATTTGAAGAGGTCATAGAAAAAGGTAGTCAAATTGAAAAAGCATTGTTAGCAAAAGGGACTTTAAAACCCTTCTCACATGATAATCATGATTCAAATCCTAACCGCATAACCAAAGTTCATTCCAAACAAGAAAAATAACATCATAGGTGATGGTATAATGGACTCTAAATGAGTACAGGTTGTTCAAAACCATGCTCCTTTGAAACTTTCTAAGGGACCTCTCGACCCCTAAGTATAAACGTCACACTTTCACCCCTTTATTTGAATCTATGTCATCGATATTAAAACATTTAGAGGTAATCAACATGGTTAAATACCTAGAAACTATACCCTATGGAGATGACACACCTAAGCCATCATGGTTTAGAGAAAATGAATATTACGGGTTTCATCATGTTAGGGTCACAAAAATGATAAATGTTTGAAGTTAAAACACTTCATCTAGGACTTAATTGATAGTGGTGACATGGAAATGGATTCCTCCGCCCTAGTAAATCTACCAATGCAAACTTGGGAATTTATAAAGAACCTTTCCCCAAGCATAACAAAGGAAAGGAAAAGTTAGATCAAGGACAATCGTCCCAAACCAAAAATGCCAACTATGTTGTAAAAACAAATAATCCTTTTGATGCCCTAATTGGTTGTGTTAACCCACCTTTTGAGCATATCAACACCATTAATATTAAAATGAAGGAGTGCATTGTGGAAACACAACATGCTCACCTTGTTATCTCATAACCTCCTCCGTCTACCCCTCAGGATAGTCATTATGATGTTTTAGAGCAACTTGAGAAAACTACTACTAAGATTTTGATCTTAGATCTTCTCAAAATATCTAATGTTCACAAGGAAATCCTTTGTAAAATATTATAGGGGTCAGGAGTGTTAGTTGATATTGACCCTACAGCTTCCAAGCCATGGTCATACAGATTTCTCCAATGGAGCACATAACCTTTAGTCATGAAGAGATTCTTAAAGAGGATCCTACCCATAACTTACCCTTACACATTGAGGTCATTATCAATCATAAGAAGATAAAAAGGGTGCTTATGGATGATGGATTGGGCTTGAACATTTGTACTCTAAAATTGGTTTGAAAACTAGGTCGTACTGAGGCTGATATAGAAAATAAGGTCATTACCATCAAGGCGTATGACAATGAAGAATGGAAATCAACCGACATGATCAATTTCTTGCTAGGAGTAGGGCCTAATACTCATGATACTAAGTTCCATGTTTTATACTTGGAGCTTCCTTACAACATACTTCTCGGTTGCCCATGGATTCATGCCATGCAGGTCCATACCTTCTACATATCATCAATGTTTAAAGTTATATCATGAAGGAAAAACTATCACTATTCAGGGGGATCCTCAACCCTTTTCTCATTGTAGAATTTTTAGGTTATTTTCCCACCACTTATGAATTCCCTTCTACGGAGATGGTCGTTCCAATTCAATTGAAGGATCTCACCTCATAGGTTGATTTGGATACCTTGTCTGCTAATGATAATGGTGCTTCTACATCATATTATTCCTTTGCTTCATGGGAGATGTAATTTTTGCAAATGGCTATAGAGAATATGATCTCTAAATTCCATTTTAGTTTCCAAGCCCCACCTATCACCCAAAACATAGGGTAGGCCTAGCCATAAATATCAATGGTCTAGAGAAAATTACAACATCAACACTTTTACTCCTAGTGGTCTATTAGCAAATGAGAAGCTATGCTTAACAATATTGTATCCCAACCTTTGGATGATGAGATGCTCCATGATATCAATCACCCAAATATATTATCCCAAATAAAATGATGTATGTTATGGGATACAAAGGATATGGTTGTGACATAAATAAACAAGGTATGTGGGAAGATCTTCTAATACCACATCACAAAGTTTGTAAATATGGTATTGGTGTCTCGAACCTATGGATCCATTAAAATAGAGGTAGATGCTACCTCTTCGAGAACAAACATAGTTCATCCAAATACAAAATTGAAACAAATTCCCGGTGTAGTATTTATGAAGACCTTGCCTCCACAAACCTATTTTCGACACAACTATCTTGACTATAACCCCTATCATATCCCCTACCATTCTAACATTAGACCTTGTCTACCCATCACTTGTTAACTAGGACCAACAAAAACATGTACCAATTGACTTCTTTGAAAATGATGAAGCTATTGGTGATCATTCCAATTGGTGATCATAAGAAGGGATTCTCCATCAACCTTGATGCATGCACATATTTTGGGGAGGAGGTGAATTCTTTGGTCATCTAAATAAAAAATAAGAAAAGGAAAATTTTCCACAGAGGAGCCTTACAAAAATAATAGGTCTAAGTCCTACAATGAAAACCTTTTTGAGGCACTGAATGGACAAACAAAAAGAAAAATTAGTGGAAAAAGAAGTTGACCAACCTAAGGGTGAAAATATCATTGAGATGCCCTTAGAAGAAGAATATATCAATCTCCCCCTAATCCTATGTGCAATGGAGGAAGAATCCAAGTTTCTTGTGGAGGATACCATAGATGTAAACATTGGTACAAAGGAAATACCTAGAATGGTCAAGTTGGGAGCTTCCTCTCATCCCAAGAACATAAGACCTTTGTGTTGCTTTTGCATGAATTATAGATATTTTTTGCTTGGTCCTACACAAACATGCCAGGTTAGATCTGACATTATTAGTGCATAACCTAGTTGTGCACAAAGAGGAAAAGCCTATAAAACAAAATCTCAGAAAGATGCATCCTCACGTCACCTTGTTGGTAAAAGAAGAGCTAGAGAAATTATTGGCAGTAGGCTTCATCGGCCTATTGATTATTCAGAGTGGATTTCAAACATAGTCCCTATACAAAAGAAACCCATCGGTATTAGAATCTATACAAATTTTAGAGATATAAATAAATTTTCCTAAGGATGACTTCCCTCTTCCTAACATTGACATGATTATTGACTCAACAACTAGTTATGAAATTTTATCACTCATGGATGGCTTTTCGGGTATAATCAGATTAAAATTGTTGAGGAAGATCAACACAAGACAAATTTTACAACCCCATGGGGAAATTTTGCTATCAATTCATGCCCTTCGGCCTCAAGAATGTAGGTGCAACATATCAATGGGCTATGACTGTCATCTTTCATGATATGCTAAATGATATAATGGAAGATTATGTGGATGAAATCTTGGGTAAATCCAAGACTAGATAAGATCACCCAACTATCTTACGGTGCATATTTCTGCATCTTAGGTACTATAAGTTTAGACTCAACCCGAAGAAATGTGTCTTCGGCGTGGTATCAAGAAATTTGTTAGGTTTATTATTTCAAGGAGAGGAATTGAAGTAGATCCTGCAAATGTTACTACCATAACAAAGATGCCTCCTCCTAAAAACATCAAAAAACTGCACAACTTATAAGGGAAGATTCAAGCAATCAAAAGATTCATCTCCCAGCTCGTAGACAAGTGCCACTCATTCACACATCTTCTGAAGAAATATGTTGACTTTCATTGGGGTCCATAAAAACAAAAGCATTTTATTTTCTTAATAAATATCTATTCAAACCCCTATTCGATGCCACCTACTACGTAGAAGAACCATTTGCTATTGTACATTTTTACTACTCAATTTGTAATTGGCACATTGTTAGCCCAATATGATAAAACATAGAAATAAAAATTTGTTTACTACCTTAGTCGTACATTGATTGCTTACGAGATCAACTACTCACGATTGAGAAGGCTTGCTTGGATGTCATTTTTAATTTTCAAAAAATTCATCATTATTTGTTGAATAATAAGACCAAGCTCATATAAAAAGTTGAGCCATTAAAATACTTATTATCAAAATATGAACTTATAGGAAGGATGGCCAATTGGATTATCCTTCTTAGTTAATTTTACATTGAGTACATCTACCAAAAATCATTTAAACGGCAGGTGATGGTAGATTAACTACCCGAAGACCCTTTTCCAAGTACTAAACCATTGAGTTTAGAACTTCCATATGATTCTACAATATACCTTGAGGATTCCATTACATGGCATATGTATTTTGATGAATTTTTACCTTCCATGGTTCAGAGTAAGAGTTGTGCTCATTATTCCATTAGGAGACCTCATTCCACAAACATTTAGACTTGGTTTCCCATGTACCAATAACATAGTAGAATATGAAGCTCTAACTACATGGTGAAGATAATTATACGATGGGATATCGGGTAGATCAATGTAACGTTAAATGGGCTCATCAAAGCCCCAACTGAACTGATATTTTCATGTTTCCAACATCTCACCTCGCAAGATTCTCATGGCAACCTTATATTCAAAACGTTGAATTTTAATGTAGCTCACCGCGATGATTACTCACCACAAAGATAGCCATACGGCTCACCTTTGAACGACTCATAAACATTGGGTGCAAGTAAAATCATCTAACGAACAACCTCTACCCATAGTAGTTATAAGTAAAAAGGGCTCTCACATGATGGATAAGGAATCGAACGAGAAAACATTCATTTTTTTAGCTCATAGGGCAGCTTGATGGGGAGCTTTACGATGAGCTCGCTATGCCCAACATTGGTGATTTTGGAATGCAAGAGATGAGCCATGGTGTGCTCAGCAAAGCCCCAACTGAACCGATATTTTCACGTTTCCAACATCTCACCTCGCAATATTTTGCACAACGTTATATTCAAAACATTGAATTTTAATGTAGCTCACTGCAGCGAATGCATGCCACAAATATAGCCATATGGCTCACCGACTAACTCACCAACATTGGGTACAAGGAAAATCATCCAAGAACAACCTCTACCCATAGTAGTTATAAGTAAAAAGGGTTTTCACATGATGGATAAGGAATTGAACCCAAAAAATATTCATTTTATTTTTAGCTCACAGAGCAGCTCAATGGTGAGCTCTGCGACGAGCTCGCTATGTCCAATGTTCATGATTTTGGAATGTAAGAGCTGATCCTGTGCACTCAACAAAGCCCCAACCAAACCTATATTTTCATGTTTCCAACATCTCACCTCGCAATATTTTACACAAGGTTATATTCATAATGTTTAATTTTAATGTAGTTCACCGTGTAATTGCTCACCGCAAAGATAGCCATACTGACTCACCGACCAACTCGCCAAAATTGGGTACAAGAAAAATCATCCAATGAACAACCTCTAACCATAGTATTTATAAGTAAAAAGGGCTCTCACATGATGGCTAAGGAATCAAACGAGAAAAACATTCATTTTTTTTTAGCTCGTAGGGCAGAACTTGATGGCCAATCTTTGGGAGAGAGCTCACTATGTCCAATGCTCACGATTTTGGAATGCAAGAGTTGAGCCAAGGCACGCTCATTAAAGCCCCAATCGAACCAATATTTTCACATTTCCAACATCTCACCTCGTAATATTTTACACAACGTTATATTTAAAACGTTGAATTTTAATGTAAGCTTCGCCACGTGGTGATTGCTTCGTGCAAAGATAGCCATACGGCTCATTGACCGACTCACAAACATTGGGTACAAGAAAAATCATCCGACAAAAACCTCTACCCATAGTAGTTATAAGTAAAAAGGATCTCACATGATGGCTAAGGAACTAAACGAAAAACATTCATTTTTTTAGCTCACAGTAGGGTAGCTCGATGATGAGCTCGTGATGATCTCACTATGTTTAATGTTGGAAATTTTGAATGCAAGAGATGAGCCATTGTGCACTCAACAAATCCCCAACCGAACCAATATTTTCATGTTTCCAACATCTCACCTCACAAGATTTTACACAAAATTATATTCAAAACATTGAATTTTAACGTAGCTCACCGTGGTGAATGCACGCCGCAAATATATCCATACGGCTCACCGACCGAACTCGCCAACATTGGGTACAAGGAAAATCATCCGATGAACAACCTCTACCCATAGTAGTAATAAGTAAAAAGTGTTGTCGTACGACGGATAAGGAATCGAACCAAAAAACATTCATTTTTAGCTCGCAGAGTAGCTCGATGATGACCTCTGCGACGAGCTCGCTATGTCCAATGTTCACGATTTTAGAATGCAAGAGTTGAGCCCTAGTGTGCTCAAAGAAAGCCCCAATTGAACCGATATTTTCACATTTCCAACATCTCACCTCACAAGATTTAACACAACGTTGAATTTTAACGTAGCTCACCGCGGCGATTGCTCATGCACAAATATAGCCATATGGCTCACTAACCGACTCGCCAACATTGGGTACAAGCATAATCATCTGATAAAAAACCTCTACCCATAGTAGTTATAAGTAAAAATGGCTCTCACATGATGGATAAGAAATTGAACATGAAAAACATTCATTTTTTTAACTCGCAGATGTACTCGATGGCCTTTGCGATGACGAGCTCACTATGTCCAATGCTCACGATTTTGAATGCAAGAGTTAAGGCATGGTGCACTCAGCAAAGCACCAACCGAACTAATATTTTCATGATTCCAACATCTCACGTCATAATATTTTACAAAATGTTATATTGAAAATGTTGAATTTTAATGTAGCTCGCCACTGATGATCACCACCACAAAGATAGCCATACGGCTCACTGAACGACTCGCCAACATTGGGTACAAGCAAAATCATTTGATGAACAACCTCTACCCATATTAGTTATAAGTAAAAAGGGCTCTCACACGACGGATAAGGAATCGAATGAGAAAAACATTCATTTTGTTATCTCTGAGGGCAACTCGACGGCGAGCTCTACGATGAGCTCACTATGTCCAATGTTCCCGATTTTAGAATGCAAGAGCTGAGCCATGGTGTGCTCAAAAATCCCCAACTAAACCGATATTTTCATGTTTTCAACATCTCACCTTGCAAGATTTTTCACAATGTTATATTCAAAATGTTGAATTTTAATGTAGCTCGCCCGGTGATTGCTCGCCGCAAAGATAGCCATACGGCTCACCGACCAACTCGCCAACATTGGGTACAAGAAAAATCGTCGATGAACAACCTCTACCCATAGTAGTTATAAGTAAAAAGGGCTATCACACGATGGATAAGGAATCGAATGAAAAAACATTCATTTTTTTACCTCACATAGAAGCTCGACGAACAAAGAGCACTGCGATGAGCTCTACAACGAGCTCGCTATGTCCAATGTTCACAATTTTGGAAAGGAAGAGGTGAGCCATGGTGTGCTATGCAAATCCCCAACTAAACTGATATTTTCACATTTCCAACATCTCACCTCGCAAATTTTTCACAACTTTATATTCACAATGTTGAATTTTAATGTATCTCGCCGCAAATATAGCCATACATCTCACCGATCGACTCACCAACATTGGGTACAAGAAAAATCATCCGATGAAAACCTATAAATATAGTATTTATAAGTAAAAAGGGATCTCACATGACATATAAGGAATCGAATGAGAAAAATTCATTTTTTGTTTTACTCAGGGAAGTTCGACGGCGAGCTTTGCGATGAGCTCGTTATGTCTAATGTTCCCAATTTTGGAATGCAAGAACTGAGCCATGACACGCTCATCAAAGCCCCAACTAAACTAATATTTTCAAGTTTCCAACTTATCACCTTGCAATATTTTTCACAACGTTATATCCAAAACTTTGAATTTTAATGTAGCTTGCCACGGTGATTGCTCACCGCAAAGATAGCTATACGGCTCATTAACCGACTCACCAACATTAGGTACAAGAAAAATATTCCAACAAACAACCTCTATCCATAGTAGTTATAAGTAAAAAGGGCTCTCACGTGATGGATAAGGAATCAAATGAAGAAAACATTCATTTTTTAAGCTCACAGAGCAGCTCGACGATGAGCTCTGCAACGAACTCGTTATGTCCAATGTTCCCGATTTTAGAATGCAAGAGCTGAGCCATGGCGCACTCAAAAGCCCCAACCAAGCCAATATTTTCACATTTCCAACATCTCACCTCGCAAGATTTTGCACAACGTTATATTCAAAACGTTGAATTTTAATGTAGCTCACCTCGGTGATTGCTCGCTGTAAATATAGCCATACGGCTCACTGACCAACTCGCCAACATTGGGTACAAGAAAAATCATCCGATGAACAACCTCTACCCATAGTAGTTATAAGTAAAAAGGGCTCTCACACGATGGATAAGGAATCGAATGAAAAAAGCATTCATTTGTTTACCTCACATAGAAGCTCGATGACGAGCACCGTGAGCTGAGCTCGCAACGAGCTCGCTATGTCCAATGTTCACAATTTTGGAAAGGAAGAGGTGAGTCATGGCGTGCTATGTAAATCCCCAACTAAACTGATATTTTCACGTTTCCAACATCTCACCTCACAAGATTTTACACAACTTTATATTCACAACGTTGAATTTTAATGTAGCTCACCGCAAATATAGCCATACGGCTCACTAATGACTCGCTAACATTGGGTATAAGAAAAATCATCCGATGAACAACCTCTAACCATAGTAGTTATAAGTAAAAAGGGATCTCACATGACAGATAAGGAATCAAATGAGAAAAACATTCATTTTTTGTTTAGCTCACAGGCGCATTCGACGGTGAGCTCGTGAGCGAGCTCGCTATGTCCAATGTTCCCAATTTTGGAATGCAAGAGTGAGCCATGGCACGCTCATCAAAGCCCCAACTGAACTGATATTTTCAAGTTTCCAACATCTCACCTTGCAAGATTTTTCACAACGTTATATTCAAAACTTTGAATTTTAATTTAGCTTGCCACGGCGATTGCTCACCACAAAGATAGCTATACGGCTCATTGGCCACTCACCAACATTAGGTACAAGAAAAATATTCCAACGAACAACCTCTATCCATAGTAGTTATAAGTAAAAAGGGCTCTCACACGACGGATAAGGAATCAAATGAAAAAAACATTCATTTTTTAAGCTCACAGAGAAGCGACTCGACGGTGAGCTCTACAACGAGCTCGTTATGTCCAATGTTCACAATTTTGGAATGCAAGAGTCTGGGCCATGGCATGCTTAGAAAAACCCCAATCGAACTGATATTTTCACATTTCCAACATCTCACCTCACAATATTTTGCACAACGTTGAATTTTAACAAAGCTCATTGCAAATATAGTCATACGGCTCACACGACCAACTCACCAACGTTGGGTACAAGCAAAATCATCGGCGAACAACCTCTACCCATAGTAGTTATAAGTAAAAAGGGCTCTCACATGATGAATAAGGAATAAAATGAGAAAAACATTCATTTTTTTAGCTCGCATTGCAGCTCGATGGCCACTCTGCGATGAGCTTGCTATGTCCAATGTTCGCGATTTTGGAATGCAAGAGTTCAACCATGGCACACTCAAAGAAAGCCCCAACCGAACTGATATTTTCACATTTCCAACCTCTCACCTTGAAATATTTTACACAATGTTATATTGAAAACATTGAATTTTAATGTAGCTCGCCATGGCGATTGCTCACCACAAAGATAGCCATACGACTCACCGACCGACTTCATGCCAACATTGCGTCTGAAGCTAAATCATCTCGACAAACAAAATCTACCCATAGTAGTTATAAATTAAAAGGGATACCACGTGATGGATTAGGAATCAAATGAAAAAAACATTCATTATTTTTAAACTCGCAGAGCAGCTTGATGGCGAGCTCAATCGATGAGCTCACTATGTCTAATGTTCTTGATTTTGGAATGCAAGAGCTGAGCCATGGCGTGCTCAACAAAGCCCCATCCAAACTGATATTTTTATGTTTCCAACATCTCACCTCGCAAGATTTTACACAACTTTACTACCCAATATCCCATAATATTTTTACATTGAACCCCCTCAACCCGATATAACGTTACATGATGGGTAGATTGGGAATTATACAATACTTATCTCGATTCTTGTGTACTTAGGAGGGGTAGGGTAGGTTAGCTTGATTCATATTGTTAATAAGGTGTAATGCCCATCGGTGTCTTAAAGGATGCAACTATCACCATTCAAGGGGCTAAGTCTACCTAGGACTTTGAAGTCTTGCACTCGTTGAGGGCATAATTTCCCAACATTACTTGGGTGCCAATGGTGCTATAAGAACAATGCGGATCTTTGGTTCAACAAGGGATACATAAGATTTGAAAATGAGGAGGAACAGTCATCATACCCCTGGATGATGGAAAATCAACACCCTATACTAAAACTTTGGGAGAAGAGGTATTGATAGAATATATGTGCACTCAATCAGGGATCCAGAGGTAATCCATCCCACATAAGGAGTTATCTAGTTTGAGGATGCTCAGTCCTTAAGTGACACCACCAATATAGCATGTGATAATTGGGCACATGGGACCTATGAGTTAATCAGATGGCATTTGAGAGGATCAGTGACAAAGGTGACAAAGGTGCATATAGTCCGGTGCCTAGGGGGAAAGGAGCTACCTAAGTACTTAGGAGGAGCCTTCCCTGAGGTCTTTTTGCAAGAGATGGAAGCTTAGTGGAAGAAGGAGAATGAATGAAGAGGGATGTTAAGTTATGTCCTACTCAGAACTATTGTGCATTGGTGGGAAACACATTGGGATAACCTCTTGGAATGATGCGAGGTGAGAATTGCCTTCTCTATAAGGTTTTGCAGGAGCAACGCACCCATGGCTATAAAATACTACCATGGTAAAGAGACCACTTCCTTCCATATCCAAGCATGTGAGATAGCTTGGATGGGAAGTGCATGAAGCATTGCCACCTTCATTATGGGTTCACAAGTTGTATTCCACCCTACAAGGTTGTGCATACACATGGTACATTCATTCTGAGACACGCTACCAGATAGGGAATTGGAAAGAGTTAGCAGGCTGATCTCATTCAAGCATTCGAGTATCAGAGTACAAAACCCTTGGTGGATAAGGCATTACAGTTGTTAAGAGCATTACAACATGGGATAGTTCTATGGTGGAAGACATAATACAAGAATTTCTAGGTGAACCCGGCCCGAGAACACTTTGAGGAAGAATAAACATAAGAGATACAACTTGAGCGTGCATGTTTGGAAAAAGAAAAAGGAAAGATGGTGTATGTTATTGATGGAGAAGAAGTGGAAAACTTAGATGTTGACCATTCTATGGGGCGCACAAGGTGTTAGATAGTTTTGATGAATGGGCGTGCGCCTATCATGAACCTTTAAGGACAAATAAGGTTAACATCGGCTCAAGAGAGGAGCCTAAAGAGGCTATCATTGGAGACTATTGGTCAGAGAAAGAAGTCTCTAAAATCATTGATCTTTTACGAGAGTTTGAGGATTTATTCCCACATGGGTATCATGAACTAAAATGTTCACCATTCCTTGGGGAAATGAGAATTAAGTTGAAGGAGGGTGCACGCTCAATCCGGAAGAGACCATACCAATGAATCCTAACTTACGCATGAAGGTCAAGGAATAAATAGACAAGATAATAGCGTCGGGCATTATTGAAGTTGTTAAAGAGTCGAATGGATAAGTCCAATGGTAATTAGCATCATAAAGGAAAAAATGATAAGGATCCATGTTGATTATAGGGACCTAAATGCAATGTGTATCATTGATCCTTTCCCACCCCAGTTTAGTGAATAAATTTTAGAGGGAGTGGCAGGACGCGAGGTCTACTCTTTCACAGATGGATTTTCGGCTATCACCAGGTAAGGATCGCGAAGGAGGACCAGAGGAAGATGACTTTCACCACTGAGTGGGAAAGTGTTACCCGTGCATCCATGACATTTGGGTTGAATAATGCACCTGTTGTGTTCTCACACATTGTGGTACAAGCTTTCTAGGACTTCATCCATAAATTTCTTCAAGTCTACCTAGATGATTGGACAATATATGGGTTAGTGAAGGACCATTGTGACAACTTAAGGTTAATGTTTGAAAGGTGTCGAAGTTGAGGATATCCCTCAATATTAGGAAATGTGTCTTTGCTACCCCATTTGGAACATTATTAGGACACATCATATGTAAGGAAGGCCTACTAGTAGATCCCGCTAAAGTTGTAGTAATTGTGGGATTGAGGGAGCCTACTAGTCAAAGTGTAGTGTGCATATTTCTTAGGCATACGGGTACTATAGGAAGTTCATCAAAGGATATGCCAAGATCACCATGCCTTTAGAAGAGTTTCTTAGACATAAAAGTGCCTTTCATTAGGGAGAGGCACAACAGAAGGCATTTGACACTTTGAAGGATAGGCTTATCACCGCACCCATCCTATGTTTCCCTTCTTGGGATAAGCCTTTTCATGTTCATGTGGATGCCTCAGGAACCACCATTGGAGCAAGACTTACATAGCCTTGGTGAGGGATTGTTGATCATCCTTTGTGCTTTGCAAGCAGGAAGTTGACGCCAACGAACAAAATTATACTACAACTGAGCGTGAGGCATTATCAATCATCTACATGTGCTTCATAAATTCATATAGTATTTGTTGGCAACCCCTTTTATATTTTACACTAACCATATGACATTAAAATACTTGGTGAACAAGCTAGTTCTACAAGGGTGCATATGTTAATGGGTACTATTATTCCAAGAATGGAGTTAACAATGGTCATTTGTCAAGGATCAATTAAAGGACGATGCAAAGAATTAAGGATACCATACCAGATGCACAACTATTTAGGTTATGGTGCATGCCCTCAGACTTAGAAGATATTCCAGTGTTTCTCAAAATGGGTGTGGCGCCAGTGGAATGAAGGCCTTGGAGAAGAAGTTGGCCATATGTGTTTCAACCTACATGCTAGTTAGAGGAGATCTATATAAAATGGGTCATGATGAGATTCTGCACCAATGCGTGCTAGAACATGAGCGCATTGTAATTATGGAAGAGGTGCATGGTGGGATTGTAGGAGGACACTATGCGGGAAATACAACCGCGGAAGATTCTACTCACAGAATCGGTGGGAGACCATTTATAAAGATTACATTGAGTTTTACAAGGCATGTGATCATTTCTAGCGCCTTGGAAAACCTAGAAAAAGGGATGAAATGCCCTTACAACCAATAGCTAGCACGGAACCATTTGAGAAATGGGCTATCGAATTTTTCGACCAATCTCACCAGTGGCGCGAAGGACTAGTTCACGGTATATCCTCACTTACAATGATTATTTGATAAGGTGGGTAGAGGCAATACCTACAAAGGATTATACAATGGCTACATGCTACTATATTTTTATGGGAAAACATAATCAGTAGGTATGGATGCCCATTAAGTTTAATAAGTGATAGAGGTACGCACTTCCTCAACAAAACGGTCGGGATTCCGTAAACCTAAATAAATGAGACAAAATAAGTTGATTGTTTGTTTTTTCTTTGTAAAAAATAAAAATATTGTATTTAAATAAATGTAAATATATAGACTATAACATGTTTAATGATAACAAGAGCTAAAAAAATGAAGAGTGAAAAATAATAATATTAAGGTGAAGAAGATACCTCTTTAAAGTTGAAATCATCACTTCCACTTTGGTGATGTGCTAGATCTATGTTTTAAAAAAAATCAACACAAGAAATGGATTAGTAGATAGATGGGTGAGTTGCCTGACATTGTCAGTCCCGAGAAGTAACAGCTTCCTCGATGTATGTCAACCCACGTTTTCAAAAAATAAAAAGATTGTAGTTAAATAAATCTAAATATATAGACCTGTAACATCTTTCATGATAACAAGAGCTGAAAAAAATGTAAAGTGACAAACAATAAGATTAAGATAAAGAAGATACCTATTTAAAGTTGAAACAATCCATTATCAATAGCTTCATCAAACTCGATGTTGTCTTCTGTAGAATGTGACGATGAGTCAATTACACTCTAAAGGTTGGGAATATTTGTACTTGTAGTTGTATTATTCACACCTCTTCTTTCACAAAGGGAATTCCAATGAGCAATTGCTCTATCGAAAGGAAAGGTTTCCATGGAGTATCGAGAAACATAACACCTCATGCAACTTTCCATATTTTTATCCAACCTATTTCTCAGTTTTGATTTTATAAATGATAATGCACTGAAAACCCTTTCATCCTCCACAGACCCCAAAATCATTGTTTGGCATAACTCATATAATATGAAATATTCACTGATATCTTCTTGTAAGATAGAACTTTGATAGATACCTCATCACAACCTTGTAATAACACCACTTTCGTAAGGTTTTCTAAAATTTTATATTGGTTTCTCATTGTTGTTGCAAAATTTGATGATTGAAAATTTAATAAATCAGCATTCAAGATACCTTTGATTTCCATACCCTTGAGCTCAAAGTCTTTGTAAATTGTTCCATTATTGTACCCATGGATTTATGGAAATTCTTTCTAACAAAGTTTGCATGACCACCTTCAGTATTCCAAAAAGTAGGATTCATCACACCCATGGCTTCCAAATTTTTATCTTTACGTAAACGCTTCCTAATTCCGATGACAAGGTTTTGAAATTTTTTTAAGCTTTATTCTTGTTTCAACTATAATAGACTCAAAGAGATTACATGTCACGGAACATCTTTTCGCTCTAAACCTCAGTAAAATCTTGATGTTCAAATAATTACTTGAGGAAGAGTTGAAGGCAAGGGGGATTAAGCCTTAGCCAAAGTAGGCGGTTTCCTAGGCGCTAGCAATGGGGGTTCCCGAATCTAAAATTTTCCTTTTTATCAGTTAATTTTAGAACTTATCTTTAAAATAATTTAATTTGAATATTTAATATTAATCAACCCATTTATAGATATTATTATATAGTAACATAAATTTCACGCATACAAATAAAAGGTTTTGTAATATTTTTGCAAGTAAAAGGAAATATCACATATTTATAAGCACATATGATTTTGTTGGTATTATTACCCATTCTCTGATGTAGCTCCAGATTATGTAGGTGTATAATTTGTTCTACAAAAAGGTTAATGTATTATTTATAACGTCACTGGTGTATCTAGTAGAGGTAAGTATAATTGAAAGGAAAAAGTATTTAATTCTCTATTCTTAATTTTTTTGGAAATGTCTATTATTTTTATGGAGGAACTGGTAGGCCTGGTCCAAATACAACTCTTCACAAAACCATGGGAGATACATAAATGTTCTTGTTTCTTTGTAAAAAAATGGTGCTTTATTTTAGGATGGAGTTCCTGTCACCTACTTGATATAGCTAAATAAGACTTCTAAGAAGCCTTGTATAAAATATAGTATTTTTTGCATTCTAAGCATCTCCTACCATTATTTTTTCCATCCATGGAATATTTTGCATCCTTCTCTGATAATTTAATAAGATATTTTTATTATTATTTTATTATGACTATAATGTAAATTTAAAAATACAAGAATATAGGCATATTTTATTTATTTACTTGGTGGAAAAATATTAACTAAAATTGTGAGGAGGGCATCCACTCAAACTATTTCCCGGACGTTCTTGACCTTTTATTCAAATTTGGTTGAAGGAAGAGGCAAAAATTACAGAGAAGAAAGAATACAAAGCTTATTAAGGAAGAGTAGAGTAATTTAGCATCTAAGAAGATGTATCATTTTCTTTATTAAAATGGTTCAAATTTTTTTCTTGTGGGCAGCTATAATAAAATGGTTAAATTTTCAAGGTTCTAAGTTCAATCCCAGCACTCAAACAAGATTTTAAAATCTTTTAACTTATCAAAATCAAAATATCATGTCCAAAATTTGACTTGGTGTAATGGCCAAGTTTTGGCATGAGATATCTGGGTTAAAGGGTTTGATCCATGAGCGCGACATACAATTTTACTTGTTTAAATGTATTTTTAAAACCAAACATGAAAATAAAGTTAATAATATATAATATCGATATAAACATATATAAAACAAAAGGTTGGTTTTTCATCCATAAGATTGATCTCGGGGTAAGTGGTCAAGTATTTAACTCCCTTCCCCACTTTTTTACTACGTGAAACATAGAAATCCTTTTTCTATTTTATGGGAATAGTAAATAAAATTGTCGTAAATAAACGTGCTCAAGCATGGAAGAAGGAGCGAGAAGCGGAATTTTGAATGTAGTGGAGGCAGAATTCCTAGTTTGAATGGTCGAAGGCAGAGGATGGAAGCCCTACTACGGATTCTACGGAATCTTTAACGCCTCACGTGTCGTTGCAGGTAAGCACATACCTAACCTAGGTAATGACAAGAAAGTGGAGCCTATGGTGGAATCCACGTGGGCAGAAATATTGGTCAGAAAAAGATGGAAAAAAATTCCTTGGAAGGATTGGAGCCTTCTAAAGATAAGGGCCTTCTAGCTCTTAAAATATCGAACTCTCTAAGACTGATCCAAGGCAAATTGGTAGGATATTTATTCGCCAAATGCTTGGGATATCACCCAAAATTGATTTCTTTCGTAGTTGGGCTAAGAGAAGATGGGCATAAAATGGATCTATTGAGGTAATTACATATGTGAATGGTTTTTTTATTAATTTATCTTCCTAGTAAAGACCATGTCTTAAAAAATTTGTATGGAGGGCCTTGGTTCGTTGGTAAATCCCATGTGGTGGTGTAACAATGGGAACCGCCTTCAACCCCTTTGCAAAAATTGTCACTAAATATCCTATCCGTGAACCTCCTAGCTTACTTCTTGAGTTCTAGGAACATGAGGTCTTGATCGGGTATAGCCAAAATTCTAGGAACCCCGATAGTGATTGATCTTGTTACTAAATCTAGAACCAGCTTACGCATGTGAGTTTTGCGTTAATATGAAAGAAGAATTTTTTTGGAAGAAATTATCACTTTGATCTCAAAGTTTGGGGATTGGGTGCAAATATTTGTGTATGATCCATCCCCTTTTATTTGTTAAAAATACAAATCTATAGGGAATGATCCTCAAAAGTTCCCAATACTGAGAAGAAGAAGTAGAAATCAGGTCCAATATCCCTTTCTACGGGTCCTAATAAAGATAACACGAATGGGGAAAAGAGGGGAAAATGGAATAACTTTCAAGTAAGACCTCAAGGGATCAAGAGTTTCTAAATGAGACTATAGTGGCTGAAACACAAATTGTGGTTGAGGCTGAGGCTGAAGTGAAATCAAGAAGATGATCCAAAGAACAAGGTTAAATGGGGTAAAGTAGAAAATGAGAAGATATGTGAACAAGAATTTTCCCCAAATCTAAAATAGAAGGAAGATAAGTATCTATCCGATTCGTAAGGGAGATATGTGCTAAAAGTGGCTCAGTGGTTTTTATCTAGAAGATCTATCCACGATCGACAAATCTCTTTACGGCCAAAGACAAGAGGAAGGCATCTCGAATTATAATTATTTTGACCTCTTGATGGGAGGTATTGTTCTTGATTCTATTGATCCAAAGGTCCTCCCCTATTACTCCTACAAAGATGGGCCAATCCTATAACTAGAAGTAATTTCAGAGTTGATGTGGGTAAAGATTTAAATCCTATATGGAGAAAATATAACAAGGAGAAGAGGGAGACCTTGCTCAAGAAAGACTTGGATAAAGGGTTACAAAACCACTTAGGTTTCCTCAATCAAAGAATAAATGATTTTAATCTCTTGGAATATTAGAGGGTTGAATAACCCCAATAAGTAAAGAATCCTAAAATATTTTTAGGAAAAATACAAACCTGATATCCTGATGATACAAGAAATAAAGAGGAGTACAAAAAGATTCAAAGAAGTGGGAAATATGGTATGGAAAGATGATCTTTGAGCTGGGGTAAGTTTGGAAGGGCCTTCGAGAGGCATAGTCACCCTCTAGAATCCTCTCTTGGTTAAAGGCATGGTTCTCATGTCATTTTCCAACCACCTAACCATGGGTTTTACTGATTTAACTTCAAACAAGTCCTAGATTGTTTCTAATATCTATGCCCCCAACTCTGTGATTGGTAGAAGGAATCTTTGGAGTGAAATTTCTAAGGGAGGTCCCTTTTTAAATATGGTGATTGGATTGTTGGAGGATACTTCAATACCCCTCTTTCCCTGGGGGAAAGGTGGAGCCATTTCTTATACAGATAACATGGATGAGTTAGCTAATTTTTTAGTTAATAATGATCTTGTGGACCTCAAGCTTGGAGGTTCTAAATTTACTTGGGCCAAAAAAAGAATCGGATAGGACCTGATCTAGATCAGACTAGACATATTTATGGCTTCACCGCCCTTGCATTATTAATCAACTCTACTCTCTATCCACAATGCCCAGAATTGGATCTGACCACAACCCAATCATTCTCAAGATGGATATGGTTGTTCCCAAAAAATATAGACCATTCAGATTTGAAAAAATGTGGCTCCAACATCCTAACATTTTGTTGAAAATTTAGGAGTGGTGGGGGATCAAGGTCCGTGAGGGATCAAGGTCCATGGGTACCAATGTTCAAATTATGTTTAAAGTTGAATAGTGTTAAACAAAATCAAAACTTGGAATAAGGAAA